>MTQE01002208.1:1025286-1035801 GCA_014337955.1 Aspidoscelis marmoratus
ACACACTCTTCAGTTCTCAGGTTTTGAGTCTGCAGCATGTCCCCCGCCCCGCCCCCCCGCCCCCCGGCTTCCTTTCTCTCCTTTCTCTGCAGCAGCTGCTGTTTTGGGCTTGTCCCTGCTGGATATGGGACCACTGAGCAGAGTTGCTTATCAGTGGGGGAAACAGCTAGAGAAGGTAGATTAGAGGTGGAACGAGAACACAAGGGCCACATGCTCTTAGGTGCTTCTAAGCTGTTTCTTCTGCTACATCATGTGTTGCATAAGACACCAGAGGGTGCTGTGATACAAGAACTGATGTGGTTGCTAGGGGATGTAGTGTGAATGAGATTAGGATGGTTTTGCTCATAGGGCAAACAACCCAAAATGTATCAGAGAATTGGTTTAGACCACCTTGTCTCACCCCAGAGCTACGGACTCCTCGTCCAGCTACAATCAAGCCACATATTCTCTGCCTGTTGCTACCATGTCCTTGCAGATGTTGAGGAGCTCACCAGCCTATTGGGAGAACCAAAACTATCACTTCACAAAATTTCCAATTAATTTGTGGAATTTATTGCCACAGGATGAGATGGTGGCTTTAAAACAGGATCAAATGAATTCACAGTAGATGGGTTTATTAATAAAAACTAACAAGCGTTCTGAGTACCTTAAAGACTAATAAATGAATTATGGCCTATGCTGTCAGATTGCTTGAGTCCATGAAAGCTTTTCTTGTAAAGATCAGTGTCTGCAATAATTTGCACAGCTATGTTTTTTGCAACTGTCAAAACAGCAGAGTGAAAACAGGAAGGAGGAGAGGGGAGGCTTTTTCCCCACTAAAGACAAAATATTGGGGTTTGATGTTTGAGTATCCCTGTGGGTAGCTTCTTACTTGGTGAAAAGATGTCTGGTATCTTGGCAATAAATGAGTAAGTATTCTACACTTATTACAATTACCTTCCTTTTATTTGGAATCTTCATACTCCTATCAAAGTTGTATAACATGAATTTACTTTGTTTTACACTTCCTCTTTATAAAACATCCTAATGCAAAAGAAAATATTTTAAAAATCCAGCAACAGGGACAATATAAGAACATAAAAACATAAGAGGAGCCCTGCTGGATCAGGCCACAGCCCATCTAGTCCAGCATTCTGTTGCACACAGTGGCCCATGAACATCTCAGGCAGAGACAAGGCCAAACCTCCTGCTCTTGAATCCCAGCAAATGGCCTTAGAAGCATCCTGCTTCTAACTTTGCAACTTATACTGTACAATATTTGATGACTTTCTATTTTCTCCATGCAATTACTATTTTTAAAGACATCTTTGCTCCTCTTATTAACTCGTATGTCACCCCGGTGCCTTTGGGAGTCAAACAAGATTTGGAAGGATGCAGTCTTTCTGCTACTATTCTACCAAGGAAGTTGAGATTGCTGTTTAAAAGGATTAGACATCTGGAAATGAATCTGATAGATATCTACCATAGGCCTAACTTAAATGTAGCCCATTAATAGGCCTGTTACCTGTATTGGGTCAGAGGTGGTTGTAATGTTAAGAGATTTGGGTTTTTTATGATGTCTGACATCTCACTGTTTCTTTTTGTTCTTAGGGCAAAATATTTCAAGGGAAAGAAACTTCATGGAGAGATGGATATCAAAGTTGAACAGGTAAATTGGTGTTTATATGTTAGGGCTTTGGAACATACCCCATTATTGTAGAAATTAAATTAGTTTGAGCTAAATTCTAATCTGAGTTCATACAGGTTTTTTATTTATAGGTATTTTGACCATTAACAAAATTTCTCTGAATGAAAATAAAAGGGCAAAAAAGTTTCACTATCAAGTTTAATAGCCGATGGCATTATTTTTCAGCTTGAAAAATCCATAAAAAAGCTCTGCAGGTAGCTATCGGAATAGTTTACCACTTGCTTATGATCTTTGTAGTTTCTGCGTCATTCTTATGATCAACAGATGATTCTCCCAACCAAAGTTGCTGCTTCAATAGGGGGTATTAGGAATGTTAGGAATTGTGCCATTAGTCAAACACAAATGGCAGTTAGAAGCCAAGAACTGTTAGGTGCTTTCCCTAATGGCCCTGGCTCTTTTTGGTTCTGCCTTTACATGTGAGTTGGTGCGCTGTCATTACACAAGCACAGAAAAGACCGAACAGTCCTTGACCTCTAACTGTCATTGTTGTTTGATAAATGGGAGTTTGGCACATCCCAAGGAGGGAGCTATCTTGTGATTCTCCCCTGTGTACCCATCAATGAAAGATGGCTGGATCTGGGAGCTACGAGCTTAATCTTCAGGGGTGCCGAAAAGCGTATCTTTTTGTGACAATGTAGGGAATTTAAATGTTGGCTCCTTGTAGCACTCTGTCAGATTATACAACTGCACCCACTTAAGCTTTCCAATTTAGGAGGCAACTCATGAATGGCCTCTTCTGATGTCATCCTCACGTTTGGAGCAAGTTCTGCTGCCCATGGCTCTGATATGACCCTGATATTGGCTCAGTCGGTTCCTACAGACAAAATTGTGCACTCAGAGTATGAGGTAGCATGCATTATGGTCTCTGCAAATGCAAGTGTAGTTTGTAAAGGGGAACTGGTAGGCAGCATCCCCATTATAAGCTTAATGCAGTTTCCCTAATCCAAAATAATAGAACTGGATGCAAACACAAATTTGCCTGATCCTATTACTTTCAACTCAATTGCGTTTGATCTGGATTCTGAGGATCGTACCTGGCGTATGTGACTCAAGAGGGGACTCAAGTGGCTACTTTTTAAAAGCTGCTTTTTGGGGCTGCCTTGCCCTCTTCCTCCTGGCATGAACGTGCCACCCATAAGGGACTCCTTCACGGAGCCTAGCTGGGTGGCTGAGTGGCTGCCGCTTGCCTTGATGGAGCAAAAACGGCAGCGGGCAGCCAGCGATTCTTTCCCTCCTCTCCCCATTGCCCAGGGCACACAGCAGCAGCGGCAACTCAAGCCCCCTTGCTTTAAACATTCACACATCTCCCAGAACTTGCAGCTGCTTTCCTTTTCCTTTCTAAAGGTCAGAACTCCAAAGAGCTAGAATTGCACAAAAGTGCAACATTGTTATCAGGTGTGAAGTGGTTGGATTGCTACAGTGTAGCGGCTGCTGTAAAGGGTGGATTTCTACATTGAAATCACTATCTTTGGAAGCAAGCTATTGGGGGAAGGAAACCCCAAACATGGATTCTCATCCCTTAAAACGGTACGGTCCCCACAGTAAAAAATGTAACACGTATCAAGCGCACGAACTGGAGTGAGACCTGTTGAAATGAGGGTTAACATTTACAACATTTTGGGGCGGTTTAACATGCAGAAAGCGTGTTAAGCCAAACGGACGTGGGGTCCGCGAGGATTGAAACCGTACTGAAACCAAATTAAGCTTGTAATGGGGATGCGGCCATAGAGACGTTGCCCATTTCCAGAGGACACTGGTGATTGTTTCTTAGCTTCCCTCCAGCACATGGCAGTCTGGTGCAAGATCGTGAGGTGGTTTGTGTGGTTAAGACGCTGGCACAAACCCATGGGTGACTCAGAAAAGGGATTCTCGGTAGCCTGGAAAATAATAGACACAACATCCACAGAAGCAGGAAATGAAACTCAGAGCAAACCTTATGGCTCAGGTCGGAGCCTTCCAAACTGACAGCCTTTTGAGAATCCTTTTCATGGTAATTGGTTTAAGAATAGATTTTGTTGATATAATGATGCACCCAAAGGTATTGTAGACAAAGAGGAGTGGGTGTAGCTCAGTGGCAGAGCATTTGCTTTGCGTAAAGAAGGTTACAGGATCTAGACCGGGCATCTTCCCAAAAGGAGGAAGTGGCAAACCCTGTTAGTAGTGGTGTCAAAAATGTTTACATGGTTAGAGTTGAGTTAGAGACTCTGTGTTGTCTTTACTTTTTACTATTATCTTTCTGTAGACAAGACACATAGAAAACAAAATATATCTAACATATTATGACAAATAGGCTTCTAGGAACCCATAATTGCCTCTTGCTGACCCTGCCAGATGAGAGAGACAACTGTGGGCTTTTAACTCTTGTCTACCACCTTCTGTCATATTCTCTTACAAATACCTGGAAGTGGCAGTGGTGGTGCTGGAGCCCAGGAAAGCTTGCTAGCTTTCCCACAAACTTCTCCTATGGTGACAGAGGGGAGGTGGTAATGGGACGGAAGGGGAAGGAGGCATGGGGTGGTCTGCTTGTGCATATGAGAGGGAGGGATAGAGAAGAGCTTGCGTGTGAGAGTGAAGTATGTGTGTGCGTGAGAGAGAAGAGTGTGTCTTTTGTGGTCTCAGCACTATGCATCTCTTGAGGTGTCCCGGAAGTGGGGTCAGGTGTGACCTCTCCCTGTTTGACAGCTGGGCATGCGCTGGCAATCTGTCTTTCCCCCTGCTGCTGCAGAAGTGTTTGCTTTCAAAATGGTTTCAGGGGAAAAGCCAGATGTAAGACATGATTTTTCAGGTCTTACATCTGGGTAGGATTTAAGAAACCGGTTTTGTGCGCTGACGTGCGGACATGGCATCCTCAAAGGAACTCTAATTCCATTCCCTTTGCAGAAGCCACGTCTTAATCCCTCCCCAAACAGGCTCTAATTCTGTTTTTAGAGCCTGTGTGGAAAGGCCCATAAATGAGATAATTAGTATTGATGTTAGGCTTTAATTCAGACCAAAAGCAAACTCTGGATACTGCACCCCAAACAGGTTTCAGGCTTTATTTTTGCCTTTCACAGATATTGCTCAGCTCTTCTGAACATCTTACTGGGAATCCCTTATGCTTTCCCAAGAACTGAAGATTGCCTGGTTAGAGCCCAGGAGTGCAGTAGTCTTCCCAGTGGCTCCCTTAGCCCTGTGCTTATTAGCCAGTTAAACATAGGTTACTCTTTTACGGGTCTAATTTCATTTCTATCTGTGGGTTACTGTTTCTTTTTTTCTGACATATTGTTTCTCACACACTCAGTCTCTTCCATGGCCTAGGGCAGGGGCCTATTCACTCTTAGGCCTCTGGTGCAGAGGATCTGTACCAGAGCTGTCCTAATTGCATACCAGAGGCCTAAGTGCGAATAGGCCCCAGGGTCAGCATGGTAGTCTGTGGGCAATGCTTAAATGGTCTGTTGTCTTCTTGGGGTTTCTTCTAGGCGGAGTTCTCTGACCTCAATCTAGTGGCTCATGCCAACGGCAACTTCTCTGTTGACATGGAGGTTATGCGCAACGGAGTCAAAGTAGTCAGGTGAGTTGTCCGTTATGGTTGCTTTGTCTGAGTCTTGTGCATGGATTGTTTTCACGTTTCTGTTACACATGAGAAAGTGTCTGGTTTCTACAGTTAGGTGAACTTTCCTAGCCTTTAATTTTTTTTTAAAGAAAACAATTTTTTAAGATTATTAATGTCTAAAATGGTACAGTAGAGAGCAAAACTTAGTACATTATATCCCTACTCCATATTATTATCATTACATTGTGTAGACATGATAACAGTTAAAGAAGCATTTTACAGAAGAAAGACATTGTGGTACTTTTGCTTCTGATGTAACTATTATTCTCTTCCACACAGGGTACTAAATTTTAATATAATTTTCTGATTCTTTACTATCCACTGTTACCTGTTTTTTTGCATGGATATACTGTATTTTCTGGCGTATAAGACTACGTTTAACCCAGGAAAATCTTCTCAAAAGTTGGGGGTCGTCTTATACGCCGGGTGTTGTTTTCTTATACGGCGAGTATATCCCAAACTCTATATTTTAACTGGAAAATTGGGGGTCATCTTATACGCCCAGTCATCTTATACACCGGAAAATACAGGTATATTCTTTTAGTAACAAATCTCATATTATGTTATACCAAACTTTCTTAGTCTGATTATCAAGATATTTCCATTTACAGGATAACCCTGCATAAAGCATATAATGTAATGATATTTGTTTCTGGGAATTTATTTGTGAGAAGTTATGGAATAAAAGTATTGCCTTTGATGTTCTTTGAGAGAGTTATTGGTCTTGATCCTTCATGTGGTGTCAGCGTGATTTCGTTCTTTCTTTTAAACTCAAAAAACAAACAAGCCTCTTTGAAAGAAAAGCCCAAAGCAACAAAACAAGCAGGGTGAAAATAGGCTTAGTTTTATCAATACAGTCTTAAAATAGTTGGGTAAGATAAAATGCTTTTGTCTGATGTCTAAATGATAGAGAAAAAAGTTGGTTGCAAGCTGTCCTGAATACCAGTAGTGTGTCAAAGTTGTAATGTATCATAGTGTAGGACCGCATGAGCTCAAAAACCTGCTTTTTAGGGCAGTGATGGTGAACCTTTTGAGCTTGGTGTGTCAAAATTCACAAGAAAACCTAGCTTAACTCGGGTGCTGTGTCACATCTAGAAATATCCATAATTCTGTGATATTTGTAGCTCTAGTAAAAAAGTTATATTTTTGATATATGTATTTTATTAAAAGCAAAACCAAGTAATTCTTTACATTTGCTAAGCCTGCAATTGAAAGTTGGTATTTTGTACACTACAAGAACAAGCACTACACGCCCAGATGCCAGGGTGACTGTGTGTCACCTAAAAAGGCTTGGCGTGTCACCTGCGACACGCGTGTCATAGGTTGGCCATCACTGTTTTAGGGTGTCTCTGAGCACTGCCCCAAGGGTGCCCTGATCCCAGCCTTTTCAGTAAGAGAAGAAATAGGGTTCCTGTGCTGCAATTGACTCTCTGCAGAACTGGGTGACTGGAAGAATACTTGATCTACATGTCTCAGCCTTTCCTTGGCAGATCAGGGGATGGAATGGACCACAGAGATGTGGCACAGTGAATGTTGCACTTTCATCATCTCTCCAGCTCGTCTTCTGGGGATGAGAATAGAGCACAGATTGTCCTGCCTTGCTGGAATCTTTCTTTTAGCCATCTTGCTCCAGTCAGTTGAATGGAGGAGGGAAAGAGGTGAAGAGGAACCACACAATACCAGTTTGCAACCTACTTTTCTCCTCCTGTTCTCCTAGTCCCTAGAGTGGACTGATGGAAAAGCTGCCTGTGTATGGTCATGTTGCCGTTCAACAAGGATGCTGGAAGGCTCCTCCTCCTCCTCACCATCAGTTTATTTGTATGCTGTCTTTTCATATTGATGCCAGTTTACAAGCAGTTAACAAAATACAGCGATATTTTTGAACAGAATACAAAGCAAAAATGCAGCAATTGCGTAACAATATATAATGTAATATAAAATTGATTTAAATATAAAATCCAAACAAAAAGAATAAGAAAAATTCCTCAGAACACTTCCATAGCGAGCATAACAGTTCTCCATTGCTGAGCATGTGACAATTTTTGGGCCCAATCCCAGGCCCAGGCCCAAGCAGTTCTTTTATGCAGAGGCCTTCACCTGCAAGAGGGCGGAGTCAGAAGCTGGGAAGAGACTCAGACTGCATTCCCACCTACTGCGAATTCGAATTACTCTGATCTGGAGTAATCTGGGTTCTGGTGTGGGTTTGAGTTTCCATCTGGGAACAGCACCGAGAACGCATTGGGCTGTTCCCACACCGGACCTGCAAGTGTGCATAAGTGCATTAGCGGATGGCACGGTACAGTGGACAGGAGCCACCACCACTGCTCCGGTGCCGCTGCTCCTCTTTGCCCGTCCACCAGATTTTAGTGCCAGGACGGTGCCCAAAGGCACTAAAATCCATCCTGACATGCAATCGGAGGTGGGCAGGCAAAGAGGAGAAGGAGGAAAGGGGAGCCGGGCTTGCTGCCATGAGCTGTGGCTCAGCTCAGTAGAGGGGTGGGGTGGGGTGCCCAGGCAACATCTACCCCAGCAGCTCAGATTGCGTGTCAGGCTTGATGTTGCCTGGGCACACCCCCTCTACGTGGTCAAGCTGCAGCTCAGGGCAGCGAGCCCAGTGCCCCTTTCCTCCTTTTCCTCTTTGCCTGCCTACCTCTGATCAGAACGGTGCCCAAAGGCACTAAAATCCAGTGGGCGGGTGAAGAGGAGCAGCGGCAGTAATCTGAATCCAGCAAGAAAACCCTGTTTCACCAGGGGTTTATTTTCCCCAGAGTTTTGCAGGAAAATCCAAGGAAAAAGAAGTGGAATGGGGAAAGGGCTTGCCGGATTTGGATTACAGACTGATTTCATGGGGACAATGAGTGGTGAATTTGCACCCAGCCTAGATTTTAGGGCCTTTGGGAACGTGGCCTCAGGTGGGGACAGCAAACAGACCTCAGTTGGATCCACTAAGCAGCTCCAAGTCCAACCAGCACCCTTGGCCTAGGCAGGCCTTTTATGCAGAGATCTTTACCTACAGGAGGGCAGAATCAGAAGCCAACGGAGAGACTCGGGCAGGGCCCAACAAATAGCTCCCAGTTGGATGTGGTTGCACTGATATATTTGATATGTTCCAAGGACCTTTGGTAGACAAAATGATAACCATTACTGGGAACCCTGTTATGTAGAGAAACGTGCATGTATCCCCATCTCCTTGTGCCTCATTCTTGTGCCTTTTCTTTCAGGAGCCTGAAGCCTGATTTTGTGTTGATCCGCCAGCATGCCTTCAGCATGGCCCGTGGTGGAGACCACCGTGGTATTGTGATTGGCCTGCAATATGCAGGGGTTCCCAGCGTCAACTCCTTACACTCAGTGTACAACTTCTGTGACAAGCCTTGGGTGGTGAGTAATGGCAGCTGGTGGCCACGTGAAGGAGCAGGCCTCTGCTGGGCTGGAGAACAGAGCGCTTCTGTAAAGAGCACCCAAGATGAGAGCACAGGGGCTGGTTTGCTCGTTCTGCTCCTAGGGAACAGATTCTCTTCACGATTTTTATAGGCTGCCTTTCCAAAGGGGAATTGATTAAGGCAACATTCTTTGTATTTGAACATCGCCAAGGTGCAACAAAAGCAGCAGTGCGACAGTACAGCATAAAGGAATGTTTTAAAAGAAATAAACATGAAAGCAAACCAGTGAAACAGGACTGAAACAAAGAAAACAATAGCTAACAAGAAAACATAGCTAACAAGTCATGAATTTACCAGGATAAGTCTCTGGGGAAGGCTGTTGCCGTCAGTGACTTTGACTGCCTTTACAGTACAGCTTCCCAGTTTGCACTGAACCCTTTTGGAGCTTCAGCATGAGAGAACACTTCAGCAAAGTATCCAGTAATTTTCTTTCCACATTATTTATCCCAAAGGTGAAATTTCTGAGTTATTTAACACTGAAAGAAAACAGTGGCTGCATTCCCATTTTCACTTAAAACTGTTTAAAAACTGTTTAAAAATGGTTTGGATCCTCGCCGTTCCCACTCCCAACCAAGTAAAATGGTTTGGATCCTTGTCGTCCCCATTGGTAATCAGTTTCAGGGGTATTTTGAGGATTATTTGGCTTTAAAACGGAATAAATACAGTATATTCTGGTGTATAAGACTACTTTTTAACCCAGGAAAATCTTCTCAAAAGTCAGGAGTCGTCTTATACGCCGGGTGTCGTCTTCTTATACGGCGAGTATATCCCAAACACTATATTTTAACTGGAAAAGTTGGGGGTCGTATTAGATGCCCAGTCGTCTTATACGCCGGAATATACGGTACCTGATTTTTCAGGTGTTTTTTCCGGGTTTGGCTTTTAAAACACTTCTTCCTTACTGTAGTGGGAACACTAGAGCAGTATTTGGGCAAATATGTCATGTAATGGATTGGGGTTTCACCCTGCAGGTCAGTCCTTTCAGTTAAAAGGTACAGCAGAGAGTTTCACTGTAAAAATCCACCCCGCACAGCAGCGGTTTCAATGTAGAAATCCACCCACTTCACACCTGATAACAATGTTGCAATTCTGCTCATTTCTGGCTCTTTAAAAGTGGGAGATGTGTGAATGTTTAAGGCTGTGTGTGCAGGCAGCAGTGGCAGCAGAGCCAGGGTGCTTTTTTCGGAGGGAACCCCTGCTGGGGATGGTGGCTGTGGAGGTGAGTGGGCGAATGGGGCTTGAGTTGCCGCTGCTGCTGTGTGCCCTGGGCAGTGGGGAGACAACAAGAAAGAATCACTTTCCCCAATCCGTTTTTGGAAGCGTTTTAAGTGTTTAGAGTGGGGACAGAAAATCGGGGTTGGATCCGATTGCCAGATGCTCTTTGCTTCCTTGTAACGTGCTTTACATATCAATACAAATCCCGATGTAAATCTCAATGCATATTCCATTTTATTCCTTAAATGGGAACTCACCCAGCATGTCACTTTTTCTTACTCTGAAAGTGTACTGAAGGTGGATTAAACCTTAAGTGTGACCAAGGCCTCAGAAGGAGACTGGATGTGCATGAATATTCATAGCATTTGATATTTGTACAAATTCATACAAACTTGGACATTCATATATGAATCAAATGTTACAATGTTTGTATATTGACATTCATATTTGTATGAATGTTTCAGAACATTCGTGAACCGGGGAGGTAGGAAAGCAGCTGTGCCAGTCACATGTGCAACAGATCCAGAGTTCATTTGACATGGTTTGAGAGCGGATTCAAAGTGGATTCAGGGCAGATTTGA
>MTQE01002208.1:1035833-1060338 GCA_014337955.1 Aspidoscelis marmoratus
TTTGAGAGCGGATTCAAAGTGGATTCAGGGCAGATTTGACACTTTCAGAGAGGATATGTTACGGGATACATATCTGATATATGTATGGGTTTGTACTGGATATTTGTACAAATTCGTACAAATATGTTTGTATCAAATAAAATCCTACTGCGTTCAAAGGGATCTATTTGAATGAATACAAATTTTCTTACATTTGATTTGATACGAATTAAATCGAATCCAAAAAAAGCCCCTTCATGTACATCCCTACTGGGGATAGTTACTGAGAACACCCCCTCACGTACCCTCACCCCCTTATCTGCTGAAGAGGGAGGCACTGCCAAGAAGACCTCAGTGCTTTTTGTTTTGAAGGGTTTGATGAGAACATCCCAGGGTCACTTCCGATATTTAGAAAAGTTGACGTGCAACCTCGGTCTTCGTCCCATACCTTTGTGAGCAGAAGAGAAATGGGGCGGACTTCTGTGGGCGTGGGGAAGAGGCTAGGAGGGAATGCTGTTCAGATGTTTATAACTAAGGCTCGCCACTTTGACGTGAGTTGGAGCACCAAAATAGAATTTCTGAACTTAGCTGTGGTACAGTTTCCTACAAGGAAGCTTTCTGACTACAATCCTATTTGAATGCCATTCCAAGAAAGCAAAGGACAAGGAGAGCAATGGAGGAGAGAGGCAATGGGATGGTTGAAAGCTGAAGCCAACACAAATAGATTTGGAGGTCTGTGTTTTGCATCGTCCCTTATCATACTGTCTTCCCAACAGTTTGCCCAGATGGTTCGCTTGCATCGCAAACTCGGACCGGAAGAATTCCCACTCATCGACCAGACTTACTACCCCAACCACAAAGAGATGGTAAGTTTGGGCTTTGGAGGGGTGGAGCTGACTTTTGCTTCCCAATATGCGCTAGAGTGTGCACCTTATAATTTGTCTGGTTGTTTCACTGGTTGGAGGAGTGCATAACCATCTCCAAATGGAGCTGTTTATGGATTAACTGCTTATATACAAGTTCATGTTATGTCCCTATTAGTGTACTGAATGACATGGGGCAATTTTCTCCAGCTTTCAGATTCTAAACAAGTCACACATTCTCCTTAGATGACTTTTCTTGTCTGACCACTCTCCCTTGTGAGTGGCCAGACAAGAAGATAGGCTTGCAGTGTGGTTTTCTGACCACTGTTCTTGTCCATTATACTGGAACTCGAGTTGTGGGCTAGGCTGGAGATTATGCTGGAGAGTGGGAAACAGCTGGCAGAAGATGGCTCTGTTTGATCTTTCAGGGCCGCAGACAGCTTCTGATGCTTTTATATCTGGCCTAACCAACCTTCATATAGTCTGTTGTTCACCTCTTTCCCCTTCTGATCCATTTGATAGTTCCTTAGCACATGTGGCCTTCTTCTCTAGCTCACTTCTTGAGTGACATCGAGCAGGTATCCCTGGTATAAAACTGCCAATGAATTCTAATTTAAATGTCATTCTTTGATGAATTCTGCTCTAGTTTGAACTGCTCAAGAGGCATATTCTTCTTTTTATTCGATTTCTCCTGGTCTCCATTTTATCCTTACTGCAACTCTGTGAGGTAGATTATGCTGAGAGAAAGTGATGGGCCTAAAAGTCATACAGCCTGCTTCTGTGTCTAGTGAGCATTTCAGCCCATGTGCTACCAGCATCTTGGTGGGTTTCTGCAGTTGTCAACACAATTTACTCATTCTTTTGCTAATCAGTGACAATGAATAACTTCAAAATTATTATGTTCACTTGGGGCCTTTCCGCACAGGCTCTAAAAACGCATTTAGAGCCAGATGTGGGAAGGTTTAGGACGTGGCATCCGCACAGGGAACGGAATTAGGGTCCCTTTGAGGACGCCACATCCACATGTCGGCACGCACAACCGGTTGCTGAAACCAGTATTGCCGCTGAAATCCAGCCCAGATGTAAGACTGGAAAAATCAGGCCTTACATCTGGCTTTTGCCCTGAAACCGGTTCGGAAGCAAATGCTTCCGAAGCGGCGGGGAAAGAGCCGGATTGCCGGCGCATGCCCAGCTGTCACACAGGGAGAGCGCATGCTCGCTCTGTCTGACAGCCGGGCATGCACACCCAGCCTTTGCCCTGGAGAGACCAGCAGCCGGGTTCCGCAGCTTCCCCCTCGCCGGCCCTTCTCTTGCCAGAGGAAGCTGCAGCTGCCCCACCCCTGCCATGGCCGTGCGCTCGCGCTCGGGGTGCTTATCTGGTTGCTGGCGGGGTGATTCTGAGAGCGGCAGGGCCGGCGTTGATCGTGCATGCGCGTGCCCCGGCCTACATCTCCCAGCAGCCATCACAAGGGTGGCTGGCCAATGGGAAGGGGGCTGCCACCCTCGTGAGGATTGCTGGGAAATGTAAACTGTGGCGCGCACATGCGCAATCAACGCCGGCCCTGCCGCTCTCAGAATTGCCCTGCCAGTGACCAGGTAAGCACCCTGAGCGCGAGCGTGCAGCCACAGGTGGGGTGGGGTGGGGTGGGGTGGCTGCAGCTTCCCCTGGCAAGGGAAGGGCCCATTGGCTCTTCTCTTGCGAGGGGGAAGCAGCAGAACCTGGCTGCTGGTCTCGCCATTCAGGCTCCGAAGGAGCCAATGGCGGAGGCCAGTGGGCAGCCCCAGCTGTCAAACAGAGAGCATACGCTCTCCGTCTTTGGCAGTTCACAGGGCCTCCGGAGGCCAGATTGGGATGGGTGCTGGTGCGTCCACACCAGCACCGTCTCCAATCCGCCCCCACCCCTGCCCTGCGCGTGTATGGACATGTTGGTCCTCCAAGAATCTGACGCTGTTTGAGTCAGATTCTTTTTTAAAACGTTCCGCTGGAAAATGATCTTATAGATCCGTTTTTGGCGGCAGGTGTGGAAAGGCCCTTGATGCAGCTGTTGTGCTCTAAATACATGGTGCTCTGGGAAAATAAAGCAGAGGCTTGAATTGATTTTCAAATTGTTAGGCCTTATCTTTTCAGACCTATATACTAGTCTAATTCCAACTTGCAATATGATCCGATGGACTTGTTTCAGTACTCAGACTGGGGTGGCTAACCTGGGCCTCCTCAATTTACATTGTTGGACTCTTGCCAATAAAGGATGGTAATTAACTAACGGACCTCTGCCAGTCTCCTCAGATCAACAATATTCACTTCCTTTCCTCTGATCCTTTCTTCAGTTTGCTTCTCTCCCTTTCCCTTTCAAAGGTTCCAAAATGGAGTCTTTTTGCTTTAGCCTTTCCTTCTTTTTTTATGTTGCATCTCCTGGAATTTAATATATCCATCTCATCTAACAACCACTGAAGCATGTTTGCAGGTGAATACTCACAACTTCGCATCCCCTCCCTATTTTCCTCTCTTTAATTTTGGCCAGCTTCCCTTTAAAACAGAACTGGCAGGGAGATTTATTTTTAAACTATTCAAACAACACCTAGCTTATTTCTTAGGCACTGTGGAATACTAAAGTCAATTGCTGTTTGCTTCACTTCTTCCTTCATCAGACCTAGATCCAGGAACTCCTTTTTCCCCTTGGGGACTGTAAATAGTCCTATCACCATAGTAACCAGAGAGAGAGAGAGATGTGGTCATGTAGAATGTTCCTGGGGGGAGCTTTCTTCAACATACCTTGCTTGATGCATCTGAACCTTTTTGCCATTGCTGGCGAGTGTTCACTGATGATTGCCAGTGCCTCGTTCGTCAGTGTCAGTGAGCCAGCCAAAAGTTGGTGCATTTCCATGAAACCGAGATGGCTGAAGGGGTCAGGGCATGAGTGTGCAATGAATGTGCCCACATCCTGAGATACCCTTCCCTGGCCCCAGGGTTGTGACCACAGGCCTCTAAAAGCTTTGCTGCAGGTATGAATGGGAATGTGCCACCCTGGGAATTGTGAGAGGGTATCTTCAACACTTAATGAGATATCGCCAAATAACAAGAACAGTGGGAGCTGTTCTTTCTCTCTCTCCAATCTCTCTGTTCCACAGCCTGCCCCTCTCTCTCCATCTATCTTTGTTTATGAACAAGACAAACATGTTTAGAGACTACTGTTGTTACGTCTTCAAATGTTTACTGCACTGAATGCCGCCTGATAGGCAATTTGAGCTGTGGTTTGCTTAGTCCAAATCTACAGTATTGGTGATGGCAGAACTAAGACACACAGGGAGAACAACTAGGTTAAAAACATGGTGGGAAGGATTTCCAGGTACTTTCTTAACAAAAAAGACTATTTCTTCAGCTTCTGGAAGCTGCTTCAAGCTCCTGGTATCTCTAAGTTATTTTTGTAAGGGTCGGGGAAATAACAAACCTCAGGTATTCTGAATTTTCACTAGAGAAAGAACTAGCTGCTTGCTCTTATCGAGGTTCAAACTTCTATAAATGATTCTGTACTTTGATATAGGCTGTTTCTACTTAGGCTTTACATATGGTACAGATTTTTTGTTTTCAACAAGCAAGAATATACAGATAAGCTATAGCTGATTTGGAACTGGTGTTTATTATTATTATTTTTTTAAAAAAGGGGGTAATGCAGATAAAAGGATTGGAGCTTATTCATGGGGAGGAGTACTGGCTCCTTCAAAGTCCACTGTCTCACTGCCTCAGGCGAGACTTGCGAAGAGACCTGAGCCCCTGTATGCCCAGTGATCGCCAGGTGCAGAAACTGGAGTTTTCACTTCTGGGCAGGCAAGCCAGCCGTTCAGCCTGGTAGCCCTCCCATATCTGGGATACAATTCCATCTGTCCACAGGCACTGGTTGTCAGAGTAAATATTACATGGCATTGAATTGCAGGGCACAACCTTTTGAAAGAAAAAAAACATAGAAATTGTGAGGACAAATGGAAAGGGAGAAAGGCATTGCAAGGTAGAGAGAAGCCCCTTTTGTGTATTTATATGACATTTGGTTCCCCTCATCATTGGTGTCTTTCCTTCCCTTGTCCTAATTAAGAGATAAGTAGCGGTCAGCAACCTAGAGGCTCAGTCAAGGCTCAGAGGAATTTCCCTTCTTGGTTCTGGCAGCTTTAGTCAGGTGTGCTGACTAAAGGCTCTTTGCTTTGCTTTTCAGCATTCTTGTTATGTTACCTGGGGGAGGGAGGGAGGCTGTAATTGGACACAGTGAATAAAACAAAACAAAACAAAAAGGCATCACTGAGGTGCCTCAGACAGCTTTGAGGTGGATTGTTCACACACCCGTCTGTCCCTCCCTCCTCTCCTGCACTTTCCATGCTGGAAAAGGTGGATTAGAGAAGGATTGGGAACACAGGGGCCACACAGTGTCTTTCTGAGGCCCCTCTGAGGTGCACCTTTTGTTATGTCTGGACACAGCTAGAGATGAGTGCTGTCAAAGTCTTTGTTGCTGTTCATATTGATGAGGGGGAATTTTAAGGATTCCTTTAAAGCAGAGGTGTCAAACTCAATTTTGCAGAGGGCTGGATTCAAAAAAATAAAAGTACTGTCAGGGCCAGGGGGCGTGGCCAGGGGCGTGAGCGGGGGCGTGGCTAGGGCACAGAGGAGGGGCTGGGGCATGGCCGGTGGCGTGACCGGGAGTGTGGCTAGGGCACAGAGAAGGGGCTGGGGGTGTGGCCGGGGTGTGGCCGGGGCGTGGCTAGGGCACAGAGGAGGGGCTGGCTGTCCATGGCGGCGCCCGCGCACTCGGGCAGTGGAGGGTCCCGCCATGTGCTCGCTCGCCTCGCCTCACCTCGCCTCCTTCGTGCCCAAGGAGGACAGCGGCGGCGGCGGGCAGCGGCGGCGGCCGTGGGCAGCAGCCGCGGGCCGTATTAATACAGCCCGCGGGCCGCATCTTTGACATGACTGCTTTAAAGACTACAAGGCCACTGAACTTTCAGTGCCTGTTTAAGAGCCAGCTTGGTCTTGTGGTTAGAGTGTCAGACTCTTAACTAGTAGTCTCCCAGTTTGATTCTGCACTTCTCCATGAAGCTAGCTGGGTGACCTTGGGCTAGTCACAATTCTCTTTCTGAGTTGTCAAAACCCCAACTACCTCGCAGGGTGTCTGTTGTGTGGAGAAGAACAGAAGGTTTGTCAGCTGCTTTGAGTCTCCTTAAGGGTGAGAAAAACGGGTTATAAAAACCAACTCTTCTTTTAAATCATTGCTTCTGTAAAAATAAATTAAGGCCATATCATTGTGATGCTGTTGTATCCCTGTAAAATATGAATTTCTGTCCTGTGTGCATCCTTGAGTTTAACCCATAACCGCATTTGCCTAGAATATATAATGATCAATTCTATATAAAGCTATGTTGATTGTTGTTATTGACAACAATCCCAGGATAATGCTATGATTGAGAGGATTCTTGAATCCTTTTCAGCCAGGGCCTGATGACGGTGACACCTTTTAGGCTACCCAGAACCCTTTGGTGAGAGATCTCCTAGTAGTCCCACCTTCTTGTAGGCATATGAGTATACTACTCTATTGCTGCTTCCAGCCCCCTTATGTCCCCTAGTGACCACATACTCACAGTGCAGTTGCAACCCTTCCTGTAGTCAGAACTCAGGCCTCGTTTCTGTGCCTCAGAAAGCTGACTCCAAGGTTGGATGAAGGAGCAGGATGAGATCACAACCATGTCACCATTCAACCTCCCTGTTGCAATGAAAGAGAGGGGGAATAAGAAAAAAATGAGTGTTCATGTGTAGAGGGAGAAGGAAAAGGATTTGTTCACAGTGCTTGCCTATGGCTTGCCTATGGCTAGTTTAACTCAGGATTAAGATAGCTGTATGAGTGATAGGCATTATTTTCATGGCTAGGATGCTAGTAAACTGTCGCTGATATGTCCCCCCCCCGCAATTGTTCAGATGGGACCTCTTTTTGGGCACTGTGCACCTGTACTTCAGAAGACTAAATTATATATAATGAATGAACATCATAGGCCTGATTGCACTTAACCTAACAGGCATGACATAATAATAGTATATCACTCAGGTGAAGATGAAGCATTGCAGGAGCCATTTGCACTTCAAGGAATAGTGAAGCCCAAACTGGATCGCAAGCACTTGAAGTGCCAATGGCCAGGTCTGGACAGGCTTACCGTGGCAGCAGTCGGCATGTACCCAAATGTTGCCATGGCAATTGAGACATGGTGCACAACTGTGCAACTGTGCTATCATGTCCACTTGCACTGTCACACTTGCACAAGAGTGAATGCTGCTGCCAAGAGCCATCTAGCTGCTCCCAGTCAAGCTGTGGTCAATATTTTAGTTGTCCAAAGCTAATTAAAACAGGGGCAGGCTTGGTGAACTCTTGGGACTACTGCAGCAGTAGCAGCAACGGCAGCAGCGGCAGTGGTGTAATGTAGACACACCTACCCAGTGAATAAACCAACACTCACAGGGTAAATGCAAATAAGGCCCATGTTGCTGTTGATTAAACCTATTAAAAATACTCAAGGCAAAGGAGAGTTAAGGATATAACAGTACAAACTGATCCATTTTTTGCAGGATTTCTTTGCCCCTCCAAGTTTTACCTAATTTATTTTGGGTTTGCTATGTCATAATTAGGGGTAGAGGTTTTGTGGGGTACTGGCTACCTCCAAACCAGCATCACTGCATATCTGATTAAGAGTACAGGTTGGCTTTTACAGTTCTAGCAACAAGATCTGCAAACTTGTTGTTGCTTTTTTTCTTTTTAATGAAATAAAAATGAAACATTTTAGCAAGTGAAATTTCATATCTAAGCCCTAATATTTCTTTAGAATCATCATAGCTAAATGATTCATGGGAAGCGTGAACATCTTGCTGGTTTCTAAAATGGCAAAGTGGGCTGCATTTCATTTTGCCCTGAAGTTTAAAGGCTGCCTGAAACCACTTTCTCTTTCTCTTTCACACTTATTTCGGCTAAGGGTTGACTAGTGTGTACATAACCATCATTTTCTCTGAGGTCTTTCTTCGTGTAGCTTAGCGCCTAACCTTCCTTTAGCGCAATCTATTCTGATTCCCTGTACCAATTTCTTTTCAGCTTCCTTGCTCTCCTCTGCAGTAGCCACAACAGGGAAAGGATTAAAAAAGCAACAAGTTTCATTGCCTGCAGAAAAAGAGGTGTTAAAAAGAATTTTTTGTGATAGTGCTGGCTTTTGTATTGCATCAATTGCCCTATGCTGTCTTGTGCTAAAGAACATTTAATTGCAGATCTTCAGCTGTAGTCTGAAGAGCTGACATCCAGAAAGAAGGTTTTCATTTGTGTTAAATTCACTAGATGAAGGTTGAGCCTCTCTGTGGTCAACATGTTCTGAATCAGCTGTCTTGAGTATACAGCTGTCCCTCTTGACATCACTTTTTTTAAAAAAATGGGTGTTTGTTTACTTATGAATAGTAAAAGCCATGGCAGTTGTGGAAAGCAGCAGTTAGGGGAAAAGCAGCAGCTGTGTCCATTCCCCAACACGATTTATGTAATTTGGTAGTTTCCCAGAACAGAACTGTTATATTGTATGAGAGATGTCAATTTTCTCTAACAGTGACTCTTGACCTTAACTGATCACTGTATGGAGTGTCATTAGTCTCTCCTCTAAGAGAATGGGGCACAACATATATGTGCTGCTGCTAGGCTTCCCTCAAACTTTATCCAGCGGCAGCCCAGGAATCAGAACGCGAGACAGTTTAGCACAGGGATGCTCACTGTCGCCTTCCAGGTGTTTCTGAACTACAATTCCCATCATTCCATTCCATTCCTAGTCTTGCCTTACAGTGGAAAGATGGCTGGGGCTGACACTGAAGGATGTGAATTGTAGTTCAGGAACATTGGGAGGGGGCATGGTTGAGCTCCCATGGTGTAGGAGGAGAAGGCGATTCTATTTGGGTTGTATAAGGGGAGAGGGAAAGACTGCAAACATATTGCAGTATATTGCAGATCAGGTTCCCTGTACAGGTAGTACCTGTTGTACTACCCACAGTTCCAGTCTGTTGCCCACTACTGGCTTGTTGTAAGAGGATGGTGGATTGTTCTCCAGTCTTAAGCTTACTACTGTATAGCATTTTTCTTTCCTCCTTCCTTTTAAAAAGTGCACTTCCTTCTTCATTTTTTCTTTATGCTAAATCTGTCCATTTCTGTCAGTTTACCTTTTATACCTACAATCATTTTCTTAGCCTTTCTTTGAAAATTCTTCCAGCTAGCCCAACCCTTCTTTGTTATATCATGGAGCAGCCTGGAACACAATACTGTACAAGTGAGGCCTTGCCTGAGGAGAATTTCTGAGATGCAGGCTTTTGTGTGTGGCACATCTGACACCCAGAATCCCAACCACCAGTTTGTCAGTTTCTGGGCTGGGAGTTGCTGATCCAGAAAGATGAGCAAGATCTGTGAGCAAGCCATAGCACCTGTGGAACAAACCCAGCAGCAGTACTGTGGAAGGCTTATGCTGGTTCCTTGACACTCTTTGCTTCTCTTTGGCTGGGATTAGATGCAGCAAAACCCCCACCATCTCTGAGGCAGTTTAGAGACAGCTTTGGTGTAGGTTTGTTCACACACCCGTCTGCCCTTTCCCCTCTCCTGAACATTCTGTGCTAGAAAAGGTGGAGAAGGCTTGGGAACACCAGGTGCTCCTTTTGTTATGTCTGAACACAGCCTTTCAGGATATATCCCAGCATGGAAAGGACCGTTCTCTTTCTCAACTTAGGCAGGTTATTAGCACCTAAAGCAGAGAAACCATAAGGTGACTCCTCTGTCACCACAAAAGGGAAATGTGCTGCCCATTTGAGGACGCTCCAAGCTTGCTGCTTGTGGTTTGCTCTAAAAAATGAGGATCAGAGACAATTTGGAGAAAAGAGCTGTTCTGAAAGTGTCTTGGGATTACATTTCCTTCCTGGTTCAATTTGACTGTATCATGGGAGAGTACAGCAGGTCTCCATGTATGTCCTTTTTCAACAAAATAAATTCTGGCTATGGGTGAAAGGTTCATTGGTGGTGGTTGTGCAGGACTAAAATAGAAAAGTAGTACAGTATATACATTTTACTGGTATCAGATGCTTGCTGGTAGAAACTGGCACACCATACCTGCAATGATGTGTTCTTCTCCTTTGAGAGGTCCTTTGTGTTCATAGCCACAGAGGCTTTCTGTGGGAGCTGTGTGGAGGAAGCGAACGTCTTGCAAATTTTCAGGAGTCTTGTATACCTGGGCAGTTGCAGAAGGGAGAGGAAGTGTGATAGTGACTGAGAGTCGAGGAAAGTGCTAGAATAAGGGTTGGGATAATGGAATTTCTAGGCACATTCACCCTTAAGCATCTCTGAACATCTTTGAACATAAAAAGCTGAAATACTTTTCAATAACATTAACAAACAGAGGCAGATGTAAAATATCACAAACATCAGATCTGGAGACTTTGGTCTCGGTTTGTGAGGTATATGTAATATGCACTACAAATACACTACAAATGTTCCTGTTGCACATATTCCTAGGAAGACACCTTTGCACACCTATTCTGGACTATCATTGTAGCCTTCTTATAGAAAACAAGAGCTAATTAGTTCATTCCTGTCAGTATGTGGAAGAAACACAGCAACTCACAGTGGAGGAAACCCTCCGTTACTCCTAAAATGTTTTAATGAAAGTAATAAATGCAACAAAAGTAAATTGACAAATAATATAACAGGAGAGTTTGCTTTGAAGGAGATGGGCAGCTGAGCGGCACTGCTGATCATGAAATGGATTGTCTGTGAGTTTATCCTTTGCCTAAGCATTCACACCAATGACTTTCTTTAGACTAGAGAATGCCATTTTCAATATTTCTTAAGTAGAAGGTTCATACCTCAAAGAAAGACTCTTTATTATTCATGCAGAAGGGCCCATGCTGAAGCTGTCTTCAGACAGGAAGAGGCAGCACAGTATATTGAAACATTCCTGTACTTGCTTTTTGTCATGGCCCATCAGATGCAGGCAGCAAGCCTTGGCATAGAATTGTTTACCTCCATGTCTGGTGGGCTGCATATGAAGTCACTTTGCAGGCAATTCCCAGGGGTTATCCAAACACCTATGTTGTTTTTCATGCACTTTTGGGTTCCTAGAAGTTTCCAGTGAGGAAACTTTGAATGCACTTTACCAGATGTGCAGATAAGCAGGGCTATTACGGGAAATCAGGAATCCTTGCTGGATTTTCCATGAGAGCATTATAGCACTTTTCTGCATGCTGCAAATGGCATTGGACTGGGAGCACCGGTGTGCCTGGCAATCCCAATGCAATTCTGAGAGGATCATGGGGTTTACCTCATATCTGGAAGCAGACTCAGCCTCTGGCATCTTTGGCCCTGTCTGCACTTACCTCCTTTAATCCATCCTGCCTAAGGTTGCTGCTAGAGAGGATACAGCTGACCATCTTCAGATAGCTCATTCTACTCCGGCCTAGCCACTGCCTCTGAGTTCCTAGCCTTTCTTGTTTCCAGTGTCATTCAGCTTGCCTTTCCAACAGGGTGCCACTTCCAGCATTGCTTTCGGTACCACTGCCTGAAGTATCATGAGAAAGGGTCCCTGACAGTATTCTGGCCTATGAAGGCATGCTGTCTGTATGCCCTCCTTTGCCTGCAGTTTGGGTTCTGGTTCACAGCAGGACTGGGTTAAGGTGCCATTTCAGTGCCTTATCCTGGAACAGTGTCTAAAGTGGATGAAGTATGATGGGGAAAAAGCTAGTATACAAATGGAACAGGACATGGTCCGTGATACAGGTAAGTGTAGAAGGAGCTTTTCCGGAGGAAGACAGTACCAGATAACTTCTGTACTCTTGCCGATGAAACTGCATTAGGCATCCATGCAGCCACCAGAAGTCAATCTTGATTCAACGACCCCTTTATGTTTAACATCAATGTGTTCTGGTAGGAAGAAGTGCTTACCTTGGTTGTTTTGATCTCATATCGCACCTGCTCCATAGGTGCTCCATCAGAGACATTTATTAACTCTCTAGTGACTCCCACAAATTTTCCTCGGATCACTGTAAGAAATAAAAAATGGGGAGATTCTTATCTGCTTTTCTAGCTCTCTTGGCTTTTTTGGCTTCAATACATGCCTTTCCTTTTATACTGGAACGCGAGATGGTTAATGGCCTGTGAGATTCTTCTGTCTTAACCTCTGGTTTTGCTCAGATTTTAGTGGTTTTGGAGCCTCAGCACTGTATTCAAATCTACTACCATCACTAGATTAACAATTAGAAACCGTGGTCTTCCAAACACTGCAAAGAGTGGACTGGAATATCCTTGTAGTTCCTTTCACTTCCAAAGTTATATGATTCTATGCCCGTCTGTAGTATAATCCCTGTCTATACTATGCTGGTTGTGGTGGATGGTGGATGGAGTCAAACAGGTTCTGGAATACGCCAGGTTGATGAAGGTTGGCCCATTTTCTGCTGTAAAATTGTCATCTCAGCAGTGGTCAGGACTGCAAGTTCTCTATCATGAAGTGATGCTCATTGTAAGAAAGTTACAGGTGCATCTGTGTTTACACACCTGCTGAAAACGTACTTGCAACAGTTTGGGTCATGGATATGCCAGAAAATGCTTCTCTGTAACAAGAACCAGAAAGTGAGAGATGCAATCATCTCTGCAGGCAATTTTTCATCATCATCCCTAAAGCAGACTTTGGAAAAGACTGTTCAGAAAAAGGGATGGTGCATGAATGTACATATGTGTTTTTGGTGGCTGAGTTGCAAATAAATATGCCATATGTGCTTCTTGTCCAGTCTGAGAATTGCATCACAGCTATCAAGTCAGTGAACTGAGTTGCATGCACAAATTAGGGAAATGTGGATGTTACAACAGAAACAGATAGTTCTGTTTTATATACACATGTGAAAAAAGCAACTCAAAAGCAGATGCTAGTGCACCCATCCCACCTTTAATCCACATTAAACACCTTTGAAAGTGCTTTTTCTGGTCTTTAATGTGGATTAGAAGCACCAGTGTGTGGAGGCTACCAACTCTAAGCCATTTTCAACCCACTTTTATTTATAGTATGTAGATGCAGCCTGAATTAAATTGTTTCATGTATTTGATACTCATACAACTGGGATTTATCAGTTCAGAGCTAACGATGTGAGTTATTTTGCCTAATATTTATTTGGCAGCCAGATCTGAACTTTGCCCATTTTTATGTCACACAATTTTAAATGTGGAAGCTTTATGAAAAAGGAAATATTGTATCCTGTAATAATACCATAAGGTAGCAATGCCCAAAAGAAACACATTACTGCATTTAAAAAAATACTAAAGCTGTTTAAGTCAGTGTTAACAAAACAGAAGGATTGAAATGCCAAAGGCTAAGGCACCTTAAACCTCAGAGTACCATTACATACAAACAAATATCCCCTTGCATGACTTATCATTATTATTAGTAGTAGTGACTGCTATTAGACTTTCCCTCTCTCTGCTGAGATCCTTCCTGTTTAAGAGGTGCACAACAGGCAGAAAGCTGTTGGTGAAAAAGATTCATCAATTAATTTTCTCTAGTTTGTGGATGTGATGAAGACGTGTGTTGCTTGGGGCAGTGGGGAAAAGTTGGCTACCTTCGGTTCCATCATTACAGTCAAGTACAGTGGTACCTTGACATACGAGTTTAATTCGTTCCATAACCTTGCTCTTATGTCAAATCGCTCCTATCTCAAAGCAATTTTCCCATTAATCCATTCCAGCTCCCAAAACACCACCTCAGTTGTTTTTGTTATGTACTGTACTGTATTTACATACTCGTATCTCAAATCTTGCTCTCATCTCAAAGCAAAATATCACTCGCTCGGCGGCTTGTATCTCAAAACACTTGTATGTCAGGACACTTGTATGTCGAGGTACCACTGTATGTGGTTTTAGAATTTTAGGCAGACCCACCACTAGCAGAAAAAAATCCCTGCAGAATTTAGACTTACATCATACATAGTTGGCCACAGGAATTAAAAATAAGTGGGTTACAAAACAACTTCGCTTTCCTCAAATTGCATAATTTTTACTTGTATTGTTGAGAGTTGATAAATGCACTCTTACAAAATGCCTTACTGTGTTTCACTGGCTGTTTTATTATTTATACTGTGTTAAATTGGTTCTTCTGTTATTTGTTGTTTAATTTGCATTTTGCCATTTAGCCCAGGGCAGTGAATGTAAACCCCTTGAAAACAGTATGCAAAATGAGTTTTGAAACAATGAAACCAGATTGTAAAACAGAAGATGCCCACCTGTTTCTGTGTGCCATAACCCCCCACTGCAGTCAGAGGGAGGAGGGGCCTTTGGCCCTCTCCGTGCGGCTGAACCCTGACTGCCACCAGCCCCATCAAAGATGCCTTTCATGGGCTTCTAGGGTGGCCAGTTTTCCCTGCTGAAGTATCGGAGGAAAATCAAAGATGTGTAAAGTTTAGTGTGTGAGGAGGGATTCTGGACACAGTGAAACTTTAGCATTTTAATCCATCTTAGGAAGGCAGCTGAATCCAAGCCGTTTTCGGCCTCGAACAGCTTGGTCACACCTTCCTGTTGCTGTCAAAGGAAATCACAGCAGGGGCAAGGAGGCCAAGGAAGAACTGTCAAGGTAGGGGGAGGGGGGAGGGGCAAGACTGAGCAGAGGCTTAGGTCCCTTCCAGACTAGCGGATAAAAATCCGCAGTTATTAGTAAAATTCACAGCTTACCTTGCTGTGAAGTCATGATTCGTTATCCCCACTCGAAACAGAGGTCTGCAGCTTCTTCCTGCAGCTATGCAGCAGGTCTGCAGCTGTGCGACTTCTGTGGGGCGCACAGTGAGCTGCACGTCATTTGGGATGGGGCAGCCAAACTGAGCTTCAGGCTCAGCTCTCATTGGCTGTTTTTCAGACCGTGGGAAACTCCAAAATTACCTGATTCTACAGAGCGAGCATTGATCATCCTGCAGCAGGTAAATCCGCAGTAGCGGTGGCGTAATGCGCCGCTGCTATGAAGTATCGGTCATCAGGTGTGACGTCCATGTACCGACTGCCCATCAGAATGCGCAGAATCCCCCAGTCTGACATAGGTATCATTTTCTGGGCAGCCAGGGAGCCAAAATGGTGGCCTCCCAGGAGGGGATTAAAATATTAATGCTGTGTTGGCCCAAATGAAGGAAAACCCAAATAGAGGGAGGAAAATCCAGAAAAAAAAAACAGCTTGGTATTTAAAGGTGTAACCAAATGGGCTGGAATTCGGGCTGAAGAAGGATTAAAGTAAAGGTGTAACTGCCGCTTCTCAGGCACAGATTACTTTCTGGAACAGGGCTTGCCGTCTGCATGCTAGTACATACCAGAATATAATCTTGAATAATGCTCAGTGCTGAAAAGTTCTCAGGCCATTACCTCATGCTCTGACAATGCTCCTCGCAGTGGCAAAATAAGCCATGGGCGACTCTAGGGCCTGCAGAAAAACCATGTGCAAGTGCAGATGCTTCTTGTAATGCATCTTGTCCATCAGCTATGGAGGCAGGCAGGTGTGTTAAATGACCTGGCCAGGCTGTGGTGAGGCCATGATGGAATAGGCACCTCTCCTTAGGTGTCTTTTCCCACATGCACAGAGGTGGTACTCTCAACACCTCAAGGTGTATATCTTCCCCCTTCCTGCCTTAAAGGATTGGGTCTGAGCGTATAGCTGCTGTTTATTTAGAAAAAGGGGAGGAGGCATGTAGGCTTTCCAAAATTTGTTGTTGTTGGGTACCACTGAGTTCTGTCCAACTCCAGGTTGACTGCAAGGTCACCTCCATGCAGTTTTCTTGGCAGGGATCCTGCAGCAGTTTTCCATTGCTTACTTTGGGGAGAGGTTGGGGACTGGACCCAGAACTCTTTGATTTCCAGGCAGTTTGCTACAGCCACTCACTTGTTTTCTAAAATACTGTCTTCTAAAGGTGTTTCTTATCCTTTTTCTTCCCATATGCTCTTTGTGCTTGGCTGCTCATAACATAGCTGAACACTCATTAAAGTGGAGCATGCTGGTCTGTTTGAGGATCTGGACCCTTTGGAATTTTGTGGACTTACTGTGGGCACCACTTCCTCAAGGTGGATCTTTTTCCTAGGCAGTGAACTCAGAAATTTAGCAACCTATCCTGAGACCTCTGGATATAGAGTGGGATAGGACAATGAACAAGCAAACAAGTAAACAGTGCCCTGTGCCACTTAACAACCCCTTTATTTAAAGGGCCAACTGTAATCCTGTTTATAGAGATGCCTGTGTCCTATATCTCCTGAAAAGTAGCTAAAGAAGTTTCTCTTGGCAAGTTTGCGGTTGGGAGGGTGGCTTTGATGAATTGGAGCAGATTTAGGATTTGGATTAGGACTTCTGGGCTGCTGGGAGGAAGAGACCACAGAAAGTTGAATGGAAGACAGTAGAATCTAATGCTCACCAACATTAGCCTGGCAATAGGCAGACTGAGGGTGCCTTGGAGCACAGGAGCAGGCAGCTGTGGGATCCCAGAGAAAAGCAAGGAGGACAAAGCTGAGCGCAAGGAATCCATATACTTTAGGTGAATCCATTTCTTTTCTTTTTTCACAGATGATGAGGAGAAAAGTAGAAGGGGTCTGGAGGACAAAGACAGAGTTTTACTTTAGGGGTGGGAGCTACAAAAAAAAAAAAAGATTTATTTATATGACTATTTATATCCCACCTTTAAACAAAAGGTCCCATGGCAGGACACAACAATTAGATAAAAAACATGAAACAATATTAAGCATAGATTAAAAATATAACTCACCCTCCCTCCCTGGCAGGATGGGAAATGTCAGCAGTACAGTAGCATTGGGGAATGCTATGCTAGAGGAGTGACTGGCATCTTTATTTCCAAAAGGGTGTGGAAAGGAAGGGAAGGGAGTTTTCCATTTCTGGCTGAAGAGAGCTCTTTGTATCTTGGCTCTGTGTTCTGGGAAGGCAGACCAACCAGGATCAAAACTAGACGAATAAGGAGGGAAGGGAATCTGAACAGAGGATCCCCACCCATGTTGCAATTAGCATTGGTTTGCATTTTGTTTCCCATTGACATGCTCCTCTCACCTGAGACTGTGTTGAAAGGGGAGAGCTTTAGTGGGACCAAAAGCAAGGGTGAGAGCTAGAAGAAGAAAAAGAGTTGGCTTTTCTATCCCGCTTTTCTAACCCATTTAAGGGGACTCAAAGCGGCTGACCAAGCTTTCTGTTCTTCTCCCCACAACAGAACACCCTGTGAGGTAGGTGGGGCTGTGAGAGCTCAGAAAGGGAACCGTGACTAGCCCAAGGTCACCCAGCTGGCTTCATGTAGGAGACTGGAATCAAACCGGGTATTCCCAGATAAGAGTCCGGCCCCTTAGCCACTAGGCCAAACTGGCCTAGGTACATTAAGCTTAATGACCTGGTTTAACAGGAGCTTTGAAGTCCTGGTGGTTTCTATAGCAGCAGCATGAGAGAGAAAGTAAAATAAAGAGAGAGAAGATCAAAGGTGGGAAAAGGACGAGTACTTTTCAGATTGCCTCAGATTTTCATGGGATAAATGGAGCTGAAATCTCAAGAGGGGTTTAGGAATGGGGGGGGGCTTCTACCACACAGAAGAGGAAGCGGGCCTCTGTTTGAAGCAAGAAGGAGAGAGAGATGTTTAAATTATTTTTCCTCACCTCAGTCTCTATTCTTCTCTCAGTGTGTTCTGCCAGTCCAGCCTGCTGCAGCTCCTTCCCTCCCTGCCCATCTGGCTGGTATTTAAAGCTCACTCCGCTTCCCCCTTGACTCCCCCTGCCTTTCCTGTCCCGACAGCCAAAGGGGCGTGACAAACCCAGACTGCGGTTTGAATGAAGCCAACCATGATGCCAGGGTGTGGAGTGTTGCTAGAAGAATTCAGCTTAAGAGCCAGGAAAGGCGCGGGGCGGGCTGGGGAGGGAGTAGCCTAGCCACAGCAGCAGCAGCTCTCCCACAGAGGATTTTAGTGGGAAGTTTTGGATTTCTCAATTGAGGAAAGGTGACGCCAGTAATTGCCTGTCTTTTACAAAAGCAGAGGCTGAACTTCTGAGATTGTCCTCGGGGTGGCACCGTAGTGCCAGATACCCTTGACAAAGGCTTCCAGCCTTGGCCTCAGGCCTGCACTGCCAGAAGCCGCTGAGCACATTCTTCTGGAATTCCACTCTGTTATGGAATTCAGTCTCTGGCTGTTTCTACAGTACTTGGCCTCAGCACTCCTGTCCTTTACTCTGCCACTTGCAACTGTATTTATTTGTGGAGAGTTATTTCTGGAGAGTTGGAAAGGGGTAGTTTAGGCTATTCAATCCCCCTGCTTCAAGCGGGGTTCCTAGTGAAAGTGCCCACAACAAGGTGTCCATCCTGCCACCTTCTTGAACATGTTCCCTTTCTGCATAACGCTTTCTACTGTTAAGTTGCCATTTTCAAAAGGAAGCTTTCTCTGACACTTTATTGGAATCTGCCTGGTTGTAACTTAGAATCTTTCTTCCATGTCCTCTATGAGATGACGGAAAACAGAGCAGGATCTACACAGCACCTAGTGGTGCCATGGGTGTGGAGGCTACAGGGCAACACCGACCATGCAAGCAGACCAACATAACTGTTGTTAATAGCACTTCAGTGGTAGCTAGGGGAGCACTCTGGCAGCACTTTCTCCTGCTCTTCTACCCTGTTGCTGCTACTGAAGATGCAGATTTACCAGTTTGCATTTTTTTGGACGTGGTCACACCTTCACTTTAAACCTTCTTCAGTCCCTCTCTCCGCCCTCCATTTGGACTTTCCTGAATTGAAGGTCCACAATAAAATGGATAGAAGTGAAGAGGTGTGAGCAGTCACATCTGAAGAAGGACTGAAAAAGGTTTAAAGAGAAGGTATGCCCACAACCTTTGGGATTGATAAGACTGCCATGTTTTCCTGAGCACAGATTGTGGATGACTTTGGGACCAGTTTTTGTATTTGAGAAATTAGTCCCAGCCAGAAACATTTCGTGTTTAATTCAAAGAAAGCTGAAAGGTTTTTATGGTGGTGGTGCTCCCTTCTGTCCTCATCAGATGGTTGGTTTGAACAAAGGAAAAACAAGAGGTCTCTGTTTTGTTGGTGGGGTAAGTGTGAGGTATGCAAATGTTATTTGTGATTGATCGGCAGAGGTGGCTCTAGTTTTAGTGAAGACTTAGGCAAGGCAGACATAAATTCCTTAGAGAAGGTAAGATTTAAGTTGCTCCCTGCAAAATTATGGGCATTAGTTGACCTGAAGATTAAAAGGGAAGGCTAAGCCATCTGCAAAATGATTCTATCCTTCCATTTCTGAGCAAATCCTAAAATACCTTGCTGCAGCTGGTGAATCTGAGGCCTTACTGAGCAAAAGGTCCTAGATGATTCTTATTGGCCTAACGGTAGAGCTACTTCTGTTGATCAGTGCTAAGGCCTTCTGCATTTGGCCTTATTCTGGAATATATCCTGTAATAGGGTTCTGCTGTCCACATGCTAGTACATTCTGTGGCAGACCCCAGGTGAGGCCTCCCATAGTCTGCATTAGCATGTGGACAACAGATCCGTATCCCGAGATATATTCCAAAATAAGGCCAAGTACAGAAAGGACCCTAGATTGTAGCACTGAAGCATTTGGAAAGTGTCCTCAACGTTTAGCCACAGCTTCTGTTTTGGAGGATTTGAATGTTCAGCCCCATTGTGAAGAATCCTGTGAAATGCAATGGTTTTGCACATTGTTTAAGCTGTAAAATGACCAGTGCAGGATACCTTTGTGTCTTTCTGCCCTAACCATCTGATCCTCTTCAGTGCTTCTTCTATCTGCACATATCAGGATTAGTGTTATCCAGATGCTCCAGCATACCAGTGAGGGCAATGCAGAACCCAGAGGCTTGCAGAAGGCACTCTCCATTTTGTGAACTACCAGAGGACCCACTGTGTCAGTACAACATAGTATGTCACCCAAATGGGTCCCTCCAGGGGCTCCAATGCTAGGAATTTTTGTTCCAAACTGTCAGAGCTTTTGGAGGCTGGCTCTGAAGCTCATGTGAACTTTGGGGCCAATACAGGGTTGGAACAGCGTTGCTGTGCAAATACCACTGTTCCAGACCAAGCCTTGCTGAGAGCCAGACCAGAGGGCCTTGTGTGGTCCAAAACCATGGGCCTGGATCATGGCAAGGTAAGTGCAGACAGGCCCTTTCTGGCAGCTAACATGATGCTTTGATGGCACTCTACCATGCCATCTGCTTCCATCCTCTTCTGTTTCTTAATGCAAATGTCATGGGTCCCCATTGCCTTTTTCAAGCAAGCAAGTTGACATTTAGCATTCTGTCACTTTTCCCAGGTTAGGAAGCAGCATGACAATGGCTGCATTGCAGGCCACCTGGGAGCTTTGCAGTCTGATTCTAGGGAAGTTTTGTCTAGAGGGCTTAATACGGGATACTTAATGGCAGTCAAGGTCGATCAGCTGGGTGACTCACCAGAATGAACACAGTTGTGTCTGGGGCTTGATAAGCTTGTTTTTTTGCTCTGTGCTTGGAACTGCAACATAAGTACGTAGCAGGTGGGAGAACATGGGCTAAAGCATGCAGCATCATGGATAACAGGTGGCAAATACCTCCAGGAGAGAAATTCTGTCTTGGTGCATATAGAATCTGTTTTCTTATTTTCCTTCTTTGAGATTGCTTTGTAAGCTGGCTTGGAGAAGTTTTAGGACTGAAGGTGTTGGATATTAAATATGGGAACAACTTAAAGAGGGAAAGAAAGGTTGAATCCAGTTATCTCGAACCTTGGTCTCACCCCAGTGTTGACACTGCCTTGTGCTTTTGCAAGATCTGTTGTTGCCACCGCCTTTCTCATTTCCCCTTGGCAGTGAGTTCATGGCACCCATGCTGAGGCTAGCAAGGCGTCACAGCATGGTTCTCAGATTGCACACATGTGTATGACTCAGAAAAGGGGATTCTGGGACTTTTGTTCGTGACTGGTCAGGAAGTACAACTCAGCAAAGTCACAAGTTACATTGTTACAAGATAGTAAAAGTAAAGGAATATCTCCCCAAAGGAATATGGGTTGTTGTTGTTTTGTTCCCAATTCTGCCCTGTCTATGGAGCTGAGTGCAAACCTCTCAACTTCAGCTGCTTTCCTGGATTGGGATAGAACAAATATCCAGTTTTAAGAAAATGAATGAGATGTACTGGGCAAATAAGTACAGCAGTTATTTCCTTGAATGCAAAGACACTAATGTTTCAAGCACTGAAGAATGGCAAAAATCTAATAGTTAAGAGTATAAGAGCATATGTAGGGTTTGTGTATATCTCCACTGTCCTTTCTAGTGGCAACTAGCATTAGTGTTACTGCCTGCATTGGTGACTTCTCTAAGTGTCATTCCAAAACTAGTTTGCAAAGATGGGCATGGTTAAAATTCTATACAAAAGCCTCATTTACATAATTAAGCAAGTGATTTTGGGCCTCATCTTGAGGATTGCGTGCCTGAAGGAAGAGTGATCAAAAGGAGTTCAGGCTACTCCAGAAGAGCTAAAAAAAACCTGGTTCTTTTGAATACTCTTTAAAGTAGTTTGAAGGCATCATTTCTAAAATAAGTGCCTTTAAAATATTGTGTGGCCAGTTGGTCTGCACAAAGACCATCCTCTGGACAGGGAATGCCTTCATTGCCTTTCCTTCTGAAATGCTGCCTAGACAGGGTTTTACTGCACCTTAGTGATGTTGTACACATGTCCAGTTCCTGTTGTTCTTGCCTAAAAACAGCAGGCAAGATAAGAGGAAAAAATGCAGGGGAAAATGAGAGAATATTGCTGTCTCTTCTCCTAACAGCTTATGTTGAATGGACCAAATGGAGCTTTCTGCAGCTTGAGATGCAGATTATATATAGCTACTGTGTTGCTGCTGCTTAAGTTAGTTGTGGCTTAAAGTTTATGTTGAAGATGAAAAAGATGGGGAAATTTTTCCATGATAGAGAGGAAGAGGAGAATATGAAAACCTGTGAGGTGCTTCTAATCATGTTTAAGGGGACTGGACGTTGCCATATCTGCACTGGACCTGAAAGTGACAGTTGTTTGACAAGGACTGGCAAAGCACCAGCTGCAACCAGGTCTGATTGCTGGATTTTTTTGTGTCATCCTCTTCAGGTTTTGTAGCCTAAAAGGGCAATCTGTAGCAAATGTAAGCTTACCAGCCTATTTATGCATAGTCCATCTCTAGAAATAGTGTAAATAATATCTGCCTAAGGTACTGAAATGCAAAATGCTGCAGAAAAGCACTACACTTGACATTCTGCAGGGATCTTACAGAAGACCAGTCCTCTCTTCTTCCAGAAGCTAACTGTGTATATTAGTGGGATGTGAGCTCTCTAGGCTGCAGGAACTGGAGGCCTATTCGCATTTAGACCTCTGGACGCATTTAGGACAGCCCTGGGACAGAGCATTTGCTCTCTGGGCCGGGTGGTTCTGTCCGGAACTGTCTCGGCCTGTCCCAGGGCTGGCCTAATTGCGGCCAGAGTGTGGAGCATGATTTCGTGCTCCACAACTGGCCAAATCCATCTCAGAGCTGTGTGGCAGGGAGAGCAGATGGCGCAGCAGGCCCCGCAACCAGCAGTTCAAACCAGGAGTTTGATCAGGTAAGTTGGTAGTGGGGAGATGGAGGGTGGCGCACACCCCTGGGTGGGGATGGGCACCAAAGAGGCCCTGCTGGCTGCCACCAGCCTGATCAGGACGGTGGCAGCCAGCAGAACCCTGGCCTGGCCTCGCACCACCCCCGAAGGGGCTGTCAGCCTATGGGCCGAGGTGGCCCAATGGTGGTAGCCTGGGGTGGGGTCTCTGGCCCCCACAGCAGCCTTTTCGAGGGACTGCTGGGAGGGACGGATCCACCATTCGCACATTGGCCGGTAAGGGACGTGCTCTCACCGGCCAAAGCGATTGGTGGATCTGTCCCCCACGCGTACCAGCTTCAATGAAAAGGCGTTGGATGTCCAGAATCAGCGCTCTTCTTAAATGTTAGAGCTTCTCATTTTTCTTAATGTAGTGTGCAAATCAGTAGTTTGTAAATATGCTGCAGTCACTGACATTCTTTTTCTTGAACCCATGGTATGAGGCTCTGTGTATCCTGAGAACGCATGCCAGTGTGTGCCCCTTCACCTCCAAACACTTTTAGGACAGAAGAGCTTTGGGTAGTGAAGGGGAATCGGTTGTAGCTATAGATGGAAGTATATGCCTGGATCCCATAAGCTGGGGTCAAGAAATATCTGCCTTTACCATATCCAACCTTGTTGCTGGTCTTAAAATGAAAAAAGAGGAAGCCACGATCCTTTAAGTTTCAAATTCTGGTCCTGGAATCCGGCCTGGGGGGAGGCCGGATTCTGGAGAATGGATGGAGTGGGTGCTGTGTGGATGCATCAGCACCCATTCCAAAAGTCCTCTGGCTCTCATGCTGGCAACGCCGCCTCTGGAGCCGCGGGACTGGAGCATGCAGCTGCCGGTCACTGTGTGTTTCCAGTGGCGCCTGGTGCACGGGGGAAGGGCTTTGGAAGCAGGCAGTCCTGCTTCTGCCCTTCCCAGTATGGTGGGCGGAGGGAATCCTTCCCTTCGCCTGGCCATGTGCGGAAGCATCCTGCTTCTGCACGCATCCAGGCAAAGAGACGGATGTAAGACCTGGGTCCTTTCTGCACTTGGTCTTTTTCTGGAATATATCTCAGGATAGGGGTCTGCCGTCCACAAGCTAATACAGAATATGGCACATCTTGCCTGGGGCATGCACTAGTCTGCACTAGCATGTGAACAGCAGAAGCATGTTCCAGGATATGTTCCAGAATAAGGCTAAGTGCAGAAAGGCCCCTGATTTTTAACATCTTACATTTAATCCGGATTTCGGTGGCAAAACCGGTTTTAAAAAACAGTCTTGCACACCGAAATGCAGAAGCGGCCTCCGCAAAGGGTCACAGAAGAGGACTCCAATGCAGAAGCCACTTAAGGTAAGTGTTCTTAATCTGGCTTGGGGGGTGGTTAAAATGGGTTCTGCAGCTAGTGCGGAAACGCCCCAAAATGCTAAGTAGAGAATTCGGTCTCTTGAGAATTGTTTATGTTTTTAAATGCTGTTACCTGCCCTGAGACCTTGGGGTATAGGGTGGGATAGAAATGTAAATATAAATAATTAAATCAAAAATGTTATGTAATTTATATTTTTGAAACAACTTGCCTCAAGGTGTGACTAGACGCTGTTCAAGAGTCACTTTCTGGGCATTTTTCAGTCTTAAGTTGCAGACATCAATCCCAGTATGTAACTTGCTGAATCTTGAAGCCTTGGAGAGACTGGTTCAGTGACTGGATTTCTCAGCACTGGAGTCATCTCCTTTCCAAGCAGCACTGCTCTCCTGTTTGGCAGGAAAACTACGTAATCAATGAGTAGGAGTGTCCTCTCCAAGGGAACAATATCAGTGACATAGACTGGTCCTCTTTGTACACTAGAATATCTACAAATCCTTGTTTCCAAATATATGGAAACTGGTTATTCCTTGTTCTGCATTTTGGAGGAAGCAGTGGGAAGGGGCATCTGCAGATAGATGAGGATGGTATAGAAATGCTGAAGGAGGAGAGCAAGCAATGGTAGTGTCCTGGCAATTAAGATTTAAAAAGGGAAATTGCGGGGGG
>MTQE01002208.1:1060348-1075134 GCA_014337955.1 Aspidoscelis marmoratus
CCTCATTTTCAGAAATCTAGATTTCCAGAAATCTGAGACTGAGGAAACAAGAGCAAGCAAGTGGTGGAAAATTTAGTTAGTCATGGAATAGAAATTGTTGCTAGGTGTGTTTAACCAATCACAAAGAGGGAAAGGTGGAAAGATTGGTGGCCAGTCAGTGTGTAGCAACTGTTGTCACAAGAGGTGTGTCCTCATGTGGAAGCAAATGCAGTGTGGCAAAACAAAATAGCATTTCATGAACACTGTTTGGAAGTTTGAGCACTTTTATTGTTTGTCTGAATGACTGGATGCTTTTTCTAAAGGAACACCTTGAAAAAGCAATGTTTGATCATACTTATAGTTGGGCACTTTGAAAGAAAAGCAACATTTGCAAAAAAATGCTCTTGATCCATCTGGTTTACTGCTGCAAATCTACTTGTGCCGAACAACTGCAGCTGTGTTAACCTGGGTGAGTGGGCAGGAAGCTTGTTTAACATTATCTGCCTCCTTGAAGGCATATAATTTCAGGTGAATGACAGCTTCCACAGGCAAGGGAAGGACACTACAACTCTGTCCAGTGAACTGGGTGACAAAGTGTTTTTACTGCAGAAGCTTCAGTTTCTGTGATCACTGTCCCCCTTATCCAGTGAGTTGTCCTACATTTGAAACTACCTGTTATTTAGAAGATGCGTTATGTAAATATTTTTTCCAGTCCCCGCATGTGGGCATGTCCGCCTCCTTCCTGTGTGTTCTATAGGTGCTGTTTATTGCATGTGGTTTGAAGATGACAGGATCAAGTTCTTTGTACTTCTGTGTTTTTCTTTTTACTGCCTATCCAAAGGGGATTACATGGGCAACTTTTGCAAGCTTGTTTATTGCTTGTCAGATGATTTTGTAACATCCTGTGTTGATACCCGGATGCTCGTAGCCTCCAGATGGCACAAGACAATCACAGAATCTAAAGAAGACTTCTTTGATTGCCTCTTGGGGTGCTTCCACATTGGACACTAAGTACACATTAAGTAGCCATTAAAGACCGGCTACTTAAACCGCATCCACACTGCAGCACCCATTAGAGACACATCAGGGAGTACGCTTCCGCATTGACTCCTGCGAGATGTGTCGCTAATGTGTGCTAAGTGCTCCTTAATCCGGATTACCAGAAGACTACATTCAAGGTAGTCTTAATGGGTACTTAATGGGTGTTTTCACAGTTAAGACACATCCGTTTCAGATGCGTCCGCACTGCGAAAGTGTCCCTAACTGGGCCCTCCCCCGGCTCGCCATGCTCGGCTCCAGAGGAGCCAGTCATGGTGGGCTGGGGGTCTCCTATTCTGGTGCTCCCCCTCACCCCAGAAGCCGCGGATCACCGTTTCTGGAGCCAGGGGAGGTCTTCCCCTCCCCCCCAGCCCGCCCTTGGGTGAGCGCGAGTGATCCCCTCCTTACCTTAACGCAGCCAGGCCAATTCCGGCTGCGGGGTCCCACTTCGCCTCGCGCCTGCGTCCGGTGTACCTCCCGATTGGCCAGGGCCATGCCTGGCTTCAGGAGGCGCACTGCGCAGGCGTGCAACCCTGGCCAATCAGGAGGCGTGCTTTGGCCAGAATGCCTCCTGAAGCCAGGCACGGCCCTGGCCAATCGGGAGGTGCACCGGATGCAGGCGCGAGGCGAAGTAGGACCCCGCAGCCAGAATCAGCCTGGCTGCATTAAGGTAAGGATGATTGTGCTTTCCCCAGGATGGGCTGGGGGGGGGGGGAAGCCACCTCTGGCTCCAGAAGCGGTGATCTGTGGCTTCTGGGGTGAGGGGGAGCCCCGGAATAGGAGACCCCCGGCTTGCCATGCTTGACTCTGGAGGAGCCAATCATGGCAGGCCAGGGGAGGGCCTTCGGAGCACAGATTTGAGGTGGGTGCTGTGCTTTGGCACTGCACCCACCTCAAATCCAGATCTAAATCCCCCCTTCCATCGTGTGTGTGGATGGAAGGGATGGTAATAGATCCGTATCTACTAGATATGGATCTACTTACCACGGATCTCCGAAATCTGGAACTAAATAGATCCAGATTTCGGAGGTCAGTGCGGAAGCACCCTTGCTGTCCCTGCTAGTTGTAAAAGGCAATTGTGAGCTTTTACCTCTGACTGATGACACCTTTTGTTACTAGTGCGCTTTCAAATACATGGAAGCCAGCTAAAAGTTCACCCACTCCCCCACTTTTTTGTGTGCTTGGTTGGTTTCTGGCTATTTACAAGAGCAATGATAAAGAAAGGAGCCAGCAGACAGAGGCAAGCAATATTATGGGATATTGCCTTGATATTCCAAATCTATGTTGGGAATACCACAATTAGATTCCCAAGTAGTTGTAGGAGAATTGCACCCACAGAACCAGTAGCATGTGACCTTTGTGTTGTCCTCCCATTTGTAATCCACACTTCTAGCCTTGTATGTTCGTGCAGAAGGGAGAGGCAAACTGGTGTTTGAACATCCCACCTGCAAACTATCTCTAAGCCACCTCAGAAGTATTTTTTTAAAAAAAAAACTGTATATGGTTGCAACCTAAAGATTGCTGCTTTGTTTGTTAGTTCAGCTAAGCTTGGTTTCATTAAACTGTAAATGTGTCCTTCTGCACACCTCCATGTTCCATTCCACAGACCACTGTACTGCCAGCAGATCTGATAAAACAGGTCTACTGGTGTGCTAGGAGGAGGTGGGGTCTCCCTTCAAGCCTCTGGACCCCTTCCTGGCCTGGCTTAAGGATGAGCATGGAAACGCTGAAGAATGCAAGCACAGGAGGGTAGAGCATGGCTGTTTTAAGAACCAAAGGCCATATCGTCCACCATAATCTGGCTTGAAGAACACAATGCTTTAACTTTGAGCCTATGCAGTTCAAGTGAAAGATAGCTTGCATGTAGATGACATGAGGAAAAACATATTTTTCTTGAACTCAGCTAAGGCCATGGTTCCCTACTAGGGAGGGACGTTTCCTGATTGCTGGCTTGCCCTTCCCCTCAAGAGTGAGGATCTACCTTTTTGAGAAGAGCGGGGAAGGCAAAGATATTGTGTTTGGGGGCGTGGATCAAATTGAAGGATGTGAAAGACCAGGGTTGGAAAGGTACATCTCAAGCTGGTGGTGAGATGTGTATAATGGTGGTACTGGGTGCACCTCAGATGGGTAAATGACCTAGGAGGTTCAGGGGGACATCACCTAAGGGAGAATCCACAGCTGACCATTAATGGAGTCTTGCTCTTTGTAGTCCTGTTGATGTTCACGCATCCCAGAACAAAGTGTGGCATCTGAGACCTTTGCTGCTCCTTGTCAGAGGATCTGTCCTCTGTCCAAGAACAACTCTTGCAGAGAACACGCTGCCTATACTGTCTTATTCTCGGAGATCTAGCAGTTGGCTAAACTGATATGATTATTGCACAGAATGTTCGTTATTATTTCAACTGAATGTGGAACAAAGCAGACTGTCAGTAAAGAGAAATCTGTTGGGTTGGCTGTGATCCAAGCTAGGTAGTCCTTTCTTTTGTTGTAGGTTTCTAGCTACAAATCTAGCACTCTTGAGGGCTCAAAAATACCAGACTGCCTGGATAAGGGAATAAATTTTGTTTTAAAAAATACGTTCCTGGTACTTTACACACAGATTACTAATAGTTTCCATTTCACTTTCCATCCCATTCTTCAGTCAGATTTCCCCACTCCTTTTGGTTCCGTACATTGCACACGAACACATATGTGTGTGTTTCTGATAGTCTGTCCACAGTTCAAGCAAATGTATTTGCACATATGCTCATTCATATGTGCTTAATTGATATAGATATGTGCAAAAGGTGTGTATGCATTTAAGTCATATGTGAACTAGCAGACTCAAATTAAACTTGTTTGGGCTTATTTGTTTTTAAGAAAGGTAGAGAAATCTCTGTGGATGGAAATCTGCGTGATACATCTGTGACATCCTCTAGTCAGAACGGGTCTCTAATGAGCAAGCATCAGATTTCTTTAGAAGAAAGGAACTCCTTGCGTTCTGTTTTTATTCCTGTGTGGTTATTAGACCTGTGCACAGGAAGGTCAAGAGGAAGGCCAGGATGAGGGAATGACTGTGTGGAAAGGGAAAGCTGTGGTTTTTCATTCATCATAGACAGGAAGTTTGTCACTTTTCATTTCTTATTGCTTATATTTAATTTGCAAAACTGGTGTTTAAATAAGACATTGTTGGGAAAGTGTGGGGGGCTGGAGATTACAGAGCACTTATTACAGTATTTGTTATATTTGCATGCTCATTCTTGTTCATCTTATGTGGCTTGCGTGCAAATTTCCCTTGCAAGGTCCTGAAGGCATCAAGATGCAAGGGAGGAACGCTGGAATGGGGGGAATGTGGTGGGAGCCAAAAGGTGAAGGCCAGAAGGGACTGTTGGGTGATGAGACAGAATTGTGGGATGGAATGGAGTGAAGTGTGGCAGGGAATACCAAGAGTTGTGTGGTTCCACAAATTAAACGGAGTATCTTAGCAATTTTCCTAGCCTTTGACCCTTACCTATTTTTACTACACACAATCATGAGAATTATACATATACAGAGTTTGTAAAAGCCACACGATACACTTCATGTACTATCCTAGTAGGAACTACAGCAATCCTGTAAAGAAGGTTAGAATTGTTTTGCTGAAGATATGTATGGGGAAGCAGAGGCTGTGAGAATACTAAAGGTTTGCTTGCACCACTGCTGTTTAATTCATCTTACAGTACAATGGAGTCTTAGTGCATTATTGGCTTGACCACACCTATGACCACACAGTACACTCTCATTGTCCACACCTGTATTTCTTTGTCCACACCTGTCAGTCTCCATGTCCTCAATCCAGTGATAGGGTTCTTTTTCCTTCTGTGTTTCTCATCCCTCTCCCCTCTGTAATAGGGTACATTTCTGTCAGTCAAAATTTGGCTTCCCAAGTGGAGGGAAAGGCCAGTGTCCTCTATCCACACCTCCAAATATGTGTTCTGTGGAGATAAGAGCACTGGAGTGTCACTTTTCCCCCAGTACCTCTCTCACTCTCTTTTTCAATCTGGGTAGCTATACACACAAACATAATCCAAATGGGATCCCTAAGTATGTCTCTTGTGTGGGTGAGCATGCTCAGCTGCTCCATCCCAGGCTCATTTCCTCCCACTTCTCAAAGAACACTGTCTGTGAGACAGAATAACTTCTGTGCTCGTATTGATGACATTGATTAGCTGGTTGAGCATTTAATACTCCTCAAGCACATTTGAAAGTGCAGAGTTGTGCAGAGCCCTTTGTTTAACTCAATACCTGTGCATGTTTGTATTTCTGCACCTTCAAATACAAGGGGAGCGGAACTGCAATGCCAGCCAAGATACTGAGGTCCTGGCTGGCAATGTAGGACCTTCCTTCCTGAGAGCTGCACAAGTGTGAATTTTTGCACCTTCAGATTCTTTTAGGGAGGCCTTCCCAGTCAGGATATTGCTACTTTGGTCTTGCCCCCTCAATATCCTGGATGGAAATGCACATCTGCAGTGAGCTTGGGTTTAACCCCCTTCAAAGGAAGCTGGAGATGCTTAGGAAAGGGGAGAGGGGGTGGATGACACTCTCCCAACAAATGCTCACAAGCTTTGGAATTGGTTGAGGAGAAGAAAAATTCTCCCTTTGCATGCCCAGCAAAGTTTAGATACCACCTCCAATAGTCCTCTGGAATGTTCATACCCTGAAAATGCAGCCAGACTATGGAACTGAAACTGTCTGAGAGCTGAGATAATCTGATTACTGGATAGGTTGGATTTTGGGGGAATGGCTTGGCTGTTACTGCTTAAAGCTCCAGTCCAGTGTGACCACTTCCTAAATTCCTTTAAAGTGGACTAGAATTGTTTTATGGAAGATACGTATGGCAAAGTGTGTGAGAATACAAAGCTTTCCAGGGCTACTTGATGAATTCTTGGCTGAGATAAGGGTTGACGTAGAACACACAATGTACTTGTACAGTTGTCAAGATTCATTCAAATAGACAGATGTAATATATCCTTCTATAACAGTATTTTATGTATGGCAGTAATGGCATGCGGTCCCGTCTCCTGGCCTAGTTCCCTCCTCACTTTTGATTAGTTAATGGCTCAGAGGTGGGTCTGCTTGAGAACTTCTGTGGAGTGTAAAACAGTGTTACCAATGTAATTGCCGCTTATGGAAAGCTGGGAGTTTTTTTTTTAATATGCTGTTAAAAAAGTACTTCTGAGCCAGCAGGGAGGTGGATTAGAGACAATATGAAGGTGGGATCCTCCTCTCATGGACATTTTAGGTTAAAAAAGATGGATTAGAGGTAGGAGGCCTACTTGCACTTTGGCTGGTAGTTACAATTAGTAAACTTTTGGTAAGCAGCATCCGCACGTGAAGTAGCTTGCTACAGTCTCCAGGCATGCCCTACCTCCCCAAGGGTTTACTAATTGCTGATTAGGTGTAGAGCACTAAATCATCTTCCACACCTTTATGAACGTTGACCAAAAGCTGAAGCATCCAGTGGCACAACCATTCGCTCTATGTCCGGTTCCCTGCAGTCAGTGGGTGGGGGAGGCACCGTCTGCATTGGTGGCTGTGATGGATTGTTGACCTCTGACGTGATTGGACCACCGATCCCAGGGAGTGGTGTCCAGTCATAGAATCACGAGAGGAGCATTTGATCACAGGCGCTGACATGATTGGCCCCAATACACCTCTGTTTGAACACTCCTCTGCAATGGTGGCCAATTGCGGCAGTGAGGAGATGGAACTTCCAGCTTCAGATTCAGTGGTACAGGCTGGTAAACAGGAGGACCAGTTGCACTTCTGGTCGATAATGGACACTTTGAGGAAGCTTTCCTCATGAGAAGTGCGAATGGTCCACCTTTACCAGAAGTTTACCAGCCCTAGGTCATGGCAGCCTAATCAACTTAGTGCAGACAGGCCCAGGATTAGAAGACAAGGCTCGCATGCACCTGTCTTTGAAGTGCTTCTGAGACACTTCTTCTGTTATGTGTACATATAGATCAAGTGGATCAATATGAAGGGCTTTTCAAACAGATTGGGGAGCTCCAGGACTCTAGCTGCATGCTGGGTTGACATGTCTGTCCAGGAGTATCCAAGGCCTTGATCCTCCACAGCTTTTTCAGAAGTGTCTAGGGTGATCCTGTAAGCTCTGAGATGCAGCATTCACACTACTTCCAAGTGCAGACCCTGTGTGGGGCGCTGAGGCTGTGCAGTTGCACATTATGTCATGATTGTCATAGTAACGTGGGTGCTAGAGTTGCCATGAGCATTGCTATTGCAATGCAGACAATCTGGAATGGACCAGAGATTACCCCAGAAAGAAGTTGGGGACAGTGTTGGCACTCATTGTGTGAATGCTGGCCACGATTCAGTGGAATGGTATCTCACTGAAGTTAAGTATGAAAAACCCCTAAATCACTGAAGCCACAACGAACCCAATCTATCAGTGTAAGTCAGTGGCTCCACAGAAGCTTAAACCCATTATTAGAAGTTTTGGGGATCCCACTGAACAGAGAGAAAGAGTAAAACTATGCAGTACAAAACTGTTATATGAAGAATGACACCATTTTGGAGCCATCAAATTTAAATAATATGCTTTTAACTGAGGTGATCAAATACTTCCAAATTCATTTGTGAGTCAGTCTGCAGATCCCAATGGGATATTGTGCTTCTCTGGTGCAGCTTTGTTGCTTTGCTATAAAAATGGGTGCGAAAAATGGAGCACAGAAAAACACTGGGAAAAATGCATATTTTGTATTAGTAACATGAATACAAAATATACATTTTCTTAAGAGCAGCTATTGATAGGGGATCATATTTCATAAATGCCAGGTGTTTGCTTTATAGGCTGTGTCCAGACTGTGGTTAAAAAAGCACAACTATGTTGTGGCTATATTGGGACTGTATCTGTCACGTTCACACTATAAGCACTAAAGTATTCCTGTATCTGGCCAGTGGCACTTATACTGTGAATGGCAAGCCTGGGGCAGTCTGGATTGCCAAGGCAACATCAAAGGAGCATCCACTGAGAGGCCAGATGTTGCCATGGTGATCCAGCAGCTGTGCTTAAGTGCACAGCCACAGGTGTTCAGCAACACCCATTTTAGTAGTCCATAGCTGGATTGCTCCAGCGAGAGTTATCCCAGTCTGGGGGAGGGGGGGGGGCTGTGGCAGCAGAGCAGTGCAGACACACCTGAGCAGCAAGTGAATAGAACTGCTTCAGTTGGTAGGTGCAAAAAGGCCTTTACAGGCTATAGTAAAGTCCTGGTGTAGGATTAATAAAATAATGTACCATTTTAAAAATGGGTACCGTATTTTCCGGCGTATAAGACGACCCCCAACTTTCCAGTTAAAATATTGAGTTTGGGATATACTCGTCGTATAAAAAGACAACACCCGGTGTATAAGACGACCCCCGACTTTTGAGAAGATTTTCCTGGGTTAAAAAGTAGTCTTATACGCCAGAAAATACAATATTTACTGCTACTATTAAGCAGTTTCTGTACTGCAGTCCCAGGGTGGTTTACATAATACATAAAACAAAATAAAATATATTTAAAAAAATACTACTGGTCTGTAAAAGCTTCAGTGAACCATTAAGTTTCTGCCAGGCCCTAGAAATGGGTTCCTCGTGTATCTCTAAGAGATGAGTATTCTGAAGGCTGTGAGCCACCACAGAGAAAGTTCTTTCTCCAGCTGCCATCATAAGGTTTTATAATGGGGTGGAATTACCAGGAAAACTACTGCAGAAGGTCTTAACTGGCAAGCAGGACTATATGGTATGAGGTGCTTCATCAGATTTTTTTTAGGGGGAATTCTAGTCATTTAGGACTTTAAGGGCCTTTCTGCACATGCAGGGACAGATTCTCGGAGGCCCTGTGTGTCCGCACACGCGTGGGGCGGTGGTGGCAGGGCCGGATTGGAGAGGCTGCTGGTCCGGATGCACCAGCACCCATCCCAATCCAGCCTCAGGAGGGCCTGCCCTGTGAAAGAGGGAAAGTGCATGCTCTCCCTGTTTTTCAACTCGGCCCTCCCTTCGGCCTCCTGGATTGGCTCCATGGGAGCCAGGCATCGTGAGGCCAGCAGCCGGCTTCCCTGGATTACCCTTCGCCTGAGAAGGCGCAATGGTGCCTTCTCGAGCGAGGGGGAAGCCGCAGCCGCCACCCCCCACCCCGCCCAGGGTCGCATGCTTGCGATCCGGTCTTTACCTGGTAGCTGCGCGGCAGCTTCTGGTAGCATGGGCATGTGTGTGCCATGGCCTCCATTGGCCAGCAGTGGATGCCGGGCTTCCCGCTGCCAGAAGCCGCTGTGCAGCAACCAGATAAGGACCGAATCGCAAGAGTGCAACCCTGGGCGGGTTGGGAGGTGGCAGCTGCGGCTTCCCTCTCACTCGAGAAGGCACCATCGCACCTTCTCGGGTTAAGGGGAACCCAGCCTCGCCATGCTGGCTCCGAAGGAGCCAATGGTGGACGCCAGTGGGCAGGGCCAGCTGTCAAACAGGGAGTGCATGCACTCTCCCTCTTTGACAGCTGGGCATGTGCCAGCAATCCGGCTCTTTCCCGGCCATTGCGGAAACGTTTGCTTCCGAAACGGTTCCAGGGGAAAAGCCAGATGTAAGACCTAATTTTTCAGGTCTTATATCTGGGTAGGATTTCGGTGGCAAAACCGGTTTAAGAAACCGGTTTTATGCACCGACGTACAGACGTGGCGTCCTCAAAGGGACCCTTATTCTGTTCCCTTTGCAGAAGCCATGTCTTAATCCCTCCTCGAACAGGCTCTAATTCCGTTTTTAGAGCCTGTGCAGAAAGGCCCTAAATGTTCACCGTAGAACCTTGAATTGGGCCCAGAAGCAAACTTTATTAATAGCAGTGGAATCATAAGGTTATTCTTCAGTTGTTGGTAGATCAGACCATGGTCAGATCTGTGGCCTCACTTCTGTATGTTGGTATGGTCTAATGGAGCCCCTGCCCTCTCCTAATACATTCTGTTTGCACAGAACAGAGTGTAGACTAGACTAGGACACCCACAATGGTGCCCTGGTCCTATCTACTGGTAGATCTTTGTTTTACCAGAAACGTTTGTTTCAGGCCTTCAGATCATTCAACACACACACACACACACACACACACATCAGCTCCAAAGGTGAGACAAGCTTCAGAGCCAGTGTGGAACAGGCCACCCCAATGCTTTGTTCTGGCCCAAGAGCAATCCAGCCTAAGCCTATCCCGGAAAACTGTGAATTGCCTGCCCTGGACCACTCCAGTGCTGGAAGTGTGGAAATGGCTATAGGCTCATACAGTTGGAAGGGACCTCCATATTGAGCCCCTACTCAGTGCAGGATTCACTAGACTATTCTGGACAGATGGTTATCCAGCCTTTGCTTGAAGACCTCCAGTGAGGGGAAACTTACCTCTTTCTGAGGTAAGTACCATATATTCTGGCGTATAAGATGACTGGGCATATAAGACGACCCCCAATTTTCCAGTTAAAATATAGAGTTTGGGCTATACTCACCGTATAAGAAGATGACACCTGCCGTATAAGTCGACCCCCGACTTTTGAGAAGATTTTCCTGGGTTAAAAAGTAGTCTTATACGCCAAAATATACAGTAAAGGGTGGTAATAAAAAACAGTAAAAGGTAGTAATAAAGGACAAAAAGCTATAGTCAACTACTGCCATACTGCTACTTTTTTTTAATTGTTTTAGCACTATCACAATAACAGCTACTACTAATCCTACTTAATAATAGTTTCACACAGTTGCACCTTAATGCTAGATGATCTGTCACTGTGATGAATTGTGTGGGTGTTCAAAGGAGCTCCACCCTGTAGCTGGCTGCACGTTAGTGTCTTGGCCTGCAGCTGTTTTCTTACTGTGTCATTTCCGATACACTGTATGTTTTTATTTATGAGTGGGAAGTATTTGAGTTCTTACAGAAAAAATGAGGTTAAAGGCAAATGCTTTGCTTTGACTTTAAGGGCTACCTTTGTAAATATTTTTGCAATTTTCTAAAAAGTTGTAAAAGAACTGGTTGTCCTGTGGCCACAGGTTACAACGCAGGTCACTAAACTTATATATGACTCAGAGCGTGCCTGCCGTGATGAAACTACACATTATTAGTGAATGGGATTTTGAATTCCATTGGGAGTGGTGGTTGTAAGGTGTTGTAAGGTGCCACCTGCCTTATATGTGTTCTGAGGCACTTTGTTTTGGTCGAGTCTGCCATAACAGCAGCTCTTACATTGTTGGTGTAGTGTGGGGGAAAAAGCATCAAAGGTAGATCTGAATTACACAAGTGGAGAGCCAAGCCACAGAGAAGGGTCAGAAATGCCCAGATTCTACAGCTTCTACTTGCCTTTGCTAGCACCTCCATAAATAGCCCTCACATGTGGTGCATGAACCCACCCATGGAGAGCCAGCTTCTAATTCAGGAGAATCAAGTGGGAAAGTGTTTGGGGTTTTTTTGCTCTGCTACCTCAGGTTGCAAGTTGACAGAAGCTGTATATTTGGGTACTGTCCTAGCTAGTCTCTGGCCTTTTCCAAACAGGCCAGTATCCTGGCCCACAGAAAGTTTTATCTTACTTTGTTCTGCATGTTAGTTCGGGAAAAGCAGGCCTTTCCCCTTTGGAATACTTTATCTGAACTGGATGGAGCATAGGCCAGGATAGAGCACCCAAAATAGCATCATATCACGGTCTACTAGTAGACTTCAATATCAGTATCTGCTAGTGTACTAGTGAGCCATTTCAGCAGCTCATCAGAAATGCTGCAGGCGTGCCAGAAGTCATTTCCCCTCAGAATGGAGCCCCCAGCAACTTTGAAGGGTCGAAACATTAGTTCTTGCTCTTTGAAGGCTCTGTACTGGCTGGAGTGCTGGGGCCTAGCACAAGAATGACTGCCCAAGTGCAAATAGTCTTATCCTGTTTTTCTGGCAACCCCTCCTAACATGGATGGGTTACATATCCCAGGACAGAGAAAAAAGAAATAAGTATGGAAATAGCCTTTCATTTCCTCTTTACATAGGAAGCCAGCATTAAAGTAAGAAAGTCGTACTGAGTTTTTGACAAACTGGTTTCCTAAGTGGTGTGAGTTTCTTCTCAGGGAGTATTCAGACATGTGACCCTGTTCCAGCCCTTAGTATGAAAGGATCCAGCCTTTCTCCTAAAAAAAGAATGGATTCTTTTGATACCATCATCTGGTATCAAGAAGGATCAATTCTTGTACCATGGATAATAGACCGTGGGTGCCTCCAGACTGCAGCAAAAACTTTGCTGCCACTGCTGATTCAGTGGTGACGTGGTTGGTCATGTGATCATCAAGCAACAGGGGCAGTGCAACAGAAGGGAAAGTGTGTTGTTAAATGCTGGCGCATTATCATCAGCTTTTAACTCTGCACTTTCCCCCACCTGGAGGATACTGCAGAGTTTCGATCATCTGTCTCGACGATGGGCTGAGGCTCTGCAGGAGCTCTTCCCTCCCTGTGCAGCTTTCCCTCTTCCCACCAGGACGACGGGAAGTGGCAGTGCAGGGACTTTGAAGCTTTAAGACAGCTTTACGCTGATACCTTGGTATATACAAAAATTCTAGGAGGTTTGTGAATGGACCTATGATTCTTTTGCTCCCATCTTGTTCTCAAGATCCATCTTTCAAATTGGGTGTGTCTCAGCAACGGCTCAAGGTTAGACCACTAACCACTGGCTGAACATTTACCAACATTTCCCTGTGACTAGGATGGAGGGACTTGAAACTTGGTTTAAAAGGCTGTAAAGCCTTTGGAATAGGCATAGCTGTGGGGCTGGGATAGATAAAATATGAGACACCTCTCACACACTGATTAGCAATTTTATTATAAGAAATGTAATGCGTTCAATAGTAATGATCATTTTTAAATCTGCAGTCTTCCTTATGTCTAAATAAATGGGAATAGTTCTTATGATGTTTGGACTAAGGATCATAGAGGTTGGTCATGAGAGGAGACAGAAATATTCAGTAATGTCCACTGATGATTTTGCACCCTTGACTCCAGATGACTTGGGTGAGCATTCACACTCCCACTCCTTGGCATATGTGTCACACTGTCGAGTGTGGAGGCATGGCAGCCACCTGTGGAGACACAGCCTAAGACTCCATGTAGAGGAGGGAAATATAGTGCCAATATGGTAACATTATGGTGGGGTTGCCTCACGTATTTGAGGCATCCCCACTATAGTCCTGCTATTTCCCATATAAAGTGCTAGGAAATGTTGCTGGGAAATTTGGTATGTTCCATAAACAGCGCTTTTTACTTACTTTTTGGACACAACCTCCATCACAGTTGCATGGAGGTCCCAACACACCTTTCTGGGCATTCAGGATGGGCAAATGCCTAGATGCGTGCATCAGTAAAACACACGAAGACTGTGCCGGCCAGGGTGCTGGCTAGCTAGGAGGTGGTCATTGCAGAGGAAAGATTTCACACATCTTAGATTTCAGAAACTAAGGATTGAGCCAGAGGCCTTTTGCTGGTACAGTCTGTGTTCTGACGCTGGGCTGTGGTCTCTTCCCAAGAGTAAACTTCACTGACAGCTGTGAGGTGGAATTGAATTAAAGACTAGGAGACAAATTTTAAATAAATACAGTCAGTTGGGTATGGTGTAGGACTGGAAGCCAGGACTCCTGCCTTCTATTCTTATGCTTTGTGTGGGCTAGACCTGTTAGGGTTTAAAACCAGGAGCCCTCGGTCCTAATCTTGGCTCTGGGTGGGCAGTGAGGTTACAGAGAAGAAAGCAAATGTGTCTATTTGCAGCTTTTCTGAGTGTGGCATGAACTCTCTGCTGTTTGGGAGGATGGGGAATAGTTGCCTTAAGGACTGAGCGAAACAGTCTGTGTTATTCATTATACGGGGGTGGCCGTCCCTTTCCCTGAACAATCCATTGTTCCTGGAACTGGTCCCCAGGACAGAGGGGCTGGACAGCCAGAGCTTTGGCTAAAGGGGAAAGCCAGGCTGGGCTGAAAGCCAGGCCTCAGTTGGAAACTGCTGCTTCTCATCCATTCGAGAAAAAGGGTGGGGAGGCTGCCTGGATTTCTACGTGTGCTGTGGCAGAGCTGGGTTATAACAGAAGGGCTGAGATGAGGAAATTGGGGGGGATTAGGAGATGGGGTGACGTACTTTATGATGGCGTCACGTTGGGAAAGGCGGGGGTGGAATTGACCAGATCTGGGAATGCCAAATATGGGATAATGGGATAATCACCAAGACTTTCATGTATACATTAGTGTGGGCTCCTCTGACATCTGGTTGCTGGTGACAGGACAGTGGGATGCTTTAACACAACATTTGAAGCTTTATCATACAGTTCTGTTTCCCTTCTCTCTGAAATCCTGGCTGCCCTGGCTGTGAACTTCTGTCTGCTGGAAGATTGCCCATCATTTTCTCCATTCCCTCAGCAGATACTGTACTTAAGTGCTGATGGACACAGACTGGTGCAGAATCTTACCATCTTCAGCTAAGTATAGATGGTGGGAACAGGCATCACAAGGTGCGTCACTACTCAAGGGATTACTTCCAAACAGTTGTCCTGTGTTGCCACTTCTAATCTATTAGCTTTTCCAACTAATATCTACCTATTCCCCTCCAGTTACCATTTGCATTATTTGTCTATGATGCTAAGAATATAAGGACATAAGAAATGCCTTGCTGGATTGGACCAGTGGTTCATTCAACAGCCTGTTCTTTGAGCAGCCTGCTCTCACAGTGACATTTGGGGCGCGTCTTCATGGCATGTGTTATTTCAGTTTAAAGAAT
>MTQE01002208.1:1095486-1121555 GCA_014337955.1 Aspidoscelis marmoratus
ATTATATTATATTATATTATATTATATTATATTATAATTATATTATATTATATTATATTATATTATATTATATTATATTATGAATTTCTGAGGCCTTTACACAATTTACAGGAAATAAAGCAAGTAAGATACTGCAAACAAAAATAAATAGTCATTATGTATTGCATGAACACATCCTCTTTACAAATTCCCCGTTGTGAATGGCATATTTAGAGATGGCCCAAAGAGGTATTTTCTTTTGGGATTTTTTTTTTTTTTTTGGCTACTCTAGTTAGTGTCCCTCTCTTTGTTTAATGCCTTGGGAGTTGCCTGTATTATTAGCTATAGCATTGGGTAAGCCATGCCAGAAATGTAAAAATGTTAACAAAGTTCCTCCAGATGTGGTTTAAAAACCACAATTTCCTGGGGCTATATTGGGATTGCCACACATATCTCTCTGGTAATCCCAATATACTCTCAGGATAGTGCACTGAAAATGTGTAAATTCAACTCTAATATCTGGTTTATATTGTGTTGGATTGCTTACCTTGTCTGTTGTTTTCATGTGAAATTGTTGCTCTTGCTCTTTACCTGTCAAATGTGTGCAATCAGTTCTTTTACCTTTGCCCAACGATTGGATCACGGAGAGAAGAGGTTCTTTTTTGATCACTGTTTAAAAATGGCCATCAGTTGCGATCCCCAATGCACAGGACAGGAATGGCGGCACAGGACATGAAACCCGCCTGCTAAACCTAACTCCTCCCCAAATAGCCCTGGAGCGTTCCCATGCACAGACTCGTCCTCCAAAATAATGCAGACTTGCCTCCCAAACTGTAGCGAGAACAGTTTTCAAGAGGACTAAATTTAGCTCGGATTTGGTCCGCATGTAGCCCATTTTGGGGATTTTGCATGGCGATGCTTCTTGCCGAATTTAGATTCGATTCGGACTATTTAGTGCATGGGGACACAACCCAGATCATTTTCCTAGCAGAGATAGACATCTTACAAAGTTTGGCCCCTGAAATGCTTCCTGGTTTACTTCTGTAACCCCAACACACTTGCCTTCTCAGGTCGGTAGGAGAAAATATTAGCAACATATTAGAATAACATACACCTTTTTCAGACTCTCTGCCGTGTGTTGGTGTGGCAGCAGCTGGCTGTAGCAAGATTTTCTGGATGTTTGCTTTACAGGTCAAGGTGGAGAACCAATATGATTTCCAGGACATTGCCAGTGTGGTGGCTCTCACCAAGACCTATGCCACTTCAGAACCCTTTATTGATGCCAAATATGATGTCCGCATCCAGAAGATAGGCAACAACTACAAGGCCTATATGTAAGAAGTGGGCACAGCCCCATTGTTCAGTTCCTTAGGTTTTTTTTTAACCACATGATGTGCAGCTTTTCTGTTTAAAGCTTGAACACCTGTTCTTTGTTGCAATGGGGTTCCTCTCCATAGCAATACGGTCTCTTTTCAGAACAAAACACAGTATCACTATTTCAACTTTGATCAGAACTTCAACAGTGCTTTTTTTAAAAAAAGAGAAGAAAAGCTCAGATTGAGAAGCTTTCCATAAAAAACATGATGTCCTGCTAGCCAATTTTCAATATTTAAAACAGTCCAAAGGGTGTTGCAGTGCCCTGATAAATATTTTACCTAGTTCTGACAAAGTCTATGTGTCTTGTGTCTACTAAAAAAGACTAGTCTGGCTTCCTCACTGAGGATCATTTTAAAGAGGAACTCCATAATGAGTCTTCTAAGTGAAAATTTTCATTTGGCTTAGTTTCCTGTCATAGTTGTTTTGCATACAGCTTCTACAGTCAACCATTTGGTCCTGAGACCCATAGCCCTCAAAAACTGAATGCTTCCAGACTTTGTCATTACTGAAACTTTCTCAATTTTTTTTTTATAACAGATCATCTTGCTTCTTAGACACAAGAAATCAGGTTCTTCTAGAAACAATAGATGACTATCCAGCTGCCTTCCCCTTCTACTTTCACAATACTTATGGTCATGGATCACTGCCTTGTTGTGGGGGAGGGCCTTGTATAGCTCAGGGAAACTATGAGGTGTGCTGTTCTGTGCCACCCAAGATGGCCAAGTCATGGTGGAGAGAATTCTGACAAAAGATGATCCCTGAGAAGGAAATGGCAGACCACTCTGGACAACCTCATAGAAAAGCTACAGGAAAAATGATGTGACAGAAGAGCCTGGTGTGTTGTGGTAAATTAGGCCATGAAGAGCCAGACATGAGTGAACAACATCAACAATGGTGTCTTTTCCTCCCCTTGGCAGGAGAACTTCTGTGTCTGGGAACTGGAAAACCAACACAGGCTCTGCCATGTTGGAGCAAATAGCCATGTCAGACAGGTGAGTAGTAAAGGTAGGAGGTGAGAGTACTTGAAAATGAACAGCAGAGGTGATGGATTACATACAAATGCTTTGCATTTTCTGAGAAGGTAACAGTAAGAGATGTTCCTTATAGTATGTAATGAATCCACTGCATTTTGCTGTTCTGTCTCTTGTTCCCTCCTGGCAGGTACAAGCTATGGGTAGACACTTGTTCAGAAATCTTTGGTGGTTTGGATATCTGTGCTGTAGAAGCCCTGCATGGCAAGGATGGACGAGACCACATAATTGAGGTGAGGGATTATTAGGCATCAGGACGAATGAGGTCAAGTGATTTTCCCATCCAGTCATCCTAAATATGTTAGGGATCCTAGAATCTTGGAATGCCTTTGAACTGCCAACAAAACTGAAATAATGGCCTCACTTATTAAGCAAGGAAAGCTCTGATAGAAACCTTGGTTCTTTCATCTACTAAATAAACCCATTGAAGGTAGCAGGTGGTACATTCTGTATGGTAAAATCCACGCTTAATGAGTTTTCATGCTGAACCTGTCTTGGGAAAGCTCTGACCCTGTGTCAAAAAATGTAGAGCAAGGTGCCTTGGGAACCTTAATCACGATAAGTCAGTTGACTATGTTCTTCTGTCCATTGCCAGAGGAGTGTTTTTTGTCTCTTAGGCAACAGACTTGCTTGCTGAACATATCTCCCTTTTGGTGTCTTTAGAGATACACTTATATCCTATAAAGGAAGCAGTCAAAGGAGGCACCCTCCTATTAAAGCCTTTTGTTGAAAACTGGATTACATCCAATCACTTCTTGGCTTTGAGGATCAGACTGGATTTTTTAGTCGTCACCACCATAGACCCATGTGGTTTTGTTAATAATGCTGCTTCACATTTATATACAACGAAGACATAATTTTCTGAATAATCTTTTGAACAAATATCCTGTAATGTAGATTATCTGTTCCATCTCCTTGTTACTGAGGTGTGAAGATGGTGAGATCACTTAGTGATGGTGGAAGGGGGATTTGGCAATCGTCTTCCTAGTCTTCAAAGCAGTATCTTACTATGCCACATACCGTGACTTGCAAATAAGGCTTAATCTTTGTTTTGAAAAATCTTCCCTCCAGGTAGTGGGGTCATCCATGCCATTGATTGGAGACCACCAGGATGAAGACAAGCAGCTGATTGTGGACCTGGTGCTGACCCGCATGGCTCAAGCTATCCCTCGTACACCAGTACCCTCACCTGTGCGCTCCGTCTCAGGACAGACTGCCCAGGTATTGCATCCTCTTTTCTCATTTCTTAAAACAAGGCTTTTCCACGACTGTCCTTGATCTCAGTCCCCTTGACACAGGCAGATAAGTGGGTAAAGTTTCCTTAATAACTTCTTGGAATACTGTTGGGTTGTGGTTTCACAAAACAGCTGAAGTCATGGTATATGTCAGATTCCAAGGTCTAACCCATCTGTCTTTAACTGCAGACTGTAGTAGGTCAGGGAACTGCAGAAGATCTCAGTATGACAGAGCCTGGAGGCATAGGGCCAGTGAGAGCTGACCCTAGCAAAAGAACTGTCCATCTGCATTACAGTCAGGGTCAGTCGAGCTCAGAGTCCCCAACCTTCAGATGCTTGTGGGCACACGACTAACAGTGAGAAAGTGTTACACATGCCAATCACAAAACAGGCCATGGGAAATAACACCACAGACGATCAAAAATGGATTCTCCTATTCACTTCTGGTTAGTGCTGAAAAGAGATCAGTCAGGGAGGCATGTTTAAATCTTGGGAAGAGGCCAGTGACCTAGGAAAAAAACAGTCTGACCGTGGCGAGTTCAAAACGCAAGTCCTTTTGTTGGCCTTTTTACTGCATTAAGCTCAAGTGCTTTTCCAGGTGCCTAGGCACTCAAGGACACTATGTGAGGAATCTTGATCTAGCCCAGCATCTTGATTCCGGCTGCTGCCTGCATGTGCCACTGAGAGACCTAGAAGCAGAGCCCAAAGCAATAGCTCACCTGTGCCATCAGTTCCCTGCTTCTGGGGCTGTTCTCATAGGGTGGCCTTTATCCCAAAGTGACCCCAGAGTGACCTTTTGCAGGCATACTGGGAAGCTCTGGCAACACAAATCTTTTGATACTGCCATTTTCAACGCTAGCCTCTTTCCTACCTCTGACCATGATGGGGAGTGTGTGTGAGTCTGAGAAGGAGGTGGCACATGTGGTGGTATAAAGAGAGGGCGGGGATGCTTGCAGTTGCTGAATCCCGAGACCCACTCAGTTGAAAGGCTAAGTTCCAAGCAAGGTTCCACCAAATACTTAGGACCCCTGCTGCAGCAAGACCCTGCTCACATTCCATTTGGCACCTGCATCTCTTTCTCTCTCTGGTGCTTTCTGTGGGATGTGAATTTGAGTGTAAGGGACTAAAGGGCATCAGGTAATGCTTGCTATGGGCCAGACACTGCCCTCAGCATATTTACATAAGAGGAGCTGGATCAGGCCACTGCCCATCCATTCCAGCTTCCTGTTTCACACAGTGACCCACCCAATGCTTCTGGGCATCTCAAGCAGAAGACAAACACAAAACCTTCACTTGCTCTCAGCTTCCTGCAGATGGTCTGTAGAGGTGTTCCACGCTCTTGACCATTTTGGTTGCCAGTTTTGGTACTTCTTCCAGTTCCACACTATCCTTCCCAAGGTGTGGTGACCAAAATTGTACACGATATTCCAAACGTGGCCTCAACATAGATTTATAGATGCACAATGATGCTTGCTGATTTATTTTCTATTTCTAATTCTTCCTAGCATTAAATAATCTAGAACAGGGTAGCTGTTGCCCTTCAGATACTATGAGGGTCAACAATCCATAGCGCCTTTTAAATGGGTGGGACTCCAGCTCCTGTTGGCTTTAAAAGGTCTTGCCATTGGCTAGGGATGATGGAAGCTACAATCCAGAAGCTTCCACAGATATGCACAGATATTTGTAACATTCAATATTCATACAAATTCGTACAAATTTGGACATTCATTTACAAATCAAATGTTGTGACATTTGTACATTGATATTCGTACGAATGTTTCAGAACATTCGTGAAATGGGGAGTTGGGAAAGTGGCTGCACTAGTCACATCTGCAATGAATCCAGAGTGCATTCAACATGGTTTGAGAGCAGATTCAAAGTGGATTCAGGGTGGATTTGATGTTTTCAGAGCAGATATCTTACATACAATATTTGTACAAATTTGTTCAAATACATTCATCTCCAATAGAATCCTGCCACATTTGAAAGGGATCTATTCAAACGAATATGAATTTTCTTACATTCGATTAGATATGAATCAAGTGCAAAAAAAAACCCATTCGTGCCCACCCTGTTCACTAGCACACCAGAAGGCTAGTTTCTTAAATTTAAGGGAAATACCAAAGAGGTGGAAGATGTGTGTCATGGCCTTTTCTGAAATGAAATATTCTGCATTTTACTCAGAGTGCTGGTGTTGGATTTCAGGGGCAGCCTGGGTGTGCTAAGAAAGGGATTAGAGTATTAATGAGGAAGCTGTGAATTCTCCAGTTATTTCTGGACTTCAGCTCCCATCATCCTTCTCATTAGCCCCACTGGCTGTAGCAGATGAGAGCTGAAGTCTAATAATGTTTGGCAAGGCACAAACTCCCTTACTTTGTGTTATCAAAATGTCACTGATGCATAGGTAAGGGGCTGGTATATGGCAATACTTATTGGAATGTGTACACCTGGTGGGGGTGGCTGAGGGTTATAGAAGTGTTGGATTTGTGCCTGGGTGATTGGATTGGAAAGAGATTGGCAATCCTCCTTAATCTTCCTCTTCTGTTCATTTTGTCCTCAGGCACAGCCAGTCCAAGCAGGGCAGCGGCAAGGCCCTCCAGCCCAGCAGAGACCACCACCCCAGGGTAAATGCTAAATTCCAAGTAGGTCATATTACAGAGGAGACTCCTGTGTAAAAATTGTGGATTGCGGACAGGGGTAGGGTCCTTTTGGAAAAAGTGGTCTGGGTCAAACCAAGAAGCAGCATTGCTGTGGGGAATAGGTGGATATTCTTCACTTCTTCACTCCGATCTCTTGGTCTTACAGGAGGCCCACAGCAGCCAGCTCCTGGCTCCCAGCGTCCCCCTTCTCAACAGCGTCCTCCTCCCCAAGGCCAGCAGCTTTCTGGCCTCTCCCCACAGCCCGGGGCTCCTTCAATGGGTCAGCGTCTGCCAAGCCCCACTACTCAGCAGCCCCCTGGTCAGGCACAGCAGCGTCCCGTAGGGCAACGTCAGCCTGGGCCAGGAGCCCAGCAGTCTCGGCAGCAGGGTCAACCATGTGCTCCACAGTCCCCACAGCCTCAGAGGGGACCTAGTCCTAGTGCTGGTGGTCAGCAGCTGTGGCAGCAAGGGTCCCCCCAACAGCAGCGACCGACTGGAGGACCACCGCCGAAGGCAGCTCCTGGGTCACAGCCACAGCCACAGCAACCACAGCGCCCTCCGGCAGCAGGGGGGCAACCACGACAACACCCACGGCAGAGCAGCCAAGGGGGCCCACCTCAGCAGCGCCCTCCAGGTGCAGGAGCACAGCAGCAGCGCCCAGCACCACCTACGACCCAACAGCCAAGACCCAGCACTCAGGGGCAGGGGCCTGGGGGGCCAGGACAACAAGGCAGTCGCCCTCCACCAAGCCAAGGAAAACCCCAAGTGGCTCAGAAACCTGTTCAAGACCTGCCCCCACCGCAGCCCCAGCTGAAGTAAGAAATGGACTCTTAAGCTTTTTGCAAAGGGACAGGGGCTTAAGTGGGCTCTTTTGCTGGATTGTCACAACCCTTGAGTTGCATTTCCAGCTGAGCAGAAGCTGGCTTCCTCAGCTGCTTAGAATCTAAACATACTTTTGCCCTGTTTCCAGAACAAATTTCAGAATCAATTAGAATAATTAAACCTAATTTCTTCATAGCCCTTCACCATTACAATATATTTTGTAGTTAACACTGCTGGCTTGCAATTTTCCAGGTTTTTTGTTTGCAGTCAGTGAAGGGAGGTTAGCAATGGAGAAGAACCCTTAAAATGAAGCTGAATGACTAGCTATAGCATGCATGTTCAGTCTCCTATAAAGAAGGGGAAATACAGGCTAGGTTCATAAACTAGCCAATCAGAATAGTGAGGGGGTAACGTGTTCAAAATGTGAAATATAAGAATGCAAATTAGTAGTAGGGGAAAGGCAAAATCCAAGATGGCTGAAGTCCACAACACATGCATTGCCTGTGACAAGCCTTCTGTTTGATTTTTGGGATGTGACTTTTGTCAGCCCTTGACAGCAGGAAATATCTGGCTGGTGGCACATTGACATGGTCAAGATTGGCTGAGATGAGAGTTTAAAAAAAATGGAAAATTTGCTGCTGGGAGAGGAAATAATGAGCATTTAACATTTACCTCAAAGAGGTATGCCTACAGGGGTTAGGCTTTTCTTTAAATAATACAGACAACATTGAGCTTTCTACTCCTATTCAAAAGGACCTATTGATAACTGCAAGTGTTGAAATCGCCATTGCTGCTGGCGATTCACAGCCTTTTGCTCCTCTCCATGTGATGTGCCAAACTTTGCCATTTGATCTTAATGGAGGGTGGTGATGGTGGTGGTAGTGGTCTCTGCATTCTCTACCCTGATTTGTCTTGCTCCCTTTACTACTCTGTGCTTGCTCCCTATTACCCTCCTGAGAAGGAACGGGGCATTTCCCAAAATCAACCCCCTTTCTCTTTCCTCTACCCTCACATTACTGAATGAGCAAGTTACCTTGCCTAACCTAATATTAATAGTGTGTTTCTCATCTCTCCTTCCCCGCCTTCCCCCCTTCCCCTCTTTCCTGCCCCCACCTCGATCCTTCTTTTGCTGTTCCTTAGCAAATCCCAGTCTCTGACCAATACCTTCCCCCTTGCAGAGGCGCCGGTACCACGGGGCAGTCTTAGTCAGGATGAAGTGCGTGCTGAGAGCATCCGCAGCCTTCGACAGAGCTTCGCCAGCCTCTTCTCCGACTGAGAGACTCCCCTCTGCGTTGGGACCCTTGAGCCCCCCTCCCCAGGACTCCGTCAGTATCTACTGGGATCTCCCCCTCCCCATGCCCCGTCTTGCTTTGGCTTATCCCAGACACCTTGTCTAAGCACAAGGGAGGGCTTCTTCCAAAGTGTAGGGTGGACATCTGCTCCATGTTCGCTCAGTCTGGCCAATGGCAAATCAAGGAAGGGGCGGGACATATAGGATGCCCTCAGACTCTAGTCTGAAAGCCCCATGCTGCAGAGAGTCCGGCAGATCAGAAAATGTTGGTATTCTGAAATGTAGTTTTAATGCTTCTAAATGTAGAGTTGTTTTTTTAAAAAAATCCCAATGTCTATATAAGGCTGGCTTTAAAATTATTTACTCCAGCTCTGTTCTGAATCCATTGGAAGGCCCTCCATATGTTCTTTCTGAGGAATCCCTACTTATTTCTCTTTAAAGTCCCCCTGAACCCTCCTTCTCCTCGAAATCTTTCGTCCTGACCTCCTGTTTGCAAAATTAGTTCTCTATGTGCTTTGCTGCTAAGTTTACTTGAAGATCCCTACTTCCTCCAAAATTAAAACCCACTGCAACACACAGACTGGCAAAGTGCTTCCCTGCCTTCCACTGGAGTCCTCCCCTCATGAATTCAAGGCTGTAGATTTTTCAAGTCCACGTTTCTTCTACAGAAATATGCAAAATTTGTGCCCAGCTCTTGTGTTTCTGGCCCTGATGCTTTGCGGGGGGGGGTGGGGTGGAGTGCCAGGGCTGGGGAAAAGGGAGGGGACAGGGTCTCTGGGGATCTCTGTACATAGCTTGAGGGAGGGGACCCCCCTGGGGCTCTGTCTGTGTTAGTGGCCACAAAGGTGTCTCTGTCGCTGTTTGTGAATAAGCCAATTAATTGCCATTCACATTTCTCACAACTGCCTGCTTTCCTTTTGCTTTTAGTGACCTAATCCCACCTCTAGTTAACAGTATATACTTTGCAAGCCTTAATTGTGGTATACACTTTCCATCCTGCCTCATATTCTCTCTTCGCCAGAACCACCACATGCTAGAAACTTCCCAGCATGCCTCTCACCATCGTGGTGTGTTTCAGCCTTCACTTATTGCCAAGGAAGTGCAAAGTATCAGACAGAACTAACTGCTCTCCCTTTCCCTTGGGATGGATGGTATCCCGTTTCCCAGTTACCAACCACCACTGTCCCTTGGATGGAGGGCAAGATGGCCACCAGTGAACACATTTTGTGTCTGCTGCAGAGAGTTGACGCCATTTTATGCTCGTCTTTCATGTTGCCACTTGAATCTAGTCATCAACCTAGCCATTGACCAAGTCCTTTCAGATAACAGCCATACTACTGCCACTGTACCCAAGGAATGCTTCTGCCATCTTGATGGGTGGGTGGGAAAACCCCCACCAATGCGCATGGACATTCTGGGGGCTTATGTCTAATCCGTAGCTTGAGCCACTCCCTCTTTGTATATAACTCAAGAGAGAAATCTCCCACTATATTTTTGTGACTCCCTTCACCCCTAAAGCTGTGTCGCCTACCTCCCGCCCCTTCCTCTGAGAAAAAATTATGGGGACGGGAGGGAAACGTCACTTAACGCGTGGTGGTCTGGTAGCTGCAAAGTTGCGTGTCGTAGCTGTGTGGTGACATGACGCTTTGAGCTGTGTGTGCAACATATTGCCAGGTTGAGGAAGGGGTTACCGTGGGCTTTCGTCCCCATGTAATAGATCCCTTCCCCCTTCCTCATCCTCTTCTCCCCAGAAAGATACTTCTTCCTCACCACGGGAACTGGGGAGAGCAATTTAAAGTGCTAACTTGGTATCTTTGTTGTTTCTTCTTGTCTGGAAAGTGCACCCCCTCCCACACACTTTTTGTGGGGACCAGGCCTTTCCTATTGCTGTAATTCTGTCTCTGTGTGGATCAAAGTTTCAATGGATCAGTGGTGTAAAAGACAAAAATAAATATATTGTATAAATACTCGGAGAAAAAAAAAAAAGCAAAAGCAAAAACCCAAACTTCTTAACTTGCTCCGGAAAATGCATACATTATGTGGCTGGAATAAAATCACTAGAGAGATAAATATATTTAAAGATATATATTGCAGAGAGATATATATGTATCAAGATATTAAATTGGAGAAATGAAGAGAAAAAAATGTGTGTGTTTGTTCCTTAGTTTGGAAGTGAGTTTTGTTTACTGTATTCCTGGCATATGGGACAACCATTTGTAAATGGCTGAGGTGATTGTTACTTTAGATGAATACTGCCTCCTTGTGGCAGGAAGTCTGTAAGGCTCTCTATTGGCCTGCAAGGTTGTCTGTGGATTTTTTTTTACAAGTAAAATTATAGCTTATTGCTGATGTTATGAGGCATCAGCTGTTTTGTTCCATTATTATTTTGAACAAGTTAAGCAAAGCAGAACATCCTGTTACCCCAAGGGTCATAGTTTGTTTCTCCCTGACCAAAGTGGGAGTTGGTCTAGCTCAGAGGTTTGCAAAGCAGCGGGTTGCAAGTTCAAGTGCACAGGACTTCCCTGGAAGAAGGTAACAGCACACCACTTCCACATCTGCCAAGAAAAACAGCATGGGTGCGTTAGTTTGAGCCACTTTTCCTTTGTATGTTATTTGAGAGAGAAACAACCAACAACCAACAAATGTTTTCCTTGGTTTGGAAGTCAGTTTTGTTTACTGCATTCTTACCAATGGAGGAATGAAGTGGGAAGCATCAGGCAAGATGCAAAGATACACTGTACATTTAGACTAAACTACAGTAAGCAAGAATCCCAACTGGCTTTTGTTTTCCCCATAAAATTAAAAAAAACGTTTTAAAAATAACCTGGCTCAAAACAAATTCTGAGTTTAGTACACTCGCATTAATATTTACACCTATAAACTCTAGATACTGCATTTGAATTGGCAGCTTCTGTCTTAAAACAGCTGGTAAGTGAAATAAGGCATTTTTTATTTTAGGTAGCAAAGGGTTATAAGGTGGAAATTTAGATTTGTTTCGTAGATTGCCTGGGTAATAAGTAGATTGGTGTTTCCTGGATCCTACAACTTGTGGACAATCTCTTCATTTTTGGTTGCAATATGAAGCTCAGTGGGAAATTCACATATATCTGTTTACAAAGCTCAGTCTTATTAGATTAGATCTTTATGACTTCAAATGAAAAAGCATGGATGCTCATTCTTTCACTGGGAAGCACTGTTTGCTCCATATTTGTATTATTTGCATTTGCTTTTTAATTCTGTGCTTGTTCATATTTTTCACCATCCTCACAGGATGATGATGGAGGTTTACCCTGAAGCCATACAAAAGCCCACCTTCTTTTGCAAAATTTGTAGAAGAAAACTTCCTAGGGGGGCAGAGCTTTGCTCTCAGTTCATGTAAGCTTTTAACAAGTCTGTGGCTCAGTGTAAGTTTCTGTATATTTTGTGCAGCGTGAAGTAAAATAAAGGCATCATATGTTGCTTGCTCTCAGGGACACTTACCTCTTGCCATACTTAGGCAAAGATAAACCAGTCTTCAAAGAAGGTGCTTAGCTACTATTTCCTTCCTTCAGAATGGCATAGAGATATGCATGGTCCCCATTTTGAGGACTAGGCTTCAAACCCCAGCCATCATCAAGTTGGGTCAGCGTGCCATGAGTCTTGTGCTTGGCTTGCCTGTGAGAGATCTGTGGTTGCCATAGAAGACTCTGGTAGTTGTGACACTGCTGCAAAGCTGCCATTAAACACTGCCCATGGCCTTTTATAAGGTTCAGCTCACCTTTGAAGTGAGTCCCAAATTCAAAGCCTGGCTCAGTTTGAAAGCGAGCCACATGGACTAGGTGAACTTGCTCACAGTGTTATACTTTGCTCAGCAATAGTATATACTTGTTTTAATTCAATATAAATTAAACTGAGTTATTCCAGATGCTGGATTTAAATTCCCATTGTCCTTGACCAACAGCCATGCTGGGTGGGATTGATGAGAGTTGGAAGGCAACATCTGGAATGCTATTTAACCATTCATTTTACCACAGTTTGCCAGCCTGGGCACACTTCTTTCTTCACCTAAGACTAGAAACTAATGCTACATATTTACAAATTGTTCTGTTCCCTACATGCTCTGATGCATTTTAACATTAACAGAATTACCCAAGCACTTCATTCAGATGTCAGAGGCACAGAGGAAACATTCTTGGTGGCTGCTCAGCCTAAGTAGAACACTTTGCAAACTGATTGAAGTTGCTTATGGAAGTTTGTGATTAGCAACAAAAAAATGAAACAAATGATTTGGCTTTGGATGACTGCAACATGTCGGAGCCCAAGAGAAAACAAGATTATAAAACTGTGCAATTCAGCCCATATAAGGGATTGCATGAAGCTTAAATGACAGATGTGCATGCAATAGCTTTTGTGCTTTGCGTTCAACATAAAGGACATAAAATATTTTGTTGGGATGCTGGCTGAACTGGCTGTTCCGAAAAAGCAAAACAAAGCATTTCAAATTTTCTGGCCACAAGGTAGCACAAAATTTCCAACTTTTAACCACAGGAAGCTTCTAGGAGCATCGAAAAGGGTTGGGTGATAGATCATGATGGGTGCAACCTACCGTGCAACACACACACACACACACACACACACACACACACACACACACACACACACACACACACAGCAGCCAGGTAATTATGTTTTAAAAATCTCCCCAAGGAGTTGCTTCTGAGAATAACTGCTTCGTATAGTATGAAGCTGCCGAAGCAGAAAAGAGCTTATACACCAATTAAAACCCACTCATAGAAAATCAGAACGGTCAAGCCGGGCTTTAAAATCATGGTCAAAACATAAGGAGTAAAAAGCTGGGGCTCTTGTTCACCAACCTGGAGCTATCCATTGGGTAGTATATAAAAATCCAATTTTTTAAAAAGTACTCTGTATCAAGTTCAGAACATCCGAAAGTGCTTGGATTGAGCTGAAATGTTTTGCACGCCCCTATCTCAAGTGCAGAATGCCTGGTACAACAACAAACAGAAGCACACCAGAGACAGATGCACGTACACCTGTAAACTCTGGGAAATGATCTAAGGAGAAATATAGGAGATATGTTTATCAGACAGCTGAAAGGACTGTAGCACTATTTTTCTCCGGTTGCTGGACCAAGTCGAGAAATATGTCCTTTTGTATTATACAAATATGAGTGTTTTATCTTAGAAGGGTTGTTGCAATGTTGTCTTAGATATGGATACTATGAATCTGTAGGGATTGAAAAGCAAATAAGGTATAATCTTCTGTTATACCATGTCCAGTTGATTTTTCACAAACCATTTCCTTGCTTTTCTTCCTTTAATTTTACACTTTTGTTATTGGAACTTCCAAGCAAACAAACTCAAAACATCTACAAAATCCTGTAGTCCTGTAAAATTACAGCAGGGAAAGAGTGTGTCAAAGTTACCCAAGAGGGGATGTTACAGTGTGGCTCCTACTTCAGTAACTCCTGGAAGGACTGGAGGTTTGGCAATGTGAAAATCCTCCTTGCAGAATCCAAGAATCTCTGGGCCTCAGATCATGGTGGAGGGCAGGATGACAGAGCCAATGGTTGCCATCTTGGGACTGAGTAAACTCCTTTGCTTCTTCCCAGGCAGGGCAGGGCAGAGAGAAGCAAACACTGGCCTCAAGGTGGGTAGCAGTTCCACTAGTGCCACGTTAGCTGCGGAGCCACAGAGCAGCAGGGAGAGCAAAGGGGTTCAGTTCTTCATTGCGGCCTACCCGATGGAGTGCAGGCTCAGAAGCGCTGCGCTCAATCTTGGGCAAAGACCTCTGGAGTGACTCAATGGAGGCCAAAATCTGGAAGCAGCACAGAAAAAATGAGGAAGGGAGTTAATCCAAAAAGCATTTCACTCAATAGTACCTTAGTAAATTTACTTCTAGATAACTAACTCAGAATCCAACAATTTTGGGAAGGCCAGAGGTTCCCCATTCATACCATAAATACTACCTTTTTGGCAACTAAGGTCAGATGCTTCCTTTAAAGAAAAAAGGAAAGCCAAGAATTTGCACATGGTGTGAAGCACACTTCGTTTTTCACTGAGCTGCTCTGGGACCAGAGGAAATAAAAGGCTACACCAAAGAGAACTCTCTTTGACCTAGTAAGTGGAATTGAGCATTTTGTCAAAAGCATATATCGATGCATATTTATGCATCCCCATGCACTCACCTGAGGGAAAAGGGGTCGTTCTTCACGCTTAAACTTAAGGCAGTCACCCATCAGCCTGCGCATGGCTTTGGGGCAATTACTGGGCACCTTGCTAAGATCAGGGGACAGGTATCCCCGTCCAACCATGAATATAATCTAGAAGAAGCAGAAAATTGCAACATCAAAAAAATACTCTCGAGTATTTGACACCTGCTGCACTTGAGAGACACCTCAAAAGAGCTGGGACACAGACAGGTTGGTAGCATTTTTGAGAAAGTGCCAACTGTGTCGAAAAACCAATGAGACAAAGCAGGTTCGAGTTCTTAGGTGCATAAATGCCTTCTTTACCTGATCCCGATTATTGATATGACTATAGGGAAGGGTTCCAGAGAGCAGCTCATAAAGAACGACTCCATAGGAGTAGACATCTGACTGGAAGCTGTAAGGGTTAGGGTCTTGCATTCGAATTACTTCAGATGCCTATGGAAATCCAGAAAGCAGAAGTCAGGATCTAGTGAGTGGCAGGAAACATGCTGTCCTTTCTCCCCATTTTCTCTTTCTCACCTCAGCATGAGCCTCTCTCAAATACTTTTTCTAGTGACATGCTCACCATCCAGAGTATGGAGCCACTGGGCTGCTCCACCTGCTGTGAACCACTCCAACGACTCTTCACTGTGGCAAGGCCAAAATCACCAATCTTCACTGTCAGTCCCTCATGTAGGAAGATGTCTTAGGGCACAAAGTAAAGGATTTTCACATGGGCTTCAGCCCCAACGGTCCAGAACTCCTAAATCGACATGCATATCAGTGGCAACAATCTTACCATGATTGCTTCTACCACAGAATTGCTGAAGCTTCCTGTTAAACATGGAAGTCACACAACACAATGTGGCCTCTTCCATTAAATACTCTTAATATCCACTCACTCTAGTCAGAGCTCCCCAGGTAATTCAAGCCCCAAGTATAAAAGACATTTAAGCCAAACCCTGCAGCCTGTGATGGGCAGTTTGAAAGGAAGGATACTGTTGGATTTGAGGTCTCGGTGTATTATATTCTTAGCATGAAGGTAACTGAGGGAAAACAGAGAAAAAGTGAAAAAGATGAAGTATCCTGTGCTTACATAAAAGCGTGCATCGTTCTTGGAATGAACGGGTTTCCCTTCAACTTTTTAAAATAAATATTCCCTTTATTAAGTTGCTCTTCAATGACACTCAGTTCACAGTTGGCTGTACCACATCCACCTCTCTCTTTTTCCTTCCCACCCCGACACATGCTTTAGGACCTAAATCCATTCAGGACTCTCTACTATGCTACATCCAGCACCCTTGTGTCTGAGGTCTTGCAGGCCAGATAATGGTTCTTGAGGGAGGCTTTGCAAAAAGCCAATGGTGGATCACAGCCTGCCACAGAGCTCCTAGATCTGGCACACTATGTAAGACACCTCCAGAGTATGGGATCTGTGCCACATCACTCACCTTACCAGCATGACCAATGATGAACAACATGGGAGTTGGAGCCCAGCACAGTTTGTAGGCCCATACATTATTTTCTTGTCTAGGCAACTGGACTCATTCTCATTTTAATCTCCAGGCTACCAGTTATTCTCACAGTTTCTCTGCATTTGCCTCTCCGTTGCCTGCCCAGCTCCCAAAAAATCCTGTTACTTCCAAGATTTCCAGGCACAGGAAGTGGATTTTGTTGGTGCCTTTGTCTTATAACTACTACTCATCCCATCACCCGTCTCTTAGCAACTTAGGCACAGTGTCCTGCTGCCTCAGACAAAGAGTCAACCTAACTCAAAAAGCAGAATCTAAAGCCAACTGCATTCTTCCCTGTCTGCTCCCTATTCAGAGATACAGTACCGCTAAACATGAAGGCACCGCTTAGGGTATCTGGCTTGCATACTCACTCCATGCCCTGTGCTGTCTGCCGGGCAACATCAATGCGCTGCACCATCTCCAGGGGAGTTTCTTGTACGTGAAGATGCTGGTAGAGGCTGTTGCCTTCACACCATTGGGTGATGATGGCAAAGCTAGGCTGGGTCATGAAGCCCATGAAGAGCAGGATGTTCACGTGGCGTGTTTTCCTGCAAGGGATGGAGTGACATTCTGGGTCAAAGGATATTCTGGTCAACCTATCTAGCCTTTTCCTTTGGCAATGAAGAGTTCTGGCTTACCGGAGCACCTGCATCTCGTTTTTGAAAGCCTGCACCTGCTCACTGGTAGGATTGGTGACCTTGAGGATCTTGACAGCCACATCTCCATGCCAGCGCCCCTTGAAGACTGTGCCAAAGGATCCTGTGCCAATGCGCTTCAGTAGAGTCACCTCCTTGTGGGATACTTCCCAATAATAGCTTGAGTCCCGGTAGCCTAAAGATTTCTGCAGAAAAAAGACACAGCAGGGGAAGAGCCACAGAGAGAGACAGTGTTAAGGAAAGGCTTTTCAGCCTAATTTCAACCATCCACTAAATTAAACATCTTCTAAACCCCTGAATTCACCATCATGTAAACAAAGGCTCTACCAGGGTCTCCCTGCAGAAAATCTTATGCAGCCATACTTCCATTCTGACTACAGAGTTCACGCTTTTGACCTTCAGGAAGAACATCCCCCAACTTCCTATGGCTGCCCTCTTTTTTAAAATGGGCGCAGCCCATGACTTAAGGACAGATCACTCACACCCCTTCAATACTCACAGGTTTCTTTTTGTCTTCTGTAGGGGGCTTGCGCTCTCTTGGGGACTCGCCAGGGGACTTTGGATGTGGGGAGCGCCTGCCCGATGCAACAGTAGACGGGTTGGAATTTGGGGGAGCTGGTGGTGTGCGTGGAGGCAGCTCAGGTCCACCTAGTGGGTAGCAAGAAGAAATGCATCTTTACCTCACAGGACTCCCTCAGAGACTGACAAGGAAAAAATGCACAGTATGTATTTCCCTGGCCAATATATGGATCTTAGGAATAACAAAAGGGAACACATTTTTTAACGCAATACATAATTAGTTTATGGAGTTCACTGCTACAAGATGGTGCCTGGCTTATTATGAGGAGGCATGTGGATGCTGATTATGTGCTTTTTCAACTAAAGGTCATCAAGCAGTTGACATGATTGTGTTGCTCTTACTGTCAGCCTCCTCTACTGTCGTTCGATGTTGGTTGCAGAGATGTAGCAAACTGCTAGGGGTGGTGGTGTCATGCCACAATTTCCTGAATAGGCACTGGGGAAGCTGCAGTTTGGGATGCTCTTGTGCCTTGAAGTTTTGGGTCCTAACTTGGCTTATATGAATTAGGTAACTGCAAAAATGGTGGGAAATATGTAATGATCATAGCAGCTCAATGGGGTCTTCATGATACCTCCGGATATCAGATGGTGAACTTTAACAAGGAAACCCCAGTGGTATAAAATCAGGGACAGATAAAATGGAGTCCTTGAGATGCAGACAACAGTTAGTCATCTATACTTTAAAAGCAGAAAGATAATATCTCTGGTTTTCAAGATATGGTTCAACACTCATCAGTCCCAGCCAAGAGTTGTTAGACAGTAACATCTGGAGGGCCACTGGTTCCTCATTCCTATTATAAGCCAACTAGCATTCTGATTCAGTATAGCTATGATATTAAAAATTAATATTATAACAGAATTGCGCTGTTGCTACAGTATGAGCTGGGGAAAAGATATCCAAGCAGAGCAACAGTGGAAACACAGGAAGCTGAGTTATGCCAGGTCAATCCATTGGCCCATCTAATACAGAATTGTCTGCTCCAACTGGCAGTAGTTCTGAATCCTGAGAAGCAACGATTCCCATTTCATCCCACTTAGTAGCTCAGTACTCAAGAAGAGACCACCTGCCAAGGTGAGAGACTGTGTGGCTGCTGTCCACCTTCCAGCAGTTCTGAGTCCCGGCAAGCAAAAAGGCTCCCACTTCATCCCACTCAATAGCTCAGTGCTCAAGAAGAGACCTCCCACTTCCCAGATGGCAACTGTCAGGGTGAGAGACTGTGTAGCTGCTGCCCATCCTCTGCTGCTGTTTTCCCCCTTTCCTACGGGACTGCAGCCTGATGCTGTCCGGTAGGAAGGGCAAGACTGGGCCCCAGGGTGGCTCAGTTGTTTCTGAGTACCGCTGCCCCAGATCAGCTATGCCTGGGCCTAAAAAAAAGGCACACTGCATGTAGCCTCAGCTGCTGAGAGAAAGACTCCCAGCAGCTTCACCAGGGGATGATATGGCATTGTTGCTGCTGGTGGTGGTCAGTTTGCCCCCTGTGCCCCTGGCCTTCCCTCCATGGAAGAAACATCTTTTCTGTTTCATTTCCCCCTGTATTTTATATGTTTTTGCATACTAAACATGGATTTGATTTTATAATGTATACTGTATTTATTGTACTGTCGGTTTTGTTGTTGTAAATCATCCTGATCTAGTAAATAAATAAATCACTGATGATCCGGATGATCTGCCTTTTTTTTAAGCATTTCCTTAAGCACTGAGCTGTGACCTCTCCCCACATGGCTAAAGGGCATCTATACATCCTACTTAATGCTATAGATACAAGCAAACAAAATGATCCACCGACACTCCCTGCCACTTGATTTCTGCAAAGACAGAGCTGCATGCCTTCCTTTATTGCCCATACATAGTCTATTCAGCCTACCAGTATTCTCAGCCACTCACCCTCTGCACTGTAATTCTTGCTGATGAACTGGAAGAGAAAAGGGAAAGGTCAGAATTCAGGAAATGGCTACACAAAAGGAGGGAGTGGAGCAAGAGGAGCTTGGCTCGCCCATTCATTGTCAATGCTTTTAAGGGGATTTGGACTTGGTTCTCACTGAGAATCTATGTGCCTGGAGCTTGGATTGTACAGCTTTTGTTATCTCTCCAGCCCATTTGTCACCAACACACTTGTTTTCAATGTGCAAGGAGGTACTGTTATTATTTATGAATGAGAAGGATTTCATCACGTAAGCCCCCATCTATAGTCCGCAGCAGCAGGGACTGTAATCAAGTATCTAAGAACTAGGTTACCTGCAATAACTAGAGAATGATCTTTTGCATCTGCATTTTACAGACCAGCTGGGGTTGGCATAGAGAAATGGAAGTTGTAGTTCAGTAAAATATGGGGGACCACAGTTGAGCACGGCTGGTTAACATAGTGGGGACTAGTACAGAACCAGAGATGGAGCCAGGAGTAAGCCAAAGCTCTAGCAGTTCACGAGGCACCGATTGCTCCATTTTGTGCCCTCCCAAATGACATGGCCTGTTATGTAGAAGATTTTGTGATGCCTCCCTGTCCTGGTTAACAACTGTCTGGTTCCCTCTGCCTCCTTCTCTGATGAATTCCATAAGAACATAAGAGAAGCCTTGCTGGATCAGGCCACAGCCCATCTAGTCCAGCATCCTGTCGCACACAGTGGCCCACCAAATGCTCATGGGCATCTCAAGCAGAGACAAGGACAAACCTTCTCCTGCTCTCGAGTCCCAGCAGATGGCCTTTGAAGCGCCCCAGTTCCTCCCCCCGCCCCCAGCCTGGAAGATGCATCTAGGCATTCGTTCTAGTAGCCATTGATACATCTGTCATCCATAAATTTGTCTAACCCTACCTTAAAGCCATCCAGACTGGTAGCTGTCACCACCTCTTCCGGCAGCACATTCCATAAGCCAATGACCCTCTGGGTGAAGAAATACTTCCCCCTGTCAGACCTTATTCTCCTACCCATCAGCTTCATAGAGTGCCCCCTGGTTCTAGTGTTGTGTGATAGAGAAAAGAAATTTTCTCTATCCACCCTTTCTATACCGTGCACACTGGGCAGTCTGGATTCAATGGCTGAGGCCCAACCCTTCTTGAAGGGGGAAGGAAGCAGCGCAGAAGAAGAGTCAATGCCTTCAAGGGGGAAAAGGGCTTTACCTCAAGGATGCTGCTGTCCACAGGGCTGGTAGTGCTGACCATGTGGACATTTGGTGTAGAAGTTGAGCGGTGGCGTTGCAGGCATTGGCCATCACTGTGAAAGCTGGGGAAACTGAAGGCATCCTCGCTGAGGGGTGACTTCTTGTGAGAACTGCAAAGGCAAAGGAAGACTAGTGATTAATTCCTACCTAAGCTATGAAGAGACCATGCCTATCTCTTAGCCGTTCAGGTACAGAGGAAGCAGTGTGGTATAACTACAAAACTACAGGAACGTGGTTACTCTTTGGCTGTCAACTGTATCTCTTACTCACTGCTCCTCTCAAAAGCATTAGTTATGCATTTACAAAAGAGCCCAGGATGATTGCTGCAGTTCCTCAATGTACACTGTGGTTTCCTTCTGGAAAAACAAGTGCATCAGATCTGTGTAAGCTTTGGCCACTGACCTCAATGTAAAACTGGGGGCTAAGGGAACTACAGCTGGGAGCTTCCAATTTACAATGGCCATTCACATATACTGGCCTGGCCAGCCTGTCTGACAATTCATTGACCTGAAGGAGGAATCAGCCCTTCAATGCATAACAGTGAAGGAAAGGAACCGGCACTGAAGGGGGCACAGCTCAATTACACCCCAGACAGTGGTTTTTCACACAGCACAATGCTAAAACACACAAATGTCATGTCTGAACCCTGCATTACAAGTCTCTCACAGCCCAGGCAGTTTTTCACAGAGTGCAATGATGAAGCGCACAGGCGTCATGTCTGAGGATTGTACCAATGTTCCCCTCACCAACCAAACAATGTTTTCCACAGTGCACAGAGCTGAAACTCTCAAATGTCATGGATAGAACTTGGCAGATAGTTCAGTCATCTATTGAAACAGCCTCTGGTGTATTGGCAGCACACTTTGGAGCCGCTATGTTTGGAGACACAATCAAGAGTGTGCACAGAAAAAAATAATGCTTGCACCAAAAAAAAATTGTGTGCACCAAAAAAAATGTCTACACAACTAAAAATGTGTGCAGACACTAAAAAGCACTCTGCACTCACTTAGGAATCCAGCCTCTCCGTCACCAAATATAGCATATATCATACGCAACACTGATGCATTCTTTATCAAAAGCGGTCAAAACATGCTTTCCTTCCCAGGCCAACTGAACCCCTTTACTGTAGCGATACAAATGGGAAAATTGCTCCTGGACAAGAAGTTCTTAGCATGCTGCAAGATTGCCCTCTGACTGCAATGTTTTGGGTTGTCAAAGCTGGGTTATCATTTCTGAGTCAAACTCCTATGGTCTTAGACATATTCAGACAAATCTCCCAAAAATCTACCGAAATGCCTCAGGGAGACATCTTGTGTTTTGTGAAGTACAGATCAAACCCAGCGATTAACCATGTAGCCCTCCTGGTAGTGATTCTGAAGGTGCCATCAGACATGCTTAAAGAGAAGCTCCTCCGGATGAATTTGAGTCTGTAATGAGGGATGCTTTCTCTCAGCATTATCCTTTCCCTGCCTTGAAGACTGAGAAAGGTTGTCTCCTCAACATTTGGAATTTCATAGCTTTGAAAGTGTCTCTTTCTGAGAGCTGGGTTCAACAGGAAATCACATAAGCAACGAGGCAAGGGTTTCCTGTTGAGTGGCCAATCAGTGGCAAGCATCTGTGGTCCACACAGGTTTTGCTTGACTTGGAGGTGGAGATAGACTACACTGTGGGCAAAAGAAGGTAGCTTCTGAGTCTTATAATTGGACAATTGTGTGTCTGGAGATGGGATGCTTTTTCTTAAGGAGATTAATGAAAAAATGCCCTGTCTAACTGCACCGTTAGATTATAAGTCTCCCCCCCCCCACACACACACCCTGGTCTCTCAGTTAGGTTACTGAACTCTCTTACCTAATAGCTTGAGGGGTCACAGGTTCACGGCTTGGCTGCACAGGGGTAGTGGGAGCAATATCTTGCCAAAGTGAAGGATACTGCCAAGCCTCATGGCTAAAAACACTATAAGAAAGTAAAAGTGCATTGAATGGAAGAGGAGTGGGGACTGAGACAGCTCCCACAGGTCCATCCTAGGTGGCAGTGAAAGGGGTGGCAGTCAAGAGGATACTCACGGCTTGTGGGTAGTAGCCAGATCGACACAGACTGTAGGCACTCGGCTGCTGCAGTGTTCATGGAACTTGTAGCCACATGTCTGGCAGCGAAAGCCATGGAAGAGGAACTTAAGGCAGAAATCACAGAAAACCAAATTGAAGTAGGTCTTCCGAACCTGTCCAAAGAATTGAGATTGAGGTCAGAAAAGGAGAAGGAGAAGCAGTATCTGAGACAGTTTCTTAGGTGTATGGAAGAGTGGCCAACACCATCGGAGGACACACTCCAAAAGAAGCAATGCTCTTGTGTGTAACAAGGCTTCAGTAACAAGACTAAAAAAATTACCTGTGGTGGTCTACCATCCTGCTAGAAGTCTGCTACATAATTTTGCTGCAGAAATGACCCAGGTTTCTGTAGGTAAGGGACAGGGGAATGGTCTAGTGTGTTTTTGTAGGATCATGGTATTTATGTGCATGGGTGTGTTTCTGAAACAAAACAACAGACTATTCTAAGGTTTTCTGGGACTCACAAAATTGTGCATAGTAAGTGGTACATCTTCCAGAACTTCCACAGAGAGTTCGGCTCCCTCTAGGTTGACCAAGTCTGTATTCCAATCTGTTATGGTCTTTTGCCTGTAGACAAAATGAACATGAATGCAGCTGAGACCCACTACTATAAACCCACCTGGGGTGCACACTAAAATGACAGCACAGCTCAGAATCCATCCTTGCTCTATGCAGCCCAAGTAAGGGCGCCTCCAGATGCTAAGAGGCAACTGCAGGATCTAAAGGTGATCCCCAGGTTGCCTATTTTAGAACCCACCAAATGTGGGAGGCTACCATGGGCTTTTTCTTCTGCCTGCCAGCTCTGATTTCTTTTGCAAAAACATAGAAGCCAACCTAATGCCCAACTGCTTCCTTTTTTTCCTTCACGCTTGGCTAGCTTCTGGGTATTTGTAAGAAAAATTGTCATGAAAGGAGCTAGCACACAGAGGTAAGCGACTGCTATTATGGGAAGCTCTCTCTCAGTTCGTCTTAGATATTTCAGAATGTCCACAAGCCCATCCTATTGGAAAGAGCTTGGCAAATCAACTAGCTGAGAGGACTCCAAACATTAACTGCAGGCACATGCCCTGCTAGTTGCAATTTCTGGAAAGGCAACCATGATGCTTCTGCAAATGGCAGCTTAGAGTGACCCATGACTTTTTCCTCTGTCTTCCTCTAACGTTCTGTCCCCATCCTGTATGTTATTCCATTGCTCCTCCATCTCCCTCCTACTCCAACAACTTCCAGAGGTTTTCTATCACCAGCCTCTTCTCATCCCTTGGCTTTTCCTTCTCCCATGGAGAAGGAGCTCAAGAAGAGCCATCTACACCCATCTCCAATCAGCCTTAAAAATGAAAGAACACAACCACAAAGGGACTAGTCATTTTCTTTCCATAGTATCTAACTCAAAGGGAGATTTTCTGAGTTAGATAATGCTGAAAGAAAATAGCTTGTTCACTTTGCTGATATGTTCTTTCATTCTGAATGTGGATTTCACCTAGATTAAAATTTAGGTACAGATGGACCCTACGAGGGATATGTCCCAGTGGAAACAGGTTGTTCCCATGACCCCTTGTGTCTCATAGGCACTATGAGTCCACATTCACCTTTCAGTGGCTAGATTTGGGAATAGCCTGGCCCTGTCTCTTTTTCTAAGCCTACTAGTTTTTAATGTGTTTTTAAATTGTTGTTTTTTGTGTGTAACCTTCAGGGTCGGCACAGTGGCAGTCCTGGAACAGCCACTCAAATGTAGATGGGTTGTTCCAGGACTGTAGGAGTGGTTCAGCTGCTGGAACCACTTTAGCCTGGCCCAGCCCTGTAAGATGTTATGTGCAGAAATGCCCTATGTGAGGTTGATGGTCCTCAGCAACCCCTCCCCTGCCCATACCCGACTCCTCCCCTTCAAGGGCAGTTGTCTTTCCCTGCCTAGAGTCACTCACCCATCATGCCTTTTCTTGTAGACAACACAGCAGTCCTGGTTGAGCCCCCGCACCTTCAGAGCTTTGTCTAGGGAGCTGTACACTGTCGTACCTGGCCGGACAGTCACCTGGGAAGAAGCAGAGAAGCAGCTGCATGAGAAAGACCAGAATCAGCTCTTGATAAATGCTCCTGTTACATCTGAAGCTGCCTACCTTTGGTCTCCCATCATTGTCAGAGTTCCAGTTTTAAAGAACAGGCAGCTGGGGCCAGCAGATAAAATAATAATTTGTCTCTTTAGCTTGCTCTTCACCTAGAAGTCCTATGGTTAGTTACAATGTAGAATTCAAAATACAAAATTCAGTTCCCTCTATAAGTAATTAAAAATAGGCAATTGAAGACACAAATTTTAAGAGGTAACAGTTGAAAATGGCAAAATCAGTAAAATATAAGCAATAAATAAAACATATTTTTCCACACAAGACACAACTGGTAGTACCTTGGGTTAAAAGCCTCACACAATGAGTCTCCCACTATTATTGGATCCAGACACTGGTTACTTATTTTGCTATATTTGATTATTCTGGAATATCCATGCTTGATTTTGGAATATCCAAATATAGTGCAATAAGTAAGCGATGTGTGGATGCTGCATATCACCCTTCAACTCCTGCCAAGGATTCACATCCATTTGCCGTATATAGTACCTGGGGCAGAGGGTCAAGACAAATGGCAAGACGAAACTGTGGTGGGGTGGTCACATAATGTCCTAGGGTTTGACTTGGGTTGTTTCCAGTCTTGTTAGCTATCTACAGTCAGATCCTGCTGCAAGATCCAAGATTTACTTCTGCATGCAACTGTAATTTGCAGCATTTTCCTCGCACTGGAAAGCACTACTGCAAGGCTGTGGATTATCTCTGCTCATACATGCTGAGAACTGGACTGCAAAAGGCTTCCTGTTTGGAACAGGAAATATTGCTGCTCTTCTGTTCAACCATGCTTGATTTGAGGGTCTCTGATAGCTGCTCATAACTTGTGGTGGAAAAAGGCTGATCCTCCCAGTTTACATAATGTTTTCCAATTTTGTTTTATGCTCCACTATGTGCTGAGGCACTTGCGGTTACGTGAGAGGTAAACATCAGTTTTTCTGATGGCTGAGGACTTCCTCCAGATTTTGAAAAATCCTGCTTCAACCAAGTAGCGCTTGGTTTGTTGTAATGAAGATACAATGCAGATTCAGAATGCAAGTCAACTTAGAGAGAATGAATCGATGTTTATTCAGGGCAGCAGTAGAGGGGCTGAAGAAGAAAAGAGCTGTTGAGTTCTGGATGGAAACAGAAGAAACCTGTGGAAAGTATCAGCAGAGCCTGGCTAATCAAATTGCTGGACTATTAAAATATCTCTAGAATACTAGAGAAATGGTTTATCCTAATGAAAGTAATGCTGTGTGCTCAAGGTCTGCCAATGAAGAGGAGAGGCCTACAGGAAAACTGCAGCTTATGGCCTATTGCTGAAACATCACTGATGGTGCTTAGACCACTGTTCAGCATATTAAGGGGTGTTTTTCCACTGTCACTAGAAGTACCCATTAAGTACCC
>MTQE01002208.1:1121701-1135965 GCA_014337955.1 Aspidoscelis marmoratus
GTACTTAATGGGTACTTTTAGTGACAGTGGAAAAACACCCAATATCTTCAACTACCTTCATTTGTCCCTTATGCTCAAGTTGGCTGCCCTCTTTAAACTGTTCATTTTTTCTCTGGTTCAACGTAAGGATGTGCAAAACTGCAGTTAGAGGTCCAGGACTGCCAGGTGCTTTACCTGACAACCCTGTCTCAGCATGTTTGCATAACTCGTGAGGTGAGTCACATTTAAGCTGTGCAGGGAACTCACCTCCATGTGAATCGTGTAAAAGTGCTGAGGAGAATCCAGGGATCTCATGTGAAGTACTAGGTAGTCCCAGGCCCCTAATTGTAGCTTGGACCATCCCTAGATCAACTGGATTCTAGTTCTATTTGTCATTCTATGCTTATCTTGTATATAGCATTTATTTTCTACCTTTCACCCAAAGGATTCAAGGCGGCAAACACTCTTCTCTAATCCACCACTTTATTCTAACCAAAAGACTGTGAGATAGGTTGAGAGGCAGTCACAGACCCACGAGCTTACCTGCTGAGTGAGTACACCAGCGTTCTAATGTGACATTCTATCTACTACCACCCTAGACTATTTCTGCACTTACCTGCTTTTAATCTGCATCAGCTGCTCCAGAACAGCTCAACTCACTGATCTGGAACTTGGAAAGTCATGAGCTGGATCAGCACTGTCTGCATTGACAGCACTGATCTGGGTCTGCCTATGTTCTGGCCACACCCTCACTTCCCCAAGGGCTAGGAACAAAGGTTCTGCTTGGGTTGTCCCAAACACAGGAGGCGTGATGTCTGCATACCTCCTGTGCTCTGAATCAGGGCCATGCTGGCTTCCCACCAGACCTGATTAAACAGATCTACCAGAGATTCAGATTAAGGCTTTTCTTAATCTGGATGATGCTCCATCTAATGCACACACAGTGGACCAGCATGCGGCATGGCCTCATAGATCTGCAAATCTGTGAGCCCTACAAGCGTACTATATGGACTCCTAATCCATACTAAGGGCCTGTGCAGAAAGGCCCCTAGTCCAGCAGCTAGAGTGTTGGACTAGGACCTAAGAGTTCCTAGATTTGAATTCCCACTTGGTTGCTGGTTACTACATGGTCTTGGACCAGTCTCTGTCATGGGAAAAAAGATGGAACAGAAGAGAATACTGTGCAAGCTCTTTATGGTAGCTCTCTGAGGAATGATGTCACTTTATAAGAGCTCTCTTTGGAAATATGCCAGGTGCCAACACACCATTTTTTGATACTTCATCTACGCAACTGGAAACCAGTGCTGCTTATATCTTTATGGATTTTATGTTTGATTTATTTTGTTCTAGACTGTGGTGAAGAATGATATGGAAATTGTGTGCTAATGCTTAAAATAAATAAGAACTGACAAATTAAGGAGAGGCTATTAGAGATATCCATAGAGATATCCAGGAAAAAATGAATTTACCTGGTGACAGCAAAAAATGAGAAATGACACTTTAGTTGGTAGAAATTGGACTGAGATATTTTGAAACCTAGAACATGGTAACAGGCATATTTGCCTACTCAACGTCTGCTTGGGGAATTCTGACATCAGATATTTGCTGAATATTTGATGCACAACAATCTTTTGTTTAATTTCAGTAGACTGAAACCCTACTCACACTTTCGTCATTTGAAAGTATGACTTAGTGATGTCAAACACATTCATGAATTAACACAATTTCTAGTTCTATTTATTTCCTCCTATTACTGGTTGGAGATTTGCTGCATCTATACACAGGTATGTATGTATATGCATAAAACCATAATGTTTCTTTTATAAGAATAAATCATTCTGACATTTTTGCATAGGATGATACAAATAATTTTTGAAATTTTGTAGCAACTGACAACTGATGCAGAACTGATTATGTACATTGGAAATCAATAGTCTTGGCTAATAATGTGCATACAACTGCTATTTCTTTATATAAAGCTCTTTAATGATACAATTAAGCATCTATGAATCATAACAAGATCTCAAAATTTTGCAAGTATACATGTTTTGCAGTATCTAGTATTTGTGGTTTGTACTTAAATTCACCCCCAAAACCACAATATTAAAAAAAGAAAACTGTACTGAATGTGCTTCATCAAACTTTGCAGTCAAATTTAATGTCAACATCCACATTTGAGAATTGCAATCACTTTTGTTTGAGAGGTTGTTCAAATTCAGTCATATTAGACTCTGAGTCTGTGATCTCATGGACCATTTTAGAACTCTTTCAATAGGTTGAATAGACACACGCTGAATAACTTGGTCAGCTTTTCAACAAAGACCTTTCAAATCCTCCAACTTCCAAATCCAGGATTACATGCTAGGAACATCCCATCTTTCTAATTTAGAACTATATTGCTCAGAGCTCCCCCAAAATAATGAGGACAACAAAAGTAGATACTAAAATAAAATTACAGCTAGAGAAAATATGATATAGTATACGAGAAAGACACTAGCATACATTAGCACCTCTTTTGTTCATTTAAACTGCTCTTTATATTGCTCTTTCTTTTCCTTTTCTTCTTTGTCTTCTTTCTCCTCTGCTCCTCTTCCTACTTTTGCCTTTTAAAAATCTCCTTTTAAAATTCCAGATAAAAATGGAAAAAGTGATAATTCCACGTGTCACTTAATTTTGTGTCTATCTTTATACCAATGTCCCTCCAGATGTGTCTGGACTGTTGTTGATGGATACCACTGAGTCATGGCCGACTCCCAATTGACTGCATGGACACCTCCACGGGCACTTCTATGCAAAGACACAGAAGTTGTTTGTCACTGCCTATTTCTCGAGAAAGGCTGAAGATCAAACTGGCAAGCCCAGGACTACCCCCTTCACAATCCTTATCTCTTGGTCATCATTTCTGGTCTTGATTGGAGTTAGACTCTCACAACACATGAAGGGTCACTGGCCGTTTCACACTGAGCCTTATTCCAGATTATATCCTGGAATAGGGACCTACCATCCACATGCTGGTGTGGACTATGCCAGGCCCCACTTGGGACCTGACACAGTCTGCACTAGCATGAAGATGGCAGGTTTCTATTCTGGGTTATAATTCAGAATAAGGGCTAGTGTGGAAGTAGGCTTGGATGAATAAGCATTTCAGCTTGTTTGGGGGGTTGTAAAGAGACCTAGGTCTGTTAGCATTCCTGGACCAGGTGAGTACCATAAAAACTGCAAGGGAACTCACCTGTACCTTACCAGCACAGATGCCACCATTTTTTCAGGCTCCATGGGCAGGGTGGCATTGTGCTTCTGAACACATCACAACATGCAGTCCGATGTGTCTGTGAGATGTGGTGTCTGCATAAACAACACTGTATGACTGATGATCATTAGCAGCAAATATGAGTAGCATTGTCTCTGCCTCTGAGTAGCTCACTCACCACTGTTCGTTGTTGATTGGGAAGGTCCACTTTGATTGTGCCCCGGGAATCAGCTGTGGCTCTTCCACCCAGCCTTCTTCTGCGAGTGGCAAGCATCATTGTTAGGCTGTTTGGAAATGGCAGGCGGTCCCCACTCCCACCGGCACCTGAAGAGCTAGGATCCGCACTGGTGGTGGTGAAGCCATTCGTGAGGAAGCCAGAGGTGTCCTGGTTACGCCTCATCAAGGAATCTAAGGGGGAGATAGAAATATGTGTGATAGTCCCAATGAGGTGACTTCACAGCATGGTCCTTAATATCTGATATGCTTTCTACCTACAAACATTCACCTACCAATACAGAAGGTAGCTACCATAACAGGAAGGCAAGGGCTGGATCAGCACCATCTGCACTGATGGTTCTAATCCGGTCCAAGCTTCCCTGAGACTGTGAAACTTGCGTGAGCTTTGCAACACAGCTTGGAGTGAAAGTTCCTAGCCTTGGGACTTGGGTGTGTGTGTGATTTTCCATGGTGCCCCACATCATGCCACTGAATAATGGCTCCCAGTAATTCTGGATCATGGAGTCATGGCACCTGCATGCCTCTGTGATCTGGATTATAGCCCTTAGTCTGGCTGTAAGCCCAATATATCAGGTACCATGGAGTTGGGGTGGACCCCAGTGCAGTAGCAAGACATTGTCACTACTGATAAAGTTGATGGGAAATCAAATTAAATTTTAGCAGCTTCAGCAGCTTTTTTTTTCTGGGCTCAGGTTTTGGATTTGGTGAGGAATAAAATTTCAAGCCTTCAGCACTTGGCAACACAGATCCATTTCCCTTATAATCTGGAAGAGATCCTGATGACTTTCAATCCTCCTCTATAGCTGCACTTTTATTATGGTTTTCAGTACTTCCAGCTGGAGTTGCTTGCACCTATTTAAATCTTAAGCACCATCAGCTGCTTTCCCAATGAAAGAGGTTTTTGCAGTCAAATTGCTTTCTAATAGACCCCAGAGGCTAGCGTAGGAGGCATGTTTGCAAGAAGTCTGTTCTATTGAAAGAAACAAATTATCACTTCTTTCACTCAGGTGTCAATTAATAAAGGGTAGAGGCAGAATCACACTGCTATCTGTCCCAATATCAAAATAGAAACACCAAGACAGATTTGCCACTGGAAATAGTTATTATGAAAAGCACATGTACCGAAAATTAGCAGCTAGCTAGGATGATAAACAGGGTCATGAAATACAGCTTTCTTCAAGGAGGGAAACGATTGCTTGTAGCCTGGCCCTTTCCACGTGAATTTCTTTTTACCACTCCTCTCCACCCCTCAGGAACAAAGGTGGCTCACAATTCAAGGTCAACATCTCCAGTAGACCCTAATACTGGAGTGACAGTAGATGTTCCTCTGTGATTTGGGCTGCCTCCAGATGTGTGGAATAAATCCGCAGTTAAAGGAAAAGGCAGAGCTTACCTGCTGCAAAGTGACCACTGACCATCCTGACTAAAAAGCAGCTCTGTAGCTTCCTCCTTGGAAGCTGCAAGGACCGAGTCGGCAGGCGCAGGATGAGGCAGCCAATAGGATTTGAGCTGCCCTTCCTACTCTTGTTTGTCTCTTCTCGCCATTCTGCCCAGTCTGGTGGGAAAATTTGAATCTTCTTTATACTGCACAGTAAATGTAGTTAAATCACCGTTAAGGTAAGGGTGCAGTAGCGATTCAGTAATGCGCTGCCATGATGATCCATCAACCGTCATGTGTGACACTCTGATTGCAGCTGCGCATTCCACTGCACAGTATAAACAAGTCTGGACGCAGCCTTATTCTACAAAACTGCACACTTATTCAGGGGCTAGAACACATGAACTTTTGCAAACAATTGTTGATTTTGATATCCTCCTCAGCAGCCTCCTGAGCATGTACATTTGAACATGATGCAGGATGCTTTGAGGACATGCAGAGTGTTACACCACTGAATGAATGAAAATTGTCTGCATAAACCACAGGCAAGTGGCAAGAGCTTCAAGACTTGTTCATCTTTACCTACTGTTGTACAACATCCTGTAGGGCTGACCTGTGCCAAATTCTGGCCGATCTGAGGAAGTGTTTGGGACCACACTCCTCAGTGCCTGTAAATACTAAACTGCAAGAGGTTGTTGCACAAAAGGGACGTTATGTAGACCTCACGTGCAGATCCCAAAATCTGCTATCCAGAATGCAGACCTGGGAAAAGCTGCATGGTACTTATGCCAAAAGCTGCTTTCTGTGAAAAACCCATCCTGTAGACATGACCTTCTCATGCCACAGAGAATGAAACTGAAGAGTTCTGAGCAGGGGGGGCTCTTCTTATACAGGTCTTTTATATAGGAAGGGAAGGTGGTTGGCCCAGGTAGCTGGAAGATTCTGCTTGCTGCTATGGAGTAGGCAAATGAATTTGCTTTTTCTTTTGGCCTAGGAAGGAGGGAACAGCAGGAAATGCTCCCGTAAATGACTCCAGCAGAACTTAAAGAGTGCTTCAGACAAATGCTTCCCCAAACTTTTACCTCTACGGGGAGAACTTCCCCTTGGGCCCCACACTCCAACTGGGATATACACATGTTTCAGGCTGCCTCTGACAGCAGCACTTCTTTTGTCATTTTGATTTATATCTTTACTAAGTCCACTGATTCCTACTTTATATTCACGTGCTTGAAATACTAGGTTGAGGCATGCTCTTTATTCAAATACATTAAGAGCAGGACAGCAGCTACTGATGAAGTGTGAGCAAAACATTTTGAGCTGGAATAACTGGCCCCAAGACACTCTTAATCTTTCAGCTGCATTAATTTTAGGTCAGCCCCAGGAATCTCTGATCTGGATGCAGATAGGTAAATAATCTTCTCTGAAGGTAATGGGCGTAGAGAAGTTCATGGTTCTAACCTCTTGCAATTTTAACCAGCATTGCCTTAGGCCAATTCCAGGCCAGTCAGGCAACATTCTCTAAGAATGGGGAATATCAGAAGAATGGTGTCTCATGGCTCTAACCAAGAGGTTCTCAACCCTCCTAATGCTGCGACCCATTAATGCAGTTCCTCATGTTGTGGAGACCCCCAACCATGAGGGAGGGGCAGCTAGGAGGGAGGGAGGGGCAGCTAGGAGAAGGGAGGGAGGGACAGCAGGAGACTCGTTGCGACCCCTCTGAAAGGGTAATTCGACCCCCAAAGGGGTCACGACCCACAAGTTGAGAACTACTGCTCTAACCGCTAGGCCACTTTCCTCCATGCACTTTCTCAGAAGAGAGGCTGGAGGGTTTGAAGTTGTCATCCACCCCCCCCCCAAGTAAGAATGCTGTGCTTAGAAATTGTCATTCCAGATTCACCTGCTCCAGCCCACTTATTGCCCGTCTGTTGGAAAAGCCTAAATTTATTTGCATTTTCATCTTGCCCTGTCCATGAATGAAGGTCTCAGGGCTTATTATAGCAATAGAAGAAAAACACCAAACAGAACCTGCACCTACATGGAGCTCCCTCTGCCCACCGTGTGCGTGTTGTGATGGGCACGGCGGCAGATCTCTCCCGGGACTGGACTCAAGAACATATGGGCGGCATTTCACGTTAGGGCTCTTGGAGGGGAAATCCCAAGGAACGAGCAAACAGCGGGGCACCGCGATCAGTAAGTGCGGACTGAACTGCAAGGCAGTTCTATGCTAGAAGGGAGAGGCACGTCTCAGCACCAGCCCCGTGGGGCAGGGAGACCAGGGAGAGCGGATCCGAAAGAACGAAAAGGAAAAGAAGGGGAAACTTCCTACCTGTCACAGTCAGGCATCCACCATCTTGTGTGTGCGTCCGAAGTGGGCCCGGCCCGGCGCTGACGTCACGCAGAGGGGCGGGAACATTCTGCCCAGGAAAGGGAGTTTAACTCTTTTTTTACCACATGGGGTGGAGCGGAGGGTGTGTGTGTGTAAGAGGTTTGCTTGCCTGGGGCTGTCCCTTGGGTTGGGTGCCACAATGCCCGCCGCCTCTGTGTTTATTTTTTAAAGATCTATATGTTTCTTTGACGAAAAAAGGGAACCAGGGATGCTGTTGTTAAGAAAGAACATGTTTCTGAACAGGATGATTCCCCACAGAAGCTCTGGGGTTGGGACAAGGGGGCTGGCTGGTTCTTGAATGATTAGTGACCTTTTTTTTCCTTCTAAATCGCTTCTGGCTAAAAGTAAAAATCAGCCTGCTGTGGTCACGACTAAGGTTTAATCCAGCAAAGCGACCAGTAATTTTATTTCCACATTATCTACCCCAAACGTGAATTGCCTGAGTTTATTTAAGCCTGAAAGAAAATAGTTCGCCACTCTGCTAATGTGTTCTCTCACTCTGAAAGTGGACTGAAGCTGGATTAAACTTTAGGTGTGACCACAACCCTGGTGGAAAGAGGAGCTACAGTGAAAACATGCAGGCTGCTATAGGACCTTGAGATTGGGGTTACTACACCTTTAATAAACGCAGAAGACCAGGAAATTTCAGCAGGTGTTGCCTCTTTTTACAGTCTCAGCTGAAATTTTCTCAGGTTATTAAAGATATAGGAACCCCCTGTTTTTTGCATGAGGAAACAATGACTTCATGCACAAACATAATAAAAGGAAAACAGTGCAGAGATAGTAGCCAGTGTTTTCACCCCACTTCTAGTTCACATTAAAGTCCAGAGAATGCATTTTGGAAGCACATTTTCTGGCCCTTAATGTGGATTAATGCACTACCGTATGGATACTATAACCTCTAAAATGCTTTTGAGTCACTTTTCTTTACTGTTTGCGGGTGCATTCTGTCTTGGCCCAATCTGCAGTCTGAAGGCACATTTCTCTGCTGTATGTGGTAAAGGGAGCTAGAGTTCAAGGGCCTTTCTCCACTTGGCCCCATAGTCAACATGCAGCGCGCTCCCAGATAGAGCATCGGCACTGCAAGGATCCATTTCCAACCCAGAAAGGGCTCCTCCCATGCAGGGGTGCACTTCTGGTTCACTACGTGTGAAGCATGATTTTGTGCTCCACATGTACACTTACCTTTACCATAGATGGCCTTCCCCATCTCTAGTACAGCCCATTCATACCTCTATGGTGCTGGGTGGGTCATCTGAGGTGCTGCACAATTGCACTAGCACATCAAATGATCCAAAACATGAGTGTGTATTGCAGTGTGGTGCCATCATCCTGGTGACACTGCCAGCACACTGGTGCCACCATGAGGACCCAAGATGCTGGCACCCAGACATGCATCTAGACGTGGGGGAGGGGAGACAGTTGGCACGTACTAGCATTTGTGAGTGCAAATACCAGTACAAGCCAGGGATGTTCACCATTCCCGTCCCCCAGATGGGACAGGAAGTGCAAACTTCCCCCAGGGCTCAAAGATTATTTGCTAGTGATTCACCAGTGAAGACCAACAATGAGTAGAGATCTGAACTTGCCTATACAACAACAACAAAAATAACAACTTGGCAAACTGGGGGATCACCATGTGGCAGAAGGCAACGGCAAGATCAAAAGAAGATTGTATGATTGCCTCTTGGTGCCCTTGCCAGATGTGAGAAGCATCTAAAGGCCATTTGCAGGGATCTTAGAGCAGGTGAAGGTTTTTCCTTTGTCTTCTGCTTGAGAATGCCCAGAAGCAATTGGTGGGCCACTGTGCTAGATGGGCTCCTCTTATATTCTTAGGTGGGCTCTTACCTCTGTCTGCCAACTCTTTTTGCGATAGTTCTGTTGCAAATACTTGGATGTCAGCCCAAGTGCCCAGTAGCTAGGTGCTTAGCCCTGATGGTAAAGTAGGCCCTTGCTCAACTCTTGCCTGCAGCTGCAGATTTGGCAAGTCATTCTGCACCCACCCACCCCGATCTTCTAGTCACTCTACTTCCTCCAAGTCATAGCAAGGTTGCATGGGGAAGGGGAGAGGGTAAGGGGAGGATCCTGAATGCAGTGAAGTCCGGCTTCTCCCTTGCTAGCTGATGAGTGGCAAGTACAGCCATTCTCTGGACCACTAGGTGGGAAAGCCACCTAGAAGACTTTGCTGCTCCCTCCTAAGTTACACCAGACATGCTTAGTGCACTCCTCTGCACACCAATGGTTATGTGACCTTCTACTGACTTAGCTGTGTGTTAAGTGATTGGTTATTCACCTTTAGGCTTATGTCCAAGTGGCCTGAAGCAGAAAGAAAAGGGGCTGAGAGGAAATGGAAAATGGCAAACAGATGCAGAGCTTCTGTAATAGCTGACTAACACGGAAAGAATTTAAGGAGGGAAGGAGCCAAATGCTGTTGGTCTCTCAGATGAGACTGATAAAGCTGATAGGGACTCAAATGGCATCATCATCCATCAATAGACTGTACCTACATATGCATATATCTGTTAGTGCATTTGGTACCTGTTGTCACCTTGCTTGGAAAGGCAACTGCTTGCAGAACTACTCACTCCGCCTCACTCAAGCTAGGCTGACAAAGAATGTGAAAAAGAAATCTTATCAGCCAGTGCATGCTAGAGTTACCAGGTGCAATACATTGAGCAGGGAGAATGAATCACAATGGATTGTACACAAGTACTCTCATTCGTCTGACAAGATTAAAAGTAGATTATAGACATGGCATTTTCCCCACTCCTGCTCCTTTTTGTAACCTGCACCTGTTACTCAGAACCTGAGTGAATACTAGGACAGAGAAGCTGAGATTGGGATGGGATGCTAAACCTTATCCAAAGCAATATAGCAATTGCTCCCTTACCCATTTCTTCTTTCTTTTTTAATCCAGCTTCAGTCCACCTTCAGAATAGAACACACCAGCCCAGTGACTCATCATTTTCTTTCCACATTATCTAAACCAAAGAGGATTTTGTTTTCAGTGAGAGTCAAAAGCAAACAACTTGTCGCTTTGCCACTCTATCTCACTCTGAAAGGGGACTGAAGCTGGATTAAAATGGAGGTGTGAACACAGCCATTTTAGGTGGGAAAGAGTCCAAGAGGAGGGATTGTTATGGAGCAGTGAAAAGCAGAAAGACTGGCTCCAGATGTTGCCTGAATATTGCACTAAGAAGTGACATTCTGGAGAAAAACCCTTCCAGGATAATTGCTGGCACTTTTTTGTGTGCAATATAGTGATGCCCACATCCAAGTATTTCTGTAGCATGAAATACGCAGAGATGCACAACTGTCCAAGCTGTGCATGCACAGCCATCTTTTTCAGCCCCCACATGTGTAAAGATGGCAGCTCTGTCCACAAGGTGAGTTATAGCACTACTCGAGAAAGCCTTTGACCAGAGTTGGGTTCTCCCAAATTCAGTTATAGGGGGATTTAGCAGGGATTTAGTAGGGATATGGTGGGGTAGCCACAGATACGGTGGCAATTCACTATAATCCAGAAAGAATAGCTCTATAACTACCTTCAAGTTTAAGGACTTGATCTTTTCAGTTTTTTCCCCATGAGTGCCCTCTTGTTTTACTTTCAGTAGAACAGAAATTATCATAATCCAGTTTAAGGTTTTGCATGCGCTGATTACTTACCAATATGGTTATGGCAGGCACTGAATGCAGATATGAATCTGGAAAGTATCTATAGGCACCAACTAAATTACAATCATTTCTGCATTTTACAGAGAAAATAACATTAGTGTTCTAGCATTCACTAAAGCTGCATCTTCATGGCATGCCTTAATTCGGTTTAATGAAACCGAAATAACTAAACCGGAACAAAACTGTCTACATGGCTTGCAACTTGACCCGGTTCCCATGCTGAAGGAACTGTAGCTGTGCAAATTTGGGAAGAATAATCAGACACAGACCACATTCCCACTTGGCATTTTTACAGCATATGGCAGCTCCATTCCTTTTTTCAGCTGGACATGAGTCCCACCTTCCTAAAACTGGAGACAAGTTTTTCTGTGTTTATGAAGAATTCTCTTTCATGTTTGTATATATTTCATTTTGCTTGCTGAGACCTCCTCCATCCATTTTGCTGTGTTTGGAATATTTCCCAATATATAAGCTTATTAAAATGCAAGAAACCCATTGTGGTTTCAGGAACACTTGGTTTAAATTATTTCCACTGGATCCATTACTGGAAGAAGGATTTGGGGGTGCTGAAGGCTGGAATCGGACCATCTTTATAATTTAGATAGCTCATTGGTTTCTACATTTCTGGACTATTTCTGGGATGGAAAAATTATGCCCCTAACTTCTATTTGAAAATTGAGGCATGTTCTTTGGGCTTATGCTTATATAACCAAATGAAATGTCATCAGCATGTTTGGGTTTACCTTCAAATTAAATAGAAGTCCCCTGCTCAGTGGCCAGGGATATATTGCAACATGCTTTTGTGGAATCCTGTTTGTCCCAACTGATATGCAAGATGGCTGAGCTGCCTAGCACTATAGGGAACTAAATAACATGGTTGGGGTGAATATAATAGACCTTTTAGCTAAATTTGTTACATGGTACAAACTTAAAGATCACTCAGCTTTCCAGAGACTTGGGCTGCTCTTCAGCTATATTCTAGATCATTCATGGAAAATCTGTAGCTCTACAGATATAGATTCTGTTGTTTGATGCCACAAAATCATGGCCAACTCCTGATTGACTGCATGGGCACCTCTGTACAGTTTCCTTGGCATACAGAAGTGGTTTGCCAATCTTCTTCCAGGAGAATCTGAGGACTGAAATGGGCACACTCTGCTTTCCAGATAGTTTGCTCTACCACTAAGTTACAGCCAATTCCATTGTTGGACTTTACCTCCTACTATTTCTGACCTTGGGCTCTGCTCCCAGTGGCAGAAATCCAAACGCCCCCAAGAGGACAAGAGCTCCTCATCAATCACTCTGGAAAACATTACTAGCCTAGTTCTTGCCAATATAGACACACTGAAGGGTGGTTATCCCATAAGGGCACCACCATCCCTAGTAGCCCAGAGGTTGGTTCCACACTTCTTTTCTTCTTCACTCATGATTCAATTCTGATTCAGTCCAGGGTTGACTAGAGTGTGCACAATCTATTGTCCTGTGAAGTCTGTTTTGAAATGGGTTTGAACATAAGTGTACTCTTGTCTCACTTTCTAATAGTCATGCCTGTTCTGACCCCTGGTACAATTTCCTTTTAGCTGCCTTGCCCTCCTCCCTCTACCCACTAGTCCCAACAAGTGCCAGACACTACTACTTACTACCAAATTTAGGGTGAATTTAAAAGTGAACAACGTCCATGGGATGTGCTGGAGATTAGAAGAAGAGTTTGCTCTTCTACCCCACTTTTCTCACCCATTTAAGGGGACTCAAAGCAGCTGACAAAGCTTTCTATTCTTCTCTCCACAACAGATATCCTGTGAGGTAGGTGGGGCTGTGAGAGCTCAGAAGAGAGCTGTGACTAGTCCAAGGTCACCCAGCTGGCTTCAGGGGGAGGGAAGAATCAAACCCAGTATTCCCAGATAAGAGTCCGGCTCCCTATCCACTAGACCAAACTGGCTCACAACATAATTAACAGTAGGTGTATTAAACCCAGCAGGGCTGCAAGATGTTCTTCAATGGTAAGATCAAAACTTTTTGCTGAAAAGGAGATATTTGCCATATTTTGGAGGGAAACTTGATGGCATTGCAAAGCAAAGCAATCAACCTCAGACTATCTCAGCCAATTTTGTAGATTTTTTCTTTTCATTTACTTCTATTCCACATAGAAGTAATAATTGCTCTCAGCTGGGCCCACTTTTCTTCAATTCACTTCAACATTGTGGGAGGTATAAAAAATCCTCAAGGTCGAGCTCATTTTTTTATTCATTCCCCAAAAAGAAGGACTCTGAGGTAAATCCACTCAGCAGGACCTTGTGGTACTTTAGTAATGGTAAGTTTGTTTTTGACATAATAATGTGACATTTTGCAAACACTGTTTCCAAACTCATGATAGAATCGGGTTTTTCACGGTGTAATTTTCAGTTTGTAAGTTTCTCCTTTCTCGTCTATTTATATATCACTGGAAATACGTTCTTCAGTATGGCCCATAGAGCCAATATAGTTGTGTTCTTTATTCATGTTCGTTCAGGCTTTTCCAGTGGGTGTCTTCCTGATGGCATTGGACTCTTAAAAACTCATGCCATCCCCAACTGGTATGGTAATTGATGATGAAAAATGTAATATCTAATAAATGGGAAGTATTAGCTTGGGGAAACCTGTCTAGGAGACTCTGGTCTCTACTGAAGACATAAACTCCCACTTGGGCCAACTGTAAGCACTCTATAAAACATGTTTGTTGTTTGGTTTTAAAATACTTCATCCTTCTTACCTTCAAAGGGTCAGGTTCCTTCTGCACTGGGCCTTATTCTGAATTATGTTCCAGAATAGGGGCTTGCTGTCCACATACTAGTGCAGACTATGGAAGCTTCTGGGTGGAACCTGGCATAGTGTGCACCAACATGTGGATGACAAATCCCTGTTCCAGACTATAAGCTGGAATATGGCTGAGTACAAGCAGGATTTTTGCCCCTCATTATTCTGAGTTATCACTGCTGAGTGAAGTTGCTACCACTGCTTCCAGGGTACCTCATGTGGACAGGAGTAGCAATATGACCCAGTCAAAAAAGTATATGGGGCAATGCAAGCTGATGCATGCATGCAATTTTGAGAAACTGCTTGCAGCCCACCCCACCCCTTGCTGCTACCACTGTCAGTATCAGCCCTCTACCTGCTATGTGTCTCCAGACAGAGACTGCTTTTACCTATCCCTACTGCTTTGACAGTTTCCCAGGCAGTTCCTTTTATTAACTATAAAACTTCTTATTACATTGTCTAAAAACATAAGTTGTTACATTTAATCCTCTTAATGACTGCTGATCTTCCTCTGACGAATTCATTAAAAACAAGAAGGGTTCATTTAGAAAATGGAAGGCTTGTCC
>MTQE01002208.1:1137706-1149931 GCA_014337955.1 Aspidoscelis marmoratus
TCTTAACAAGTGCAAAGTAATGCACATTGGGACCAAAAATCCAAATTATGGGCGTTATCCCACTGTCACCAGAAGTACCCATTAAGTGCCCATTAATGCTGAGAATAATTAGGAAGGGAATAGAAAATAAGTCAGCAAGTGTCATTTTGCCTCTTTATAAATCTGTGGTGAGGCCACATTTGGAATATTGTGTACAATTCTGGTCACCACACCTCAAAAAGGATATCATGGAACTAGAGAAGATGCAGAGAAGGGCAACCAGAATTTTTAAGGGTCTGGAACACCTCTCTTATGAAATCAGGCTGCAACGTCTAGGCCTCTTCAGTCTGGAGAGACGGCGTTTAAGAGGGGACCTGATTGAAGTATATAAAATTATGCATGGCATAGAAAAGGTGGATAGAGAAAACTTCTTTTCTCTATCACACAACACTAGAACCAGGGGGCACTCTATGAAGCTGATGGGTAGGAGAGTCAGAGTCAACCAAGGGAAGTATTTCTTCAGCCAGAGGGTCATCGGTTTATGGAATGTGCTGCCAGAAGAGGTGGTGACAGCTACCAGTCTAGATCGCTTCAAGGTAGGGTTAGACAAATTTATGGATGACAGATGTAGCAGTGGCTACTAGAATGAATGCCTAGGTATATCTTTCAGGTTGGGGGTGGGGGTGGAAGCAAGACGCTTCTAATACCATTTGCTGGGATTCAAAAGCAGGAAAAGGTTTGTCCTTGTCTCTGTTTGAGATGCCCATGAGCATTTGGCGGGCCACTGTGTGCGACAGGATGCTGGACTAGATGGGCTGTGGCCTGATCCAGCAGGGCCTCTCTTATGTTCTTATGTTCTGAACAGTTGATTGTTATTAAGTTTCTAGTCCTCTTATCTATTCTTTACCACCCGTCTCTCCTTATTTTTCAAAATGTAATAGGTCATTCTTCCTCTAATGCCTGTAGATAAGCAATAAAAGGTTGCCAGTTCTTACCAAAAACTGTTGTAGTTTAATCTCTTAATGAATTTGTCAATTTGTCCATCTCTGTAAAATCCCATCAATTTTATAAACCATCCTCCAGTAAGAGGGTTTTTGGCATTTTCCGTTGCTGTGTGTATTTCAGTCTGGCTGCAGTAATCATGCATTGCAATATAACATATGTTTTTTAATTCTTTACCTATCAATCCCAACAAAAAGATTCCCAGTTTAAAGTATCTGTATCTTTAACATTTTTTGCATTTGAGTATGTATCTGTAGCCAAAAGCCTTTTGCTTTTGTGCATGTCCATCAGATATGGTAAATGTTCCAGCTCCCTCTCCCCCCCCACACACAACTTTCCACATTTATTTGACACATTCTTATATATTTTAGATAACTTGTGTAGGGTAAGGTGCCATCTGAAATTTTCCTTTAAGTTATAACACATTGTAAATTAAAGATCTTTAAGACACATTTTTTCCCATTAGTATATAGTATATAAAATTTGTTCTCCATTTTATCATACGGTCTTTAATTTGTTCGGTTACTGTTTTAAATTTCAACCATTTCTTACACAGTGTTGCAATCACCCCCTTTGTCATTTTTTTCTATTCTTCTTCCCATTTCTTAAGATGCATTGAAGAAGGTTTAAAGTGAAAGTGTTGCCACCTAAGGATGCTTCATGAGTTTTCAAGTCTATTAAGAATTTGCAGTAGTTGTTGGGTTCATTCCATTCTGTCCTTTTCCACTTTTTCTTTTTGGTTTATATATTTTGTAAACCAGAATAAAAGTGTTTGTTCCATTTTAAGTGAAATTTATTAATATTGCTAGTTGCTTATTTTTCTGATGTCCCACTACTAGATACTTTGTAAGATTTCATATAATGCTACCCATATTTATAGCCATATTGTTCTTTGCTTAGGTAACAGAGACTATATTCAGTATTCATAATTACTTAGTGCTGCTTCGACCAGTTTGGGTGAGAAAACCCAGATTCCAGAATACCAAGAAAGGGATCAGTTAATTTTTTTAAAAAAATATCTCCTTTGACTTTTTCTGCTTTGGTGCTAAGTTATCACTCTGTTGCATCTTTGTCTTCAGAGTAACAGGTAATAGTGACCACAATTTATGAAGACAAAGGATCTTCCACATTTCTTATGTAGGGACATTCAGTAAAGTGATTTGTTGTGGATTCTGTAGGTAATTTTAGGTAGGTAGGTAGATGATTTACTCAGAGACTGAGTAAAATCCAAGAACAGAAAACTGCTGACGATCTTTCACTCACCCTGGTTATTTAGAGTCCCATCTAAACGAATTACTCTCATCCAAACTTTGGATGTAGAGATCAGAGACTGAGGAGGACCAGAACGTAATTTTGATTAATTGTCTTTAAATTAACTTTCAATGCTCTCATTTCAATTAACTGTCTAGAAACTTTCCAAAGGCCTGGGCCAGCTTGAAGCCTACATCTATGCGGAAGAAGGGGTGGCTTTCCAGATGGACAACAAACTGTTTTGGAAAGGGCTAGATAATGACTCCGTACAGGCCATCAGGGCTGTATACGACAAGACAGAGTCCAGCAAATTTCAAGTGATCCTTCTGCCCTCTGGAAAGGTTATGCTGAAAAACTGGCTAGGCATGTATCTTGCCGTGACAGATGTCAGAACAGATGACAGCACTTTTCCTGTCCAAGCTGTGGAGTACTCCGAAGAAAAGACCCTGCAATTTGCTGTCTATCAGCATGGAAATAAAGTTGCATTCAAGGCTCATAACGGTCTCTTCTTATCCAGGATGTATCGAAGCTTCTATACAGTTGAAGCGGCTAAATCAACGGCTGATAGTACCTGTTGCTTTCAACCTGTGATTGGAGACCTCTTCCTCCCAACTTATGAAATCCTGCGTGTAAACATTAAGAACATGGATCAAATAAGATGCTTCCGCAATAATTTGGAAATGCAGACCTACACTAACCGGAGCGAGATACGAGTGCGACACACTTTCACAATGATTTGGCGGGCCTTTGCAGTGGATGAAATTGTTTGGAAACGTAGATGGGGGCTTGGCTTGCCCATGTCACATGACTTCAAAATGGGAGATGCCACCCCCACTCTGAAATACACAGAGGACAATGACCTGATGGTCGCTGTTCCCAGATATATCTACCACAAACTCACCAGAGAAGTTGAGGTGCCCCCCAAAACCAAAGTCATTGCAAATCTTGTGGTAAGCAGGGGTGCTTCTTCTTTTATTCCATTCACAGCCATCATTGAAAAAGTGAAACCTAACGGAGATGTAATAACATTTCGTGAATTTGGACTCTGGAAGGGATGCTCTTATGCTGACCTCCGAATAGAAGTCTCACAAGAAAAAATTGGAAAGAAGCAATGTGCATTCATGTGAAGGGACATGGACTGTTGGCCGTCCAAGGGGAACTGCCATCCAGGAGAAACACTCTGCATTCTGGAAGAAATGTGGATTTTGGAATATCTGGGTCTAGTTCTTCCTGGGATAATGCCACACCAAATGGAAGTCCTTTCCTGGTTATGACAAGCTGGGATTCCTTTCTGCGGTCCTGGGCAGCAACCTTGTCCTTTCTACTTTTTAGGTGCCTGAGAAAGAAGGCTACCTTTTTAATAGCAAGAGGGGGAGAAAGAACTCCTTTCCTTGCAGCACATTTGAAAAATGCAAATAAAATTGTGATTTTTTTTTGAAAAAAATGTTTGTCTGAGTGCATGGCAATCCCATGAAAAGCAAGATGGTTATTCAGCATCAGTTGCAAGGAAAGTCTGTTTCTCCAGAAAACTTAAAGCCTAAAAGTTTGGAGGGTGGATGGTTACAGAAGTTTGTTGGTTGTAGATTCCCCAGCTTTGCTTATATGATTTCAGCTTTCAGACATAGGCTATGATATCAAATTGATTTATGTGCTACCCTTCCAAACAAGGTTCAAGGTGTAGCGCAAAACACATTTATAACATTACAAGAAATCAATAATGTATCAGATAATACAAAGCACAGGAAAACCATAAAGCATGCACAAAATCATAGTAATTAGTATGAAATATCAAGTTTGTAAAGTTTCCACACATGCTTGACAAGGCAACAGAGTCATGGAATCACGGTCAGACCAGATGTGCATATTTAGTCCATTCTTAGGAAATGGCATGCTAACCAAACAGAGGCTGCATCACCAAGCAATAAAATGCCTTCTAAAAAGCTTATTTTGCCTCTGAGTGCCCCCATGCCTGGCTTTTCTCCGAGCTTCCAGCACCACAAAAGGAGGAAAATCTGCGGGGCAAAAAAGTGCACTTTAAAGAAGACTACCAATGCACTTTTTGGAAGCTGCGAGTTTTCCTGGCAGCATTTACCATGGGGACGCTCTGTCGCAAAAGGGGCGGGGATTGCCGCCTGCACACACAGCCATAAAACATTCAGACATCTCTCAGAACTGCAGCAGCTTCCCTTTCCCTTTCTAAAGGTCAGAACTTTCAAAGAGCCAGAATTGTGGAGAATTGCAACATTGTTATCAGGTGTGAAGCGGGAAAGTGTTGAGAGTGAATGAGCAAACGATTGCGTGGTCAAGGGCTGTAGCCACTGCCTTTGCCGACATGAGAAGCCATTTTGGGGGGCAGAGATCTCGGAGACAAACAGAACCGATGGCTATTTTTCTTTTGGACTTGTCGGGGGTTTCTTCCTGGTTGTGGCCGTGCAGAGCACAGTCCCTCCCTGTTCCCACCGGCACCTTATCAACAAGAGAGGGGGCAGGGAGAAAAAATGCAGGCAAAGAAAACACACTTCCGTAGGGACGGTAGGTGCATTTTAAATGCGTGTTTTGCTAAGCCTCATGCGGACACTTATTCCGGAATTGAACAGCACTTTTAAAGTCCGCTGGAATAGAGGGATGGTAGAGGGAAACCAGAGAGGCAAATAAGTTGCTTGGGGATGCAGCCAGAGAGAAGAAGAAGCTTTTTTACCCAGCTTTTCTCACCTATTTAAGGGGCCTCAAAGCGGCTGACTAAGCTGTCTGTTCTTCTCCCCACAACAGAACACCCTGTGAGGTGGGTGGGGTTGTGAGAGCTCAGAAGAGAGCTATGACTAGCCCAAGGTCATCCAGCTGGCTTTGTGGAGAAGGGTGGAATCAAAACCGGTATTCCCAGATAAGAGTCCAGCTCCTAACCACTAGACCAAACTAGTGAAGATCGAAGTAAGTAGGGGAAATCATTTGGCTAAAGTGTGTTCCGCCATGGCTTATTGCTGAGCCTGCTCCTTCATTCAGGTCCTTGGGGCCTCGGGATGGGGATGGGCTGAGAAGGGGATCTGTGTGCAGACTTTAGTCAGGTTGTTGTCTGTGTTTCCAGGCAGCAAGAGAAGAAACTGGGTTCTCTTTTAGATCCTGCAATTGCCTCTTCCTACCACTGGCAGATAGCAGAAGACATTCCCAGGCTCTTACCTCATCTACTGACTCTTTGTATTATTGTGGCTGTTCAAAAATAACCGGATGTTAGCAAGTGCCTGCCATGGTTAAGCAGCCTTCCTTGCTATTGTTTTAAACGAGAGGCAAAGCCAGGAGAATGGCATGATGCTGATGGCATTAATGGGCAGCTTTGGCAGCAAGTCCTACTGATGGTGGTATTGTCTAACAGCGCTCATGTGCCTTTGCGGTGCCTGCCAGATTGTTCTTCCTCTGCATTTGGTAGTCCTTGGAGCACATGGGAGGAAGAAATGAAGTAAAATGGTCAAGGGGCTGGAGACGTTGGTTTCTCTATGTCAAAATACTGCAGCACCTGGGATTTTTCATTTAGAAAGGAGATAAATAAGAGAGGACATGATAGAGGTTTATAAAATCATGCATGGCACTGATGGATACGGATCCTCCCCTCTTTTTTCCCCCTAGGACCAAGGGTCATGCGATGAAGTTGAATCCTGGAAGAATCAGAGCACCTGAAAGGGAATGTTTTTTTTCACACAGTACACAGATAAATTATGAGATTAACTTGCATGAGATTTGGTGTTGGCCCCTAGCTTGGATGGCTTCAGGAAGGGTTTGGACATTATTTTTGGAGATTGGGCTATCAGTGGCTACTATCCCTAATGGCTAGTAAGAAGCACTGTGCCTCTATAAATCAATTTTGAGCAAGGCAAGCTGTTGTGCTCATGTTCTGCTCACAGGTTTCCATTTATAAGTGGGTGGGCAAAGGGATGTGCACAAATCAAATGTTAGAAAATCTGTATTTGTTCAAATAGATCCTCTTCAAATGTGGTAGGATTGAATTCAATACGAATGTATTTGTATGAATTCATACAAATATCCAATACAGACGAAGACATATCCAATATGAACAGATACATATCTGGTACGAATGAATACATATCCAATACGTATTTTGTAACAAATCCGCACTCTGAAAGTCTCAAATCTGATTTGAATCCACTTTTAATCTGCTCTTGATCCACGTTGAATGCAGTCTGGATCTGCTGCAGGTGTGTGGTGCAGCTACTTTCCCACCTCCCCAGTTTAACAAATGTCCAAACTATATATACAAATGCTCAAAACATTTGTAATTGTATGAATGTTAATGTACGAATTTTGTAATATTTGATTCATGTACCAATGTCTGAATTCAGATGAATTCATACAAATAACAAATGTTACAAATCTTCATGCACATCCCTAGCTGGGCGTTATGAAGACAAGCTGCTGCAAGGAATGCTGTTCTGACCCAGCAGGGCATTTTTGATTGTACAGTAAAAAGAAGCTGCTGTAGATCAAGTGGGATGATCCTCATTGTGTCCTGATAGCTGGGAGATCCACAGACCAAGCCAAAGTTGTGACTATAATGAAGTAGACGTGTGAAGTATAATAGGACGCGGAGTCCTCATTTTAAATTAAAGGATACTCAAGAGAAATTTGATCTCTTTGCTTCTTCAAAGTAATTTGCTTTTTGCGCAAAGCTCCTGAGTGTTCATTACTGCGAAGAAACTCTGTAGCTCAGCGTATTGGGGTGACACTAAGGCTGTGGTCACACCTTCACTTTAAACCTTCTTCAGTTCATCTTCAGATTTCACACCTTTCACACCTTTTCATTTCTATCAGTTTTATTTGTGAACTTTCCATTCAGACGTTGTTACTTCCCTCTAAAGCAAAAAGGTGCTTGGATTATCACCTTACTCCTAAAACCTTCCCGGGTTTGTTAGCTCACCAATAATCTGACCAATAAACCAGTTATAGAGTATTGTACATATGTGAGCCAGGGTTGTGTAGTGGCCAAGGTTTTGAACTAGGGCCTGGGAGACCAGAAATCTCACTCGGCAAGTGAAGTTTGCTGAGTGACTTTGGCCCATTCAAAATAGATGTTACCAAATGAGGATGCAGATACCATCCGGGAGCCCTTGAAAAGCAGTCAATCTGCATCTTTCAAGTGGCTTTTCCATCCTATATTTGCTGTTTCTTGATACAGAATGTAGAATAGAAAGGATGAAAAAAGAAGAGCAGAAATGGTTAAAGTGAAAGCAGCTGAAGGAGGGCACTGTTGGGAAGAGGCATGGTATGTTTAGCATTCTCACCACCAAGAAGGTAAGTGGAGGGGAAGCCTTCCTAGGAGGCAAAAATTCAGAGTGGGCAGCAGTGTCCTACCTGAATCCAAGCCCATCCCCTCAGTGGACATTTCCTAGAGAATGACGAAGCCCATATAATGTGCTCCTCCATTTACTCATTACTCTATAAATATCCCTGTTAGGGAAGTGCACAATTTTTTTTCTTTGCATTCAATTTGTATCAAATTGAATGCAAGAAAATTTGTATTCATTCAAACAGATTCCCTTTGAATGTGGTAGGCTTCGATTCAATACAAATGTTTCATACAAATTCAGTATGAATGTTAGATGCGAATCCCTTACTAATCCCATATATATCCACTCAGAATGTGCCAAATCCACCCTGAATCCACATTGAATCCACTCTCGATCAACTTCTAATCCACTCTGGATCCATTGCAGATGCGACAGGGGCTGTCGCTCTCCCACCTATGAGGTTCAGGAATGTAATGAAGCTTCATATGAATGTTCTGAAGCATTTAATTCAAATTCGAATGCCAGCCTTCACATGTGCCAACATTCGAATCAAATCTGAATGTCCGAATTTGGCCAAATTCGTATAAATAATATGAATATTTGTGCACCTCCCTAGTTCTGTCCTAGAAGTCATATTCAGAGTAACCATTCCCATTCCTTGTTTTCTGCTCCAAACACTCAGGTTCTGGGTGCCACCAGGTAGAACTCTCTGTGCACCCCAAAATGCAAGCTTCGTAGCCTGAGGCGCTGATGTCAATGTCTCAGTCTAACCTATCTCTCAGTGGGTCAGTAGTGAGGCTATAAAGCTGGAAGGAGGAGAATCCCATTTGGAATTGTTAACAAACAATTATAGACCTGGAAAATAAAAAAGTTGAACAAGCTGAGATTAAAATAGAGATATACAGGGAAAATGTCTATAATGGAATTCAAGACTTTGCTAACAAGGTAGGCGTCTTCCACTCTGTGGAAGGTCTGATGGGAGCTGTAGTTCAAAACATTTGAAAGCACCACATTGGTGAGCACTGATCTAGACTTTCTAGGAGCAGACTCTTTTTGGAATCTTACTTCCTTCTCCTTTCCAGTTCTGCCTGAAGCAAAAGCTTTGATACCTCTGTTTAACTAATCTCCTCTTGAGAGCCTGCTTAACTTCAGTATTACGGAGAGTGTAGATAGCTGGATTGAGGGTGGGAATGACCACTGAATAGAAGACAGAAGCCATCTTGTCAGTTTGTGGGGCATATGCACCATTGGGCCGTAGATACATGAAAATGAGAGTGCCATAGAGCACCCCCACAGCAGTAAGGTGGGAACTACAGGTGGATATAGCTCGCCAGGATCCTGCCTGCCCTACACTGGTGAGAATTATTCCATAGGAGGTAATGATGGCTGCCAAAGTGATGCTCTGGATAGATCCACATACCACCAGAAGCAGGAGCTGATTAAGGTCTGTGTTTGCACAGGCCAAAGCCAACACCGGAGGGATGTCACAAAAAAAGTGATCCAAAGTGTGAGACCTACAGAAGGGTAGGCGGAATGCCATGCTTGAGTGGATGGCTCCAGAGGTCGCCCCTGATGCATAGGATACCGCCACTAGGAGATGACAGACATGTTGTGACATTGTGGTTGTATAGTGCAAAGGACGGCAGATGGCCACATAACGATCAAAAGCCATGGCAGCCAAGAGGCAACACTCTGCATCAGAAGCGGCAGCAAACAAGAACATCTGAAGGGAGCAGGCTGGGATAAGAATGGTGTCACTCCCTTTCAAGAGGCCCAGGAGCATCTTGGGAGCTATAGTGCAGCCTGAGCACAGGTCCATGAGAGCCAGATGGCTGAGGAAGTAGTACATGGGGGTATGCAAGGGTTTTTCAGCCCTAATGAGAATAGCCAAACAAAGGTTCCCAACCAAGCCAAGGAGGAAGATGGGCAAGAAGAAGCTGAAGAGAAGGAGTTGAAGATCACGGTGAGATGTGAAGCCCAGGAGGACAAACTCATTTACTGAAGTACCATTGTGTTGAGCCATCTGTTGGGGGAAGAAAGCATGTTACACATTTTCTTTCTACCTCCCCATGAGAGGATGGACCAAAGACGGGGAACCTACAACAGTTTTAAATGACCAAACCTAATTTACACTTCCTATACTATTGCACAGTTTGAAAGGTAGTTAGAAGAATCACAAGTTTTAGCCCACATCTGGAGTCACCCCATATCATAGCATGAACAAAGTGCTACTGAAATCTTCAGAAAAATGCAGTAAAACCAGCTGGAATGAATTCCTTCTCCCTCTTCTCTATGGAGATCATCCATCAAGATGATCAAAATCTAACAAGGAACAGTTGGAGTGTTGATATATTGAACTATATTGAACTATTTTTCCAGACTGATAGATGTGGATGTTAACGAACAAAATAATAAAGGAACACTGATATTGCTCTGATCTCCAGTAATCCAAATTCTAATATTTAGACTTCTGGAGAAAGAATCATAGAATCATCCAGAATTCACTAAACCATCTCAGACAGATGGTCGTGCTGTCTTTGTTTGAAGACCTCCAGTGAAAGACAGCTTACCACTTTCTGTGGTAACTGATTCAATTGACTGATTGCTTTTACTGTCGGAACGTATTCTTCCCCTAATATCTAAGGTATATTTACTTCCTTTCATCCTATTGCTTCTAGTTCTTCTTGTGAAAGTAAGAATAGGGCTGGTCCATCTACAATGTGACAGCCCTTCAGATAGCTGAAAACAGCTATCATGTCTCCTCTCTTCTTCATGCTAAACATGCAAGAACAAGAAATGAATTTTTCTGTCCTTTCTCTTTCCCTTCCCCTGCTTTTTAAATTAAAAAAAATAGGTTTTGGGGATTTTGCTGCTGGTTTATTGGGGCATTTAATAAGCTTCTTGGTTTAGATGCTGCCTTATTTTCAGTAATAAAATTATAAATATGTAAACCATTGTATGAGTATACCTTTCTTTATCTACTTCTGAATTACACAGACTGGCGGAACAAGAACAATAGAGTTCTTTTTAACAAAGTTCCTCCAAAAAAAGTAGTTTGCAAATTGTATGATTGCCAACCAAAGATGTTGATCTACTCCAACTGACCTCATGTTCAAGTTCATGGCACTTCTGTTAGAAAAAGGGTGAACCAGTATGGGGTATTTGGAAAGGTTGCCAGGAGAAAGCCTCTTTTCTAAAAAGAATATGGCAGGATGGCTTCAATTTGCAAAGTTGCATCTGAACAAACCACTTCTGGAACAAGCTGGAGGTGTTTAGGGTTAAGGTTACAGTTCCTAACCCTAATGAAACACAGCATATCAGCACAAACACCTCATACCACCTGTCAAACATAATGGTGGTACTACAGCTAAAGGTGGTTCTACAAGCTATTGATTCATGAGTTTTTCACACATGGCTTTTCCATTTTGGCTTCATTTTTGTTGAATAAATAATGAAACAGTGGGAAAAAAATAAATTACACCATGCTTATACCTTGTTTCTAGGAATCTTTAGTCACTCTTAACCAAAGCCAGATGATAGTAGGAAAAGACCTTCACCTATTTCTCTTTTTCTTGGTCCCCATCATACTGGAGCAGGAAGACAATGTGTTTTTCTTTAGTTCCTATATCAGCACTTTGTGATTCCTTCATTCTTAAGGTGTTTTATGCAGCTTTTAGTAAGCAATCATGTGTCCTTCCCCCCTTTGCTCCTCAGGAAGGTCTAATAATCCCTACCTTGTGAATATTTAGAACTCTGGGGACAACTACAGTTTGTTGACAAAAAGGGCGATGTCTCCATACCCACAGGAACTTGTTATCTAGCTTAGAAGAATAGTCTCTCCTTGCAGTTAATGACAGTGTAGACTGGGAATCAGTTTGCTAATTTTCCTGCTTATATCAAACAGAACATACATTTCCAGGTGCCTTTGTAACTTTGTTCATGACTCTCTAGATATCTGCAGTCTTACACAAATCATACAGTGGTCACAAGGAATGCCATCTGGAAGGATCATGGATTTTCCACTTCTTTGTTGGCCAAATTCATATTCTGTTTCTTTGTTGTCTTCCTCTCGGTGCTTTTCATTTCAGAGGGAAAAACCAGAAAGGGGTCATTTAGGTGAAGAAATATGGTGGCTTCCTTTGCGGTAGAGCGGTGGCAGAATTCTTCACCCTAGGTGTGACTACTATTCCAGTAGGAGTTGACTACTATTCCAGAGTATCTATGCTTTATTTAGGAATATTCAAATACAGCAGAAAAGTAACCAATGTCCAGATTCTGCCTAGGATGTCCTGCAGACTTTCCACAAACCTCATTATATTGCAAGTTCTATCATCTTGGGCCACGTCCCCATGCACACCATTTTGAGTGGGATCGGAACACATGGGACCGGGAGTGGGTCCCAGCCTGTCCCCACACCATTCCCGGCAATGCGGGCTAGGTACGGGTTGGGGCGGATGGAGGTGTCCCCATGCAAACTGCGCCAAACCCTGGCACGGGAGAGCAGTGCCCCCTCTCTCCTCATTGGAAGCTGGATTGATGTCAGCCTACCCCTGTGCCACATCCCCCCCCCCACCCTTTAGCAGCACTGAAAGCCAGGACTGAGCTGGGAGATACGGAATAAAATTTAAAATAAAGCTTACTTCATAATAAGAAAATCAAGCCTTTATTTCATGATCGCCTTGGCGATCGGGAAATGGGG
>MTQE01002208.1:1149993-1169432 GCA_014337955.1 Aspidoscelis marmoratus
TTGGCGATCGGGAAATGGGGGTTGAAAATTTTTGGAATTGGAACAAAAATTAAGCCATTTTCCTGCCTGCCATGGCAATCGGAAAACGGAGGTGGAAATATTTCAGTGGAAAATGCACAAAAATGAAGCCAGTATCCTGCCTGCCTTGGCAATTGGAATTTTAAAATGTCAGCGGCTGCGATCTCCAATGCACAGGGCAAGAATGGCAAGCACACCCCACCTCCTAATGACGTGAGCGCCAATCTTCTCCCCAGATATCCCGCGATTGTTCCCATGCGCGTTCTCGGCTCACTAACCAATGTGTGCTGGTACCCCAAACAGTGCCGAGACTTGTATTTTCAGGTACCAAATTTGGCCCTGGTCTGTCACGGTTTGGGGGGATTTGGTCCATTTTCTGCAGACCAAATCCAAAACGCATGGGGACTCCCCTTGCCAATCCTGCATTCGGAACCGTCCGAAATGTGCATGGGGATGCAGCCTAGGACTTCCATGGGTCATTTTTGAGACAGAGAGATGCATGAATATTACCAAGCAGGGATTTCTTGAATGGTGTGCATGAGAGAGACAAAGTTATCTTACAGAGTTTGTACAAGTTTCCCTGAATATCAGGAGAAGACAGCAGGCTGTTTGGTCAATACTAGCACTAGAGAAGGGAGACATGAAATCAGCCCTTGTCATGAGGAGCTTTCCAACTAAGTGTAGAAATAACCTTTCCTTAAATAAATTGTATTTGTTAGACAGCATTATAGAAGGTTGTTAACTAGTGAGGGAAAAAAACACACTTTGGGATAATACTGCATTTCATGGAATGCACCACAAAACCTCTCTTTTGATTAAGTATTAATGGCTGCGTTCACAAAGAGTGAACAAAAAGGACCTCTGAGGTGGCTTCAAGAGGGCTTCAAGACTGGAGGTGGGACAGTTCACATGCCAGCCTGCTCCTCCCACCTCCCATGAACATTCTAGGCTAGAGAAGGATAGTCAGAAGTGGAAGGAGAACACAAGAGCCACATGCCACTGTCTCTAAGGGGCTGTTGAGATGCTTCTTTTGCTACATGCGGATCCAGTCGGTGTCAAATCTGTTTTCCCCTCGGATATGAAAGTCTTGATGAGCATATTGCTGGTTGCGTAGTTGCCTTATGCAAGTATTATAATTATAATTAACATGTTTATAAGATAAGGGGTGTACAATCTGCAGGGTTTGGCACCTTGATGGACGACCTTTATCGGGAGAGGGACAGGGTCTGTGCTACCCTGTTTGTTCTCCTTGGTCTCTTGGTGGGTTTGGATACCATCGGTCATGGTATCCTACTGAACTGGTTTTGGGGACTGGGAGGCATAAATAGTTTTACAGTGCTTCTCTTCCTATCTTGGGGAAAGTAGTAATGGGAGACTTCAGTTCAATGCCCTGGGAGCTTTCTTGAGGAGTTCCCCAGGGGTAGGTCTTGTCTCCTATGCTCTTTAATATCTATATGAGGGGAGGTCATCAGGAGTTTTGGAGTGAAGTGCTATCAGTATGTTGATAACACCCAGCTCTATCTCTCCATTTCTTCTGAGTCAGGAGAGGCAGCTGAGGTCCTCAATCACTGCCTGGAAGCAGCAATGGGCTGGATGTGGAGCAATAACTTGAAAGTGAATCCAGACAAGATGGAAGTACTGTGTGTCATTGGGTCCTGAGTCCAGGAAGTTAGAGGGCACCCAATTCTTAGTGGGGTTGTTTTGCTCCAGAAAAATCAGGTGCATGACTTGGGAGTGCTGCTGGATTCATTGCTGTCATTTAAGTCTCTTGTGGCAGCAACTGCCAGGAGTGCTTACCATTATCTCGACTTAGTTCACTAGTTGAAGACTTACCTGGATCAGGATAGCTTGGCCACAGTAATCCATGCTCTGCTAACCTCCAGATTAGACTGCTGCAATGTGCTGTACATGGGACTAACTTTGAAAACAGTTCAGAAGCTGGAACTGGTGCAGAATGCAGCAGATCGACCACTGATGGGAGACTCTGGCTGGACTCACATCATACCAGTCTTGAAGGATCTGCACTGGTTACCTATTCGCTACCAAGCCCATATAGACCTGCCCATGCACTGAGATTTCAAGGAGAGCTCTTTCTTATAGTTCCTTCTCCTTCAGAGGTACAAGGTATAGGGACATGCAGGAGGGCCTTTTCTGTGGTAGCTTCTAGACTTTGGAACAGCCTACCTCTTGAGGTTTGCCTGGTGCCTATGCTTTATAGTTTTTAGTGGCTGGTGAAAACGTATCTTTTCACCCAGGCTTTTGCTATTTAAATAGCTTCCTGAGGGTGCTGTCCTGGGAGGAAGGGAGGGGTGGGGTGGGAGGGAGATAGGGCTATATTTTTAATTGGGTTTTAATATGTGATGTTTTATTCTTATTATAACCTGCCCTGTGAACATTTGGTGAAGGGGGGAGGGATATATATTTAATAAACAAACAAACAAATAGACAGACAGACAGACGCAGAAGGGAGCATCCCTGAATGTGGCCACTTCAAATCATGAGATAATGAACGTCCAACAGCTCCTCTGTCTCCTACTCTTGTCCAGTGACTGTAGGCACCCATACTTTCATGAGTAGAAACCTATGATTACATGGGTGCAACAGAAACCAGTACTTAAGCTGTTCACAAATGTGAAGTAGATTTGTAGAATTTAGCTTACTTTTCCAATGAAAAGTTTCTTTAGGGCCTCCTTCATCTTTTCATTTCTCAAGGTGTAGATGAAGGGGTTGAGCATGGGTGTCACAATAGTGTACATGACAGCAGCTAGTGTGTCCTTTTCAGCCGAGAAACTGGATGAGGGCTGGAAGTAGACCCAGATGACTGTGCCGTAGAATAAGGCAACTACAGTCAGGTGGGATCCACAGGTGGAGAAGGCCTTTTGTTTTCCTTTCACTGATGGAACCTTCAGCACTGCCATGAGGATGCGTGCGTAAGAAAGGGCAATGAACCCCAGAGCCCCATTGACAATCAGAACTCCTTCTGTGTGCACCATCAGGGTGTTCAGAACTGTGCTGGAGCAAGAGAGCTTCAGTAATGGGAACACGTCACAAAAAAAGTGTGGTAGTAGATTGGAGGCACAGAAAGAGAGGCGGGACATCAACAGTGTATGCAGGAGAGAATGGAGATGGGACACAAGCCAGGAAGCAGCTACAAGTATAAAACAAATCTGGCTACTCATCAAAGTTGCATAATGCAATGGGTGACAGATGGCCACATAGCGGTCCAATGCCATAGATGCCAGGAGAAAGCTATCAGTAATGCCAAAGGCAATAAAGAAGTACATCTGTGCCATGCACCCACTATAAGAGATCTTCGTTTTTCCAGAGAGGGTGCCTGCCAGCATTTTTGGCACAGTGGTTGTTGTGAAACAGATGTCCACTAGTGAGAGATTGCTGAGTAAAAAGTACATGGGACTGCGGAATAGATGATCATTCAGCGTTATGGCTAGCACAATGGTAATATTTCCAAATACGGTGATAATGTACATGACCAAGAAGATGGTGAAAAACACCACGTTCCAATCCTGGCCACTGGAGATGCTTAGGAGGATGAATTCAGTGATGGTCTGATTGTCTACCTCCATTCTATGAGAAAGTACATAGAAAGAAGAATGTTATACAACTCACACATCTATGCAGCTCACACTTAACACACTGTATCATCCAGTAAAGTATTGGGGTGGTGGTTCCCTTGTTCTTGAGGGGAAATGGCAACTTTTCAAATATAGGCCATGTCCAGTATTAGGGAAATACCTGCAAAACATATTTATTATTTGAGCCATACTTAAGATCTTTGAAGGGTGCGTTCCCAAACAGATTATAATTAGCTTTGAGACCATTTTGAGTGCTCACTGTTTGCAAAGGTTTAAAAGAATTGGCAGTTTCTGGGGATTAAAGGTCCTGAAAAGAGAGAAGGTTTGTCCTTGTCTCTGCTTGAGATGCCCATGAGCATTTGGTGGGCCACTGTGTGCGACAGGATGCTGGACTAGATGGGCTGTGGCCTGATCCAGCAAGGCTTCTCTTATGTTCTTATGTTCTTATGTCTTGCTGTTGGATTTAGAAATACTCCACTTTTTTATTTTTAGCAAAATAGGAACGCAAGTGGTTTTTGGGGGGAGGGAACCATGCTTTAGTGGCATTCTCCTCAGTTTCCCCTGACTCAATGAGAAGGTGTGATTTCCTCTGCTGTAATCCCCTCTTCCCTAGGCTCTTCATTATTGGCTAAGGAAATCTAAGGGGAGGGGAAGAAGGTGAAAAATGAACAGAGCCCACAGGAGGTAAGGCATACACAGCAATGTAACAAGCTCAGACAAATGTAACAGGGACAGGAGTAAGTGAAAATGCCTGATTGCAATAAGAGGGACTCGCAGGCAGTGATTGGACTTAAGCAGCTTTCATCATGGGGTTGCAAAGTGTGTTGGCTTTGTGTAAAAGGCTGCTTCTTTCCCTCCTTCACCCTTCAAAGAAAAACCCATTTTAGTACCATGACTTAAACTGGGCACCATTCCCCTTGAGGTGTTTGAAAAAACAACAGATAAGATGGAAGACACAAAATAAGTGATTTAACTGTCAAACACAGAGGCAAAAAGTTTGGATCTTTCAGGCAGTAAAACTGCGTGTGATAGGTAGAAAAATCAAAATTAAAAATGAATCCCCTCTGTTTCTTTAACTAAAACCAGACATCATTATTACCTATGAAGAACCCCAGCTCATGTCTGAACCTATCTCTGCAGATACCTCCAGGAATGGACTGGGACATTATTTCTCCATTCTGGGAAGTGTAAGATGCCTACTGGATAGCATGGTGCTTGCCTGAGACACCTGGGTGTGACGACACAAAATCGCATTGAACAGTGAGTGTCCTGTCCACAGAAACTCTGGATACTCTGCCACATCAGAAAAGGAGACAATGAAGTACCTGATGATACAACAAGGAGGACCATCTATGGAGACACCTAAAATATTGTGTTTTTTATTTCTGCATGGGAAGCCCTTTTGTCTGGATATATGGCCATGGTCACACCTTGCTAAATTAGTCTTGTCTTATTGGCAAGCCAAATTGAAAATGTGTTAACTCCAAACACACCCAATACCTGATAATCCTTCCTTAGTTTGGATTGCTATGCTCACATCTTTCTGTTCCCGCTCTGAGACTCCTTTCTGAGACTCTTTTAGGTCTCCACCCCTCTTTATCACCACAACACCCTCTTTGCTCTGATAGGTGACTCAAAACTGTGCATCCTAGAGGTGTATGCAAAGTCTTCTTCCCCTGGCCATCTTGCTCGGCCACTCCTCTTACTTGTAAAACATGTTGTCATGCAATGTGCTCCATCTCTTCATAGATTGGGACATATTTCATGAATCCCCTCTGTTTCTTTAACTGAAACCAAACATCATTATTACCTATGAAGAACCCCAGCTCATGTCTGAACCTATCTCTGCAGATACCTCCAGGAATGGACTGGGACATTATTTCTCCATTTTGGGAAGTGTAAGATGCCTACTGGCACAGAAGTGCTAGAAGGAACTTTCAATATTCTATCTGCCCACCCTTACACTGGAGTATAAAAGTGTTTCTGCACTAAATTTTTACTCTGATTGAAAAAGGAAATGTGGTGGAGTTATGGAGAGTGGGCGAAGGCACTGAGGGGATAAAAATGAGGGAGGCTGATGGTGAAGTTCATCTGAGGCAGGGAAACATGCAAAACAAGCTACATGGTGACCAATCAATCTATCCATCTTGCCCTGATGCAAATATGCAGTTCTGTGCTAAATTAACAGTGGAGCAGTGAGAGACAGAAGAAGGTTCAAGAAGTGGCGGAGAGAAGTACTGGGATGCAAGTAACTCCACTGCAGTGTGTGAAATGTCCAACCCCTGTCACTCATCCACAAGACCGCCTCCCTTCGGAGGCTAAGCAGACATGTAAGCCACTTGGTATGGAGGTTTTATGGAAGAAGAAAGAAGGTGTGGGATGGTGCCATCTCTGCATAATGCCACATGGCTACACAATGGGCAGAAGGGAAGGCAACTCATGCAGTGTCTACCCACTATAATCTGCTTCATCCCCCTTTAGTCCTCTTCCATCATCACATCCTTAATAATGAAAATGTTTTTGATAATGAAAACATATTGTAATGTTTTCAGAGCTGTGATTATCTGAATTCAGGAAAGTCCTAAAGGACAGAGAAAGTCCATTTAGGCTGCATCCCCACACAAGCCATTTGGGTCTGATTGGGCACACATGGGATCAGGTGCGGGACTGAGATCAAATCTTGCCTGTCCCCAAGCCATTCCCAATAACATGGGCTGGGTGCGGGCTGGGTGGGAATGCAGTCATCCCCATGCAAACATTGCCAAACCCTGGCATGGGGGAGCAGCACCATCTCCTCTCCACTCCTCTCTCCTCTTTGGGAGCCAGATTGACGTTAGCCCACCTCTGTGCCACCCACTGCAAATGCTGCATCCCCCCTCCCTTTGTGGCACAGAAAGCCAGGACTGGGTTGGGAGGCGTGGAAAAATAATCATTTAAGTTTAATACATTTTAAAATAATTTTTAAAACCCCAATGCCACTATGAGGTTTGGCGGCAGTTGAGCAGTTTTGCGCACCTACGATCCACTGAGAACCCCGAGAACGTCTGGCAAACTTAATGGTTTGATTTTCTCCCTTTTATCGTGATCGCCTTGGTGACTGGGAAACGGGGTGGAATATTTGGGAAAAGGGACAAAAATCAAGCCATTATCCTGCCTGCCTTGGCAATTGGAATTTTTTCACTTCCAGAAAATCTCAGTGGTTGTGATCTCCAATGGACAGGGCAGGAATGGCACACCCCACCTCCCACTGACGAGAGTGCCAATCTCCACCCCAAATAGCCCGGGACCATCCCCATGTGCAGGCTTGGCTCGCAAAGCAATGCATGCCAGATCCCCAAACAGTGCCCAGACTTGTTTTCTCCATTACCAAATTTGGTCCTGGTTTGGCACGGGTTTTGGCGATGTGGTCTGCAGAAATTCAGTTCGGACCAAAACGTGCATGGTGACACGCCCTTAAAGGATATGAATTTAAGGGTATAAGGGATTGGAGCAAAAGATGGACTGAAGAAGGATTAAAGTGAAGATGTGACTGTAGCCTATATTTACTTTTTACTGAGACTATTCTTATGTTCTAACCTTAGCAAAACATCATAGAGGTATGCAATTTAAAAATGACAACAACTAGGAATACATTTCACAAAAACACATGCCTGCCTGTGTCCAATAACAAATGTCAGGTGAGCCTTGAGCGTTTACCTGGAATGGTCATGTAGGATGCTTTTCTTTTTCTATTCTTGTATTAAAATGCAGGAGGATGGGGAAAGCGTAGTGTGGAAAGAGTGGTTAAGAGGCTTGACTCTTTTGGTTGACTTCCCAGCTTTGAGAGAACAAAAACACAGGGAGCAGAAAAATCAAACTGGATGCTACCATTGTTTTTAGAGCAGTTACAAATCTACTGAGGAACATCCCCAAGAGGTATAAGTTAGCCAAAGTGGGATTCCTCTTGAGAATAAAACTTCTTTATTAGAGAGGAGTGAACTATTTTTACAGTTGTTCAGTATTTTTCCCTCAGCATGTTTTTCAATTCACCCAGGAAGCCCATATTTATGGAAATCTAATGATGTTTGTATTTCCTAATTGAAGAGGGGTGTACAGATGTGTTTATGATTGCCAGGTTGAAAGAGCTGAGGATAGCATTGAGGGTCTTCCCCAGGAATGTGGTAGCTATGCAACTAGTAATGAACTTATGGATCAGGACCACCAGAACATCTGGACTTCAATAGAAGCCTTCTTTTGATATTCCTCAACTGCATACAGTATATCTGCAATGGATCACACATGGTTTAAGCAACTAAAAGGGTGACTTCCAATATCTATTGGCCTGTCTTTATGTCTGTTTTTGTTTTTAGGACAAGACAGCATTTTAGGATATGTTAGAATTTGCTTAGACCTCCTTGGCTGGCTCTGGTCTTGGCTTCTAGCACTTGGTCACAGGCAGGTAAAGGCCATGTCCCCATGCAAGGCATTTGGTGCTGATGGGGCTCTCATGGTTCTGGGTCCGGGGCCAAGATCAAATCTCGGCTGTCCCCATGCCATTCCCAGTAATGCAGGCTGGGGGTGGGCTGGGGGCGGATTCAGCCATCCCCATGCCAACTGTGCCCTTTCTCGGGGAAAGGGAGTAAGCAAGCCTGGGACCATGAACCCCCTGGGAAAGGGAGTAAGGGGGTGCAGAGGCTTGGTTGCCTCCCTGGAAAAGGGAGAAAACTCAAGCCTCTGCACCCCCTGTTCCTGATCTTGGCTGACAGGAAAGAGGCTTGGTTTTACTCCCAAAGTAAACTCAAGCCCTTTCCTGTCAGCCAAGATCATGAAGTCCGGGACCGTCCCCATGAGCAGGCTCGGCTCAAACCAAATTGCCCAAACCATGCCCAGACTTGTTTTTTCCAGGAGCAAATTTGGTCCTGGTTTGGGCGATTTGGTCCAAGCAAAACAGACCAAATAAAAAGTGCATGGGGATGGCCCCTCCCAAGCCCGAATTCAGATCGGGACCAAACATGCATGGGGACACAGCCAAAGAGAAGGGTCTAGCGTTAGAGACTCATCCCTCTCCAATTAGAGTACTGACCTGTGTAAGAGGCAATGTTAGTGGCCTGAGTCTACAGCTGCCTTCTGGGTGGGACACAAGAGGCTCTATGGCCCTTCTGTTGTCCCAGTGCTGGCCACCTGACCATCAGGGAAGTGCCTAGAAATTATTCTAGTACTCAAGAAAGCTCTGTGACTGGTTGAGAGAAGAGACAGAAGGGGTCCCATCTTGTAGTAACAGGCAGGAGAAAAATATGGCAATGGGAGGCAGAGAAGAAGGGCCCAGTGAAGGAGTGTTAAGATATATTAAGGCTATCACATCTTATAAGAACATAAGAGAGAGAAGCCCTGCTGGATCAGGCCATAGCCGATCTAGTCCAGCATCCCGTCACACATGGCAGCCCACCAAATGCTCATGGGCATCTCAAGCAGAGACAAGGGCAAACCTTTTCCTGATCTCAAATCCCAGCAAATGGCCTTAGAAGTGTCCTGCTTCTCCCCCCCCCACCAGCCTGAAAGATGTAACTAGGCATTCATTCTAGTAGCCATTGATACATTTGTCATCCATAAATTTGTCTAACCCTACCTTAAAGCCATCTAGACTGGTAACTGTTACCACCTCTTCTGGCAGCACATTCCATAAACCGATGACCCTCTGGGTGAAGAAATACTTCCCTTTGTTGGATCTGACTCTCCTACCCATCAGCTTCATAGAGTGCCTCCTGGTTTTAGTGTTGTGTAATACAGAAAAGAAATTTCCTCTATCCACCTATCTTCTCTTCTACCTCCTAACTATCACAATCCAGGGAGACCTATCAACCTCCCCACTAGCTTGATGGTGCTATTAGTAAATGCTAAGTCAGTCCAAAACAAGACAACTGTTATCCATGACTTGATTGTGGATGAAAAGGCTGACCTGGAGTATGTTACAGAGATCTGGATGGGCCAACTGGGAGGTCTGGCACTCACCCAGATTTGCTCCCCAGGTTATTTCATGTAGCACCAGCCTAGGCTTGTAGGACAGCATGGGGGGAGGGGTTGTTATAGTTCATAAAGAATCCATATTTTTCACCGGACACCTTTTTTGCTCTGTGACTGGGGTTTAGGGACTGTTCCTCGTTCTGGCATAGAGAGACAGAATGGAGTTACAGTTGGTGTACTGTTCACCTCCCTGCCCAACGACTTCCTTGCCCAAGCTGGTGAAGGCACTTGGAGGTGGTGTTGGAGGCCTCCAACATAGTAGAGGGACTTCAATGTCCATGCTGAGGATGCCTCTTGTAGACCAGCTTAAGACTTCGTGGCCTCCATGATAGTCATTGAGCTGTCTCAGTATGTTTTGGGCCCAGCATATAATTGTGATTGACAAGTTGAGCATCAACTTCACTCTACCTACTCATATAAGTTGTTTCCCCAGATGTAGGGGTAGTGATAGATTTCATAATGGGTGGATCTGCTTCACTCTACCTAGTTTAAGAAGCTGTTTCCCCATAACTGGGGATACTGATATTATTGACAAGTGGGACATCACTCTACCTAGTCTAAGAAGCCTTTCTCCCATATGAGGAGATATTGACAGCATAACAACTCAAACATTGACTTCAGTCTAGAGAATATTCATGCACAAATATTTATAACACTTGTTATTCGTACAAATTTCATCCAAATTCAGACGCTCATGTATGAATTGAATGTTATGACATTCATGCATTAACGTTTGTACAAATGTTTTGGACATTTGTATGAATAGATCGGACATTTGTTAAACAGGGGAAGTAGGAAAGCAGCTGTGCCACACATCTGCAATGGATCCAGACTGCATTTGACATAGATCGAGAGCAGATTAAAAGTGGATTCAGGTTGGATTTTATGCTTTCAGGGTGCGGAATCGTTACAGGATACATATTGGATACTGATTCGTTCATATCGAATACATATTTGTTCGTACTGATATGTATGTATTTGTATCGGATACGTATTTGTTTGTATCTGATACATATCAGATATTTGTATGAATTCATACAAATACATTTGTATCAAATAGAATTCTATCACATCCAAAGGGGACCTATTCAAACGAATATGGATTTTCTAACATTTAATTTGTTACTAATTAAATGTCAAAAAAACCATTCGTGGACATAGCTACTTCAGTCTACCTAGTCCAAAAAGCTTTTTGTCCTCCTGTGGAAATACTGATAGGAATGACAACTGGAACATCCACTTTACTATGCCAAAACTAAAATGTTTTTCACCCTTTTAAGGAAATATCACTTGGCACTCAGCAATCAGCAGTGAAGCAAAAATTAAGTTGAAAGAAAGAAAAAAACAGATAAGTTTAAAACAATGGGGGAAATGACTGAAAAGTCAATAGTATACAATTGATCACCCTTAAACACATGGGCCCTATTTGCGCTTAACTGTGTGGAATAGTAAAACTGTAACATTCCACTGCACTTAGCTTCAGGAGGACCAAGGGTCGCATTCTCACTCCAAGCACTGGTGTATCCTCCAACTTTACTGTTAGCTCTTGCAGGACAGTCCATCCTGGATCATTCAAATTACTATGGCAACTCTACAGCCACTTCCATTATACACCTAGCCACTATCATGACAATTGTGACACAGGACGCATTTGTGCAGCTTCAGCCACATCATGTTGCCCTCCCCGCACACAATGTTTGCAGTGTTCACATGCACAGCTCCTGGTGTTGTGGAGAGCTTCAGAGGATTGGGGCTGGAATGTTCCAGGACACTCCAGGATGGTGGCAGCACTGAAGTGTGTGGACAGAACATCCCAGAACATCCCTGATGGTCCTCGACAGGCAATTTCAAATAGGCCAGTAAAATTAAATCCTACAGTGCTATCTATTGAAAACAAATATAATCAAGGCTTGAAGATTCTGTATTCTAAACAAAGCTGATGAAATCCAGAAACCAGACATTTTTCAAACTTTCCTGAAGAACTTTGTCATGAAGACACTGCTTTCTGATCAGGCCCTTAATTAAAACAATTAGCAGCAGCAAGTACTATTATCATTTTTTGGTTGCATGAATTATCATCCTAAATGTACATTTTCTTCTTTTTTTTTAAATAAGAAATAGTATCCTTTTCTTGTTTGCATGGGTCTGTTGTCTTATGTTTCAATTATGTTTGTCTTCATTTATATGGTTTAAAAAGTATGTCATCCAGCTTAAAACAGTTTTATATAGGGAGGAAATAAATACAATAATAAATATCAAGACTATTTGTCTTCTATGATTTGTTATGATATTATTTTTTAATTTTTTTACATTCCAAACTATAAAATTACCATACAATATTAGGAAATACTTTTGAAGGTTATATATTGAATAGGAAAAAATAGATGAAAAGTTGACTCTCCATCTATTTCTTGACGAGTTATGATTTAATGTTTGGCTCCTCTTGTGTTTGTTGATCTTCTCCCAATAGAAGTCTAAGTCTTCAGAAGCCATTGACATTAAGTCCTCTGTATTGTAGAAGAACAGCAAGGGCTTACCAGCAGCATGAATGCTCATATCCACATTATGTCTGGAGAAAAAGCTGTGAACAACATCTCTATATAGATTGAGTCCAAATGACATTAATATAAAGCTAGATACAAAATATGATACTGAAATAATTTTGATACTCCTCAGTGTTCCAATCGGAGGGATTGTGGAGCATTTGACCTACTCTCTCAAACCCTTAATCATGAGAAGTCATCTTATCTCTTTCCACTAATATTCTCAGATCTGAGATTGGAATAAAACCAAAAGGAATAGCCCTGTTCTCCATGAATTTGTCTCAAAATTTTTGAAGTCATCAACCCAGCAACTAAGGTAGTTCACCTGACCTCTAGTTCTAGTATTTGAGAAAGGGTGAAAAACTTATCCCTGTCTACTTTAACCACATGCTGGATAATTTCATATGATTCAATTAGATTCAATGAGCCAGTTTGGTCTAGTGGTTAGGGAACCGGACTCTTATGTGGGAATACCAGATTTGATTCTGCCCTCCCCCATGAAGCCAGCTGGGTGGCTTTGGGCTTCTTCTTCAATTATGCCCCCTTTTACTGGAATCTGAAACCAAAGATATTCACTTCTACATTTTTAATGATATTAGTTAGTTAATTAGCTCCTCTCATGCTATGTAGCATATTGGAAAATAAGATTATTCCAATGACTTCGATCAACAACCATAATGATATACATATATACCTATACATAATGATACACATCATTACCTATATATAATGATATACCTATACACCAACTGTTTAAAGCATCCTCTTTCCATTTCCCGTTTCCCCTCTCCTTTCCCACAGTTACTTCTAGTTTATAAAATTCTGAACAATAAATGGTGGTGACAGCATAACCCATTTTTATATCCAACATGAGATTAAAGTTTATAAATGACAAGCTTCTTCAACCAGGATAACTAGGGTCCAAGATACCTGGGGAATTCAGTTTCTGAAGAAGGATAGAGTCTGAGATGATTGGGTATTGTAAGCCAGTTTGGTCTAGTGCAGTGGTTCTCAACCTGGGGGTCGGGACCCCTTTGGGGGGCGAACTACCCTTTCAGAGGGGTTGCGATGAGTCTCCCACCACCCTTCCCTCCCATCTCCCAGCTGTTCCACCCTGTGGTTGGGGGTCTCCACAACATGAGGAACTCCATTAAGGGGTCGCGGCATTAGGAAGGTTGAGAACCACTGGTCTAGTGGTTAGGGAGCCAGACTCTCATCTGGAAATACTGGGTTTGACTCTGCCAGCTGGGTGACCTTGGGCTCATCACAGCTCTCTTTCTGAGCTCTCACAACCCCACCTACCTCACAGGGTGTTCTGTTGTGGGGAAAAGAATAGAAAGCTTTGTCAGCCACTTTGAGTCCCCTTAAATGCGTGAGAAAAGTAGGGTAGAAAAGCCAACTCTTCTCGGAGTGCCTCTTCATGCAGAAGATGTGAATTGTAAGTAAGTATTTGAGGAAAATTATATAGAACCTTGAGAGCCTGAAGTAACCAAGCAGAACAACTAGAAATACAACAACTAGGTGGAAAAACTGAGAGTTTTCCTATTTTCTTAGCCTTTCTATACTCCTTTTCATTGCCCCCATCACATCCTCATTCCTCAAGCTGTAGATGAAGGGGTTAACCATTGGGGTTACCATGGTGTAAAGGACTGTAACAACCCGGTCCTTTGTAACAGCATAGGCTGAGGACGGCCGGATGTAGACAGCAATCACAGTGCCGTAAAACAATGATACTGCCCCCAAGTGAGAACCACAGGTTGAGAAGGCTTTGCGTTTCCCAGCAGCTGAGGTCACCTTCAGAATGGCTGCGAGGATGAGGCTGTAGGAGATCAATATGAAGGCAAAAGGGCCCATAATGACCAGGGACCCCTCTGTGAAGGCCAGGAGCTCATTGGGCCAAGTGGAAGAGCAAGAGAGGCGCAGTAAAGGCTGAACATCACAGAAAAAATGGGGGATCTCCCTGGAGGCACAAAAGGACAATCGGGCCATTAGGAGAGTGTGAACCAGGGAATGGAGATTAGCCAGGATCCAGGAGCTCATTACCAGCAGGAGGCAGCGCCTGCGACTCATCAGGACAGAATAGTGCAGGGGGTGGCAGATAGCCACATAGCGGTCATAGGCCATGGAGGCGAGGAGGAAGCTGTCAGTAATGCCAAATGCCACAAAGAAGTACATTTGAGTGAGGCAGCCCCAGTAGCTGATGCCTTTTGTGTCAGAGATTAAGTTCTCCAGAGCTTTGGGCACCGTGGTTGACGCAAAGCCAAGATCTGCCAGGGAGAGATGGCTGAGGAAGAAGTACATAGGTGTATGGAGGAGACGGGTGTCATATCGGATAAGCAGCGCAATGGTTAAATTGCCCAGAAGAGTCAGAAGGTAAATGGAGAAAAAGAGAACAAAAAGGAGCCTCTGGTTTTCTGTCTTTGTGGACAAACCCAGGAGGACAAAACCAGAGATCCTGGTTTGATTGCCCATGCGTAGTCTGGAAATGAAAAAGGAAAAGGAAAGGTAAGTTTGACATGAATGGCAAAGATAGCAAAAGCGGCTTGCAAACTGGTTAATTATATTTCACTTTAGCGGCTATTTGTCCACTCTGAATGCTTTCTTGAAAGCAGTGGCACAGAAAACAAGGTTAAAAAAAAATCAACAGTCATAGAGATGGCAGCTGAAGCAGTGAGGAAGGAGATGGCTTGTGTGAGAGACCTTTAAGCTTTGAAAGTGCGGGTAGGAATATATATGCCATTGGTGATGACAATGCTACCTTTGCTTTCTCCAATAGCTTCTGAATCTTCAGTTCTTTGCTCAAGAAAAGCTGTTTTCCAATTATTGAATCATCATGCCCCAAGAAGTTATATTGAATGAAGTGGTTCTTGATTAAATACTTTGTACTGAGAAAAAAAAATACCCCAAACCCTATACTGCCAGTTCCATTGAATGATTCCCCAGGAGAGCCTACCCAGCTTACTTTTGTTGCCCAGGGTCAAAAAGCAAATATAACCATGGGACAATTGTGGGAACTCTGAGAGAAGATTTTCTTTGATTTTTCTGGAAATGCACTTTGATCTACAATGGCTCAAGATTTGTTCAGAGAGACTGAAGCTGGGTTTCCTATACTCTTTATCTCCTCCACCACTCTGTGGTCCCAATCTATAGGTTGTCAGTTGTGGCACAGTCTTGGACAACTGAAAATCTTCTGCTTCTGGCTCTTCTGTGCATTGGTTAGTTTGTTAGAGTGGATGATATTAAAGACAGGCCACGTGTTTTAGCTTCTGATTCAAGGTCAGATGTCTGTACTTGACTGTAAGGTATGGAAGACCATGACAGCCTCCTTTTATCAGAAGGTGATATAAGTTTGGCAATTAGTAGAGGAACTAACAAAATAACAGGGGTAGATTACATCAAAGTCAGGAAGAGTTGCTAAAAGATGCAATCAAGAAAGATCTATAAAAATGTAGAAAGATCTAGGGAGATACTCAGGAGACCAGCAGCTGACAAACCAATGAGACAATGGCATAAGAAACCACTGCATTTTCAGTAGTGCAACTGGCTAGTCCCTGAATTTTGCTAACAAACACAGTGTCCCATGAATGTGCAAGGGATGTTCAAACTCTGCATCCTCATGATGTAAACCCTGCATGAGTGACTCTTCCAACATCTTCTGAGGTTGTTTCTTCAGTGGTGCTCCACTGATAGACTTGCTACTTTGGGGTTAGTGGTCTTGACGAATTGCTGTGACAGCAGTAGGCAAGCATCCAGTTCAGGCTCTCATCATTAAATTGCCTGGTGGTTGATTTTCTGGTCATCTTTCTCTTGACAGAGCTTCCAAATGGCCAAATGGAGGCTTTGCACTGGTCAGAGCAAATTTGTCTTCATTCTAAGCACCCATTAAACCATCCCTATGTACCCACAGACCTTGCAAACACAAGGAACCCCTGCTTGGATTATTCTGCACCAAGAGGACTTGCTCTCATCCAGGAACATTCACTCTTAGGCCACATCCCCATGGAAGCCGTTTGGGTCTAATTGGGCACGCATTATACTGGGCGCGGGTCTGGGAATGGATGTTACCCATCCCCATGCCATTCCCGGCAATGCGGGATGGGTGTGAGCTGGGTGTGGATTCAGCCATCCCCATGCAAACATCATCAAACCCCAGCATGGGGGTGCAGTGCCATCTCTTTTCTGCCCCCTCTCCCTTCATTGGAAGCCAGATTGATGTCACCCCATCCCTGTGCCACTCGCTGCAAATGCCACATTCCCCCCCCCCCATTAGTGGGACTGAATGAGAAAAATAATAATTTTTAAACACCAAAAGCCGCTATAGGGTTCGGGGGAAGTTGAGCATTTGAGCAGTTTTGTGCACCTTCACTCCACCCAGGAACTGTGAGAACCCGACAAGTGGAAAATCAAGCCATTATCATGATTGCCTTGGCGACTGGGAAACGGGGGTGGAATACTTGTATAAAAGAGTCTTGAGGGTCAGCGAAGGCCATTTGACCCCTTCATAATTTTGGCTCTAACACCACTTATTCCCCAAAAATCTCAGCGGTTGTGATCTCCAATGCATAGGGCAGGAATGGCAAGCACAAGACGTGAAACCCCACCTCCCACTGATGCGAGCACCATTCTCCTCCCCAAATATCCCAGGATCGTCCCTATGTGCAGTCTTGACTCGCAAAGCAATGCATGCCAGACTTGTTTTTTCAGGTACCAAATTTGGCACTGGTTTGGTATGGGTTTGTGCGATTTGGTCCGCAGAAATCGGAGCAAATAGAAAATGCATGGGGACACCCTTGCCAAACCCGATTTCAATTTGGACCAAAATGTGCATGGGGATGCACCTTTAGGGGTGTGCACAAATGCAATTTTCAACATTCAGTTTGATTCAAACTGAATATTCGGATATCTGAATTAGTACAAATATAGAAAAACAAATGTCCAGACATTCAAACTGATATGAACGTTTGAATATTTGATACGAATCCAATGATACAAATCTCGTACACATCCTTTATGCATCCTGTTTTTATCCTGTACACATCCCATATGTCTCCATATGGATGCGTACGGATATGCACAAGATGCATACAGATACGTATGTGATGCATATGTATCCGTACGCATATGAATGTCTGAATTATTCGTACGAATAACTCAAAATATTTGTATTCCTACAAATACTGACAAATGAATGTCTGGATGTTCAATTCGTATACGGATGTCCGAATTCGTCCAAAGTCAGATGAATAACAAATAATACGAATATTCATGCACATCCCTACACACTCTAAGTCACTCCCCAGAATATTCAGCACTTACCTCTGGAAGCTGCTTCTCTTGCTTTTTCTCTCAGCCTCAGTAGATTGCCTCCTTCATCCAAGTTTAAAGAGAAAAAGAAATATGGATCATGGCTGGGAGATGGCTGAGAGGATTATTTCCATCGTAAAAAGTAAGAACCAATATCCATCACCTCTGTGTAGCTATTTGGGTAGGAAGTTTAGAAATCAGACTGGTTGTGAATGCAGCTGGACTGCTCTGATGCCCATTACTTCTGTGCTCTCCAAAAGTCATAAACATAATGACTTGGTCTGGAAGGATGGACAGAAGCTAAGTGTCAAGCAGGACAGAGATGTGTGAGAGAAAGATGTCAATGTAAGAAGATCAATAGTATGGTAATAGGACAGGTTGCACTAGAAGACTGGCTAAATGTGTATTCTTGTTCTTGCAGAATTTCTTTTCTCCAGCACTTGGAAAGGCAACATGGGTGAGTACCTCTCCATAGGGTTTGCATGAACCCAGGGCTTCTGGGACCCATGCTACAGGGATTTTGATGGAGCCAGCTTCTTCAGAATGTAGCATGGGAATTAATTACACCTCCGTTACACCTGTAATGCAATTTTATCCAAGATGGCAGTTAATATGGAATCAGGAAGATGGAACCAGGTTTCCCTTGTGTCAAATATCTGGTGCAGCACCCTAGATTTAGGCCAAGACTTACATTCCTGGTAAAAAAATGTCAAATAAGAGTTGCAGTGGAAGTGGAAGTCACATCTGGTGGGATTTTCTTTACTTACACAATACTTTTGCAGTTATCAGCCACCTAAAATTGTATCCCCTACTAGTATTTGGTCAGTAGAAAAGAGAAGGGAGCACAACGGAACACAGGTCTGGAGCTTTCTTCAAAGCAAGAACAACTTGTAATGATCCCACAACTGTAAGAGCCCCCACCACCACCATTCTTTGGCAGGTGAATGAGAACTCCTGAGGTGCCATAATAGAGTCTCAGGATTATAAAATTTGCATATGAGGCCTATTCGCATGAAGGCCTCTGGAAAAGAAGTAGGCAAGCCCTGGGACACAACATTCGCTCCGTGGCCCAATGGCATCCCGCCTCACTGCCAGCCTTTTCAGGCTGGGACACAGGGGAACAGATGGCCCATTCGTACCTTGGTGGTAAGGGACGCATGGGAATGCATCCCTTACTGGGCTGGGAGTGAATGGGGGATCTGTCCCCATGTGTCCCAACCTAACTCATTGATAAGGCCCTCTCCTGGGTGCCCACCCCTTTTACTACTGTGGGTGGTAGGACAACCAGGAGGGCCTCCCCTCCAGATCTTAAGGCATGGGCAGGTTGATATGGAAGAAAGAAGAAGGTCCTTAGACGTTTTGAGCCCAAGTCATTTAGGGCCTTATAAGTCAAAGTTAACTCGCTGGCGAGGTTTGGACTTACAATGACAGTCCCCCTCTGTGGGGACAGAGGACCTATTGAGATGGTCTGCCCCTGGAGACTTATGGAATCTCAACGATTCCTGAACGCCCTGGGGAGATTTTCCAGTTGGCATGTCTGGTGCTCCTGTCGAAGCTCTGGCCTCTCTCTGGAATCAGGAGATGACCAGGGCTATCAACACAATCACTCCCAAGTGCCCTCGACATGCTTGTAGAGCCTAGAAAGCTCCTTGGTACTCCATGGAGCTACGGACCATGAAACAGGAAGGTCGACGGCTAGTGCACAAGTGGCATAAATCTGGCTGTGAATCTGACTGAACACGAGTTAGAGCACACTATCGTGCCTACCACATGGCGGTGACAGAGGCAAAAAGTAGTTTTTTTCTCCACCGCCATTGCGTTCTCGAGTAGCCATCCAGCAGAGCTCTTTAGAGTAGTAAATGGCCTTATAAAGCCTGGCCCAATAAAGTGTGAGCCTCAGCCATCTAATATCTGCTGCAACAGTTTTGCAAAGGGGGAATGCTACCCTGCTGGTTCTCCTGGACCTCTCAGTGGCTTTTGA
>MTQE01002208.1:1199753-1219287 GCA_014337955.1 Aspidoscelis marmoratus
TGATGTATTCTCTCACTCTGAAAGTGGACTGAAGTTGGATCAAACCTTAATTGTGACTACAGAGAGAGTTGACAGAAATATGAAACCTTCACAGTTTATCAATTTAAGGTCAGGTTCCCACTCAGCAATTTAATCCAAGTTTGAATCCTGAATTTTTAATCAGCAGCAAGGTCTTTTTTGTGTGTGCTCCCACTGTTATCTTACAATGAGGACTCACTCTCCATTCTTCAGTGCTCAGCAGGGGAGGAACCCCCTGCCCTCCCGTCCCTCCTCCTCTCAGCAGAACCCCCTCCCCATGCAGTCAACAACTGGACACTGTCATATCCTGATGTCATTGGGGTGGGCAATTCAAACCTCACCCTCTGTATAAACCTGCTTTCAGAGATCATGGAGTCCTGGCAGCAGCTTTTGTTCACCGCTGCCTGTGCTACAGTTGTTCTCACTGTAGCACAGGCAGTAGAAGATTAAACATCACTTCCCCTTTTTAACAATGGTGCTTCGCGTGAGATCCAAGAAATGCTTGGAGGAAACATTATTTTCAGCTGTTTCAGTCTTATTTCAGGTGAATTATAGTACTGACACCACTTTGGTCACCCAGATGGATAACCTCTATTGGGTAAGGAAAGAGGCAATGTGACCCTGTTGATTCCCTTTCATCTCCCAGTTGCTTTTGATACATCAGTCACCATACCTTGTTGGAGTAACTTTGGGAACTGGGAATTGCAGGCACTGTTCTACAGTGTTTTTCTTCCTACCTCTGAGGTAAGCTTCAAAAAGTAGTCATTGGGAACTTTTGTTCAGCTTCTTGGGAGTTCTCATGTGGCATTCCTCAGGGATCAGTTCTGTCTCCTATGATGTTAAACATCTAGATGAGACTAATTCTGGATTAATTGCTGTCTCTTGTGGCTCAGGTGGCAGCAATAGCCAGGAATGCTTACTTCCATCTGTGACTGGTTCACCAGCTTTGACATTTCCAAGATAGGGACAACATATTGAAATGTGCTCTCCATAGGGCTACACTTGAAGATGGCTCAAAGGCTGGAACTAGTGCAGAATGCAGCAGCACTGTGGCTGATGGGAGTGTCTGACCTATACTGGTTACCGAGTTGCTACCAAGACCAATTCAATGTCAATGAATATATTGATATATAATGCCCTCAATACCTTTGGCCTCAAATATCCAAAGAAGCACCTTTTTCCTATATAGGCTTTCTTGTGCCTTTAGATCATACAGAGACAGCTTTCTTGTAGTTCTGCTATCTTCAGAGATGCAAGGGGTTGTGGCATAAAATAAAGTATTTTTTGAGGCAGCCCTCCAGCTTTGGAATAGCCTCTCACTGAAGGCATGCCAGGACCAACTTTATATGGTTTCTGGCACCTGTTTAAAACATACCTCATCACCAAGGCCTTTGATGCATTGTTTTCTCTGAATGCAGTCCTGCCAAGGTGAGAATGAGGAAGGAAAGAGGGTGGGGAGGATACAAATGAGAAAGGTAAGTCAGCAAGTAAACACAGCACAGAAGAAGAAATTCAAGCACCTGTTTTTATACCACTTTTCTGTTGCCGCAGTCCTGCCCCCCTTTCCATATTATAACTATAGAACTGATAAATGCTAACACTGGTCTACTGCAAGGATTTAAGAGGATATGAGACTGGAGGACAAATTTTATGCCGACACATCCCATGAGCTCCTGGATTCAAGACTACAGAACACAGATGTTTTTCATCATTCCTTCTACTATTAAATCAGTGAGGACACTGCCCTATTGACATGAGGCAGGAGAAGCACCAAGAGAAGAGGATCATGTTGTGTAAGTGAGTCATCCTTCTCAGTTTCTTCACAGCCAGCTAATTTCTGGGTCTGGGCTATGAAAGGCTATAAAAAACCAAGTTGACATAGATAATGATACTTCTGAGGGACATCCTACTGTGTATGTGAGAGAGAGCAAGCCTTTGTTCCAATTTGCTTTTTGTCTAGTTTACTATTATTGTGGCTAACCTTTAAATTCCCCTATGGCCTTGAGTCATGTGTTTAGACTTATGTCTAGAGTAATTAGGGGTGTGCACGAAGCCATTTTTCACATTCAATTCGGTGTGAATTGGATGTGGGGAAATTCAGCTTTGGCCGAATACCACCCCCACAAATGATATGCATGAATATTCAAATGAATATTCATGCACGAAATCAATGCAACCTCCCCCTCCCCTGCCTTCCTGCCCCCCCTTACCTGTCCTTGTTGCCACTGCTGCCATGCCTTCTTCTAAGGCACTTCCAGTACTGCACGTGCAGAACCTAAAGGCCTATTTTGGCCTTCAGAAGGCCTATTTCAGCCTCCAGAGTATTCAGGAGGCCAAAAAAGCAGAACCAGAAAGGCTAGGAAGAAGGTGTGGTGGCAGGTAAGTGGGGTGGTGGGGCCTGGGGTGTGTGCAGAGGCCCATAGGGGAGCAAGAGGGCAGGGGGGCAGGAGGGCAGGGGAGATCAAGTGTCCCCCAAAGCTTCAACTGAAGCTTTGACAGATACATGAATATCTGATTTGCCCAATTTGATTCATCTGTGAATGTTGGAATTTGTACCTATTCATACAAATTCTGTCTTCGTCAGATATTCATGCATATCCCTAGTCTCTATAGCTTTGAGCCAATGTGTTTAGTTATGTGGGATATGTGGTGGTAGGGAGAGAAACTGACCACATCTATACTAGTGAGGGCCTAAGGCAGTGGTTCTCCACCTGGGGGTCGAACTACCCTTTCAGAGGGGTCGCGACAAGTCTCCCGAGACCCTTCCCTCCCACTTCCCAGCTGCTCTACCCCTGTGGTTGGGGGTCTCCACAACATGCGGAACTCCATTAAGGGGTCACAGCGTTAGGAAGGTTGAGAACTGCTGGCCTAAGGGTTGCCTTATACATACAGTAGTATCATTCCCAAGCATGCAGCATGCCTTCAAGGACCTGTAAGTGCCCACAGATGCATCCTTCCTACGGAGTGAGCTGTTCTTCTTCCTATCCTTACACACTGTCTTGCATTGCCATCATGAAGATGGATGGCAGCAATGTGACAACTTACCTGTCGTACAGTTCACGCACCCCTTTTTTGTTACATACAAAAGTGATCAGATCAGTTATCTTCTGCTGAGGAATGGTTGGATGATATCAGAAGGCTATTGTTCTCCAAAATTGAGTCAATAATTCTATACATCGTACTAGGCTTGGAAGATGAGAATAAGGAATTACTATCATCCTTCAAGATATGATCTTTACCTCAAGATAGATTGCCCACAATAATCCGAACCTACGGTGGCTTGTGTTAGTGGCAGGGCACAGGACACTTCTGGGAAGGCAGTGGGAGACTCCAACGAATGCCTCACTTGAATCTGTGGGCAACCAAAACACAATTCAGCAATATCAAGGGGAGACTTACAGCTGGAAGTTTCTCCAACAACACCATCCTGGCTGTCTCAGTCAATAGAACTCTATCATATCATACCTGGTGTTTTGCCATCAGCATGGTGAATTATGCTGTCTTTTCTGTGGAGGCACGCTCATTCTTGAATAGTCTGCAGTATGGATTTGTTGTGCTGCTGATGGGTTGATTGAATGCATTCGAACAAACACAGCTGAAGATCATGAGGATGATGTGTAAAGAAGAAACCAAACCAAAGTGAAAAGACTGAGTGATGTACACCAGGGGCAATTAATAACAAATAGCAGACTTTCAGGCACAAAAGGTATCTATGGACAGAGAAAAGTTCAAAGTTAATTTTCAACAGGTTGCTGGATAGGTCATTACTTCTGTGAGACTTGGCTATTGGTGAGATAGGCTTTGTTTTTGAAAGTTTCCATCACAGTTAAATTTATTAGGTGACACAACTTTCTTGACTGAATGGAACAAATATTCCATTTGTTTGCAACAAATGGAAAATATTCCAGTGACAGCAAATTTAGAACTGGCTGATTTAAGAGTTCCAAGAAGCCAAGAATCAAGAACTGCAAGAAATCAATGATGAAAGTTGTAAGTCAATCCAAATGCATGTGATTAAGGAAGATTGCATACACTCTGGAAATATTTATTTTATTCATTAAAAAATCTAAGAACATAAGAGGAGGCCTGCTGGATCAGGCCACAGCCCATCTACTGCAGCATCTTATTTCACACAGTGGCCCATCAATTGCTTTTTGGCATTCTCAAGCAGAAGACAAAACAAGACCTTCATCTGCTCTTAGATTCCCGAATATGGCCTTTAGAGGCATCCTGCCAGCCTCTCCAACTTGGAGGCAGTACCTAGATATCCTTTCTAGTAGCCATTGGTACACCTGTCCTTCATGAGTAAAGCATTTTATTGATTAGTCCATATGACCATATAAAAAACAGAAATATAATACAGTACATAAAAACTTAAAATCTGATAAAATCCACACTAGGTCCTCAACAGTGTTTTCACCACATACACAGATTCTCCTGTCGTAGGGTAACCCCTGATAGCGGCCAAGTTTGGACATAATGTCCAGTTGATCAAAACTTGCTCTGGTAAATATCCTACAAAGATGGAATGGCATTGGGAATTTATGGTAATCCTCTATGTTGACCTGGCATTTGTGCGTGACTAAAATAAGACATAGCTGTGGCTTGAGCTATGGCAGCGATGTCTGTTTGTGCTGCAATGTCCAAGGCCCGTTGGTAAATAACTGAGATGGCTTTAGGGCCTAGGGCGCTCAGCACTTCAAGAGAGAAGCCAACAGAGGCAGAAGAATTTCCTAAGCTTGCAAACCAGGTGGTTCTCTCCCTTGATTGAACCTGCTCTACCAAGCAAAGGTGAGGTAGTCTGTCTGGGTTTGTTCTTGTTGTCTTAACCCAGTAATTGACTTGTCTTTTTAGGATTTGACAATTTAAGGGTGGCATTCCAAGTTCTGCATGAACAGCTGCAGATAGAGTTGATTTGTTGACACCCAAGGAGGCTCTGAGCTGGTGGGGTTGAAACCTCTCTAGGGTGAGTAGGTTTTGCTTACCTCAAATCTCAACGCCGTAAAGCAACATTGAGAGCACCTTGACCTTGTACACATTGAGTAAGGGCCTTAATGTCCCTGGATTCCTGTGGTAACATAGTTTGTACAGAGCACAGGCGACCCACTCCTTTTATTATTGAATATTTCAGGTGTTGCACCCAGGATCCAGTGGAGGTAAATATGAGACCTAGGTACTGGTAGTTGTAAATTTGCTGTAACTTTAGGCCGTTGATATACCAGCTGTAAAGCTTCCTTGATTTTCCAAATACCATCACCTTAGATTTGTCTTTATTTATGTGTAGAACATTTTTTACACAGTATTTACCAAATTTGTTTAGAGACCTTCTAAGGCCAGTTGAGGTTGTCGACATCAGCACCATATCATCTGAATACAGAAGGACATTTAATTGTCTATTCCTGACTCTGGGCGCATTGAGATCCTTTTGGTTTAGAGCCTCTACCACATTATTAACATAAAAGCAGAATAGAAAGGGGGCCAAAATGCAACCCTGACATACTCCAACATTGGGGGGAATGACCTGAATGACAGCACTGCTGGTACTCATTCGCACCTTTAATGCGGTGTCAGAATAGAGAGCAATAATAAGTGCCAGCAATCTGAGGTCAATATTTGTGGTTGCTAGCTTGTCCCATAAGGTAGCTCTGTTGATGGAGTCAAAGGCAGCTGAAAAGTCGATAAATGCAGCATAAAGCCTGCCTTTAGTAGTATACTTATGTATCAGATGCTGCAGTATAAAGCAGTTGTCCTTCATGAACCCTTTCTTAAATCCATCCAAACTAGTTGCTATCACCACCTCTTCTGGTAGTAAATTCCATGTACCAATGACCATCTGGGTGAAAAAAAAAAACCTTATGTCTACAAACCAGTGAGATGACTGTAAGACTCCAGGTTGTCACAACACTCATCTAGTGCATTGGGTGCCCCATGAGGTGGCAAGATCATGCCCTGTCCTCTTATGTCACATTCATGGCACCGTACAGTTGCAGTGGGGATCCTGCCATACTCTTCATGTTCTAATGCCTCTTTACTTCTTGGCCTTATAAAACTAGGGAAATTACCTTATCACCTATAGTAGGTTTCCATTTGGAACCCTGGTCAGAGTTGTGAATTGTTTTATCTCTGCCTCCTGAAATTCTCTGTTCTCCTGGGCTAACAGAAACTCCCAGTATCTCCCTCAGTATCTTGAGAAAGCCATGACTATCAAATTACTTCTGTATTGTTGCAAAGAACAGTATATGGACCTATATGCTGCCTTCACCAAAAAGTCCAGGGGTGGGTTCTGGTAATAAAAAGATAAAATATATTTAAAATAGAAACACCACCACCCCTCCCCAGCAGGACCATCCAAAAGGTCCTCACATTCATGCTCTGTAGCAAAGATCAGGTTTGGAGTATGTTCAGCAGCATGTGTTAGGCCCATAACATATGGAGGCCATGAAGTCTGAACCAGTCTACAAGAGGCATCCTCATCATGAAAACTGAAATCCCCCATCTTATATCAGACAACAAGAAAATCTGCATTGGTTTTACTGGACCGAATATAATCAACTGCTAAATATTTTTGCAAGCAAAATGACTTACATTCACCAGTATCTTATCTCTGCCATTTACACAAGATCTGTAGAGGAATCCAGATCACTGTCCTATTTGGTTTTGATGGATGAATTTCAGGTGCTGGATGTTGGAGACAAGATGGTTGGATATGTGTGGCTGTTATATGATCTTGCCAAGAAGGATAGAAGTTTGGCCCGGGGTGGTAGTTGATGGTGTGCTGTTGAAAGAAGGAGCAGTCGCGGACTATCTCAAGGAAATGAAAATTCTCTGTCTCTTTCATCCTCAGAGTAATAACTATTCTCTTTGTTGGACAAGATCTTAAGAAAATATGGGGGTTGATCAATCTCAGACACTCCTGAATTACCACAGTTTTCTAGATCTGTTTTAGTCCGAGTTCAGGACTGTATAGGCTTAAAAACATATCTTGTTGCCCTGTGCAATGAGCTATACTGGGTGAGGGAAGGGGGAACATGTTCCAGTTGATTTGAAGGCAGCTGAGAATTTTGCCTTGGAGAATGCCCAGAAGCAACTGGTGGGGAATCATATGAGATCGGATGCTGGACTAGATGAGTTTTGGCTGAATGCGGCAGAGCTGCTTTTATTTTTATGTTACTTGGATCTCTAGATGACTTTTAGTACTATTGGCCTTAGCGTATTACTAAAATACTCAATTATAAAAATGAGATAAAATATGTTAAGAGTAATTCATCCCTTTCTTAGAAGATCACACCCATTTGTTATCCCTAGGGGATCATTTGTGTAGTTCCATGAACTGTGAAATATGAGCCTTGTCAAGGGTTGGTTCTCTAGGTGGTTTTTTATACTATTGACCTTAGCACATTAAGGCTGTCACTTAATGTAAAAAAAGGAGTATTGCAGCAATTCATTTCTTTCCTAGATGATCCCACTCACTTGGTATCATCAGGGAATAAATGGTAAGCTTCATGGACTCTGAAATACAAACTTTCCCAAGGGTTGATTTTGTTCTTTTCTGTATGTGAAATTACTAGAAGAAGTCATCAGATGATATATGAGAGTGGCCATAGTTCGGTGGTAGAACAGCCCACTAGAAAGCAGAGGGTCAGTTCAATTTTTAAACTTTGTATGGATTTTAGCACAGTCTGATACAATTTTAATATGTTCATTTTTAACTGTTGTGAGCCGCCCAGAGACCTTTGGGTATGGGGTGGAATATAAATAAATAAATAAATAAATAAATAAATAAATAAATAAATAAATAAATAAATAAATAAATAAATTTCTAGTAATTCACCAGAAGAAAGTAATGGAAATGGGTTCCATGTATGATGCGCCCATACAGTCATTAGCAGACAACTCTGAATTGAAAATACTCAACAGCAGCAACCATATTTCTGCACTACATCAGATGCAGGTAGAACTGGAAGAGAATGAGTAAACTGACACTTAAAATTACAAGACAACAACACAGATAGCAGGTAGTTCTGAATGTGCTTGCCCAAAACATGAAGGATGGAAAATCTATTTAACAATCTAGGATGCTCTTTGGTCCAGTCTTGTCACTGGTGAACCAGGAGGCTTCAGTGACATAGGTCGTGTCCCCAAGCAACTTATTTGCCTCTCCATTGTCCCTCTATTCTGACGGACTTTAAAAGTGCTGTTCAATTCCAAAATAAGTGTACCCATGAGGTTCGGTAAAACATGCATTTTAAATGCACCTACCATCCCCAAGGAAGCGTGTTTTGTTTGCCCGCATCTTTTTCTCCCTGCCCCCTCTCTGCTTGATTAGGGTGCCAGCGGGAACGGGGAGGGACTGCGATCTGCATGGTCACAACTAGGAAGACAACTCCTGACAGGTCCAAAAGAAAAATAGCCATATTTACAAGTTCTCTGTTCGTCTCCCCTGCCTGCAAAACCCACCAGAAACATTTATCACTTTGGCATCCAGAGCTTGCTTCCAAAAATCCACCCTGTACAGCAGCAGTTACACTGTAGCAATCCACCCACTTCACACCTGATAACAGTGTTGCAATTCTGGCTCTTTAAAAGTTCTGACCTTTAGAAAGGGAAAAGGAAGGAAAGCTGCTGCAGTTCTGGGAGATGTGTGAATGTTTAAGGCTGTGTGTGCAGGTAGCAGAGGCAGCGAGCCAGGGTGTTTTTTTCAGAGATCTTGGCTGCCAATCCCTGCCCCTTTTGCCACGGAGCGTCTCCATGCACAATGTTGCTAGGAATACCCGCAGCTTACAAAAAGTGCACTGGTAGTCTTGTTGAAAGGGCACTTTTTACTGCACATTTTCCTCCTTTTATGCCGCTGGAAGCTCGGAGAAAAGCCATGCATGGAGATGCTCCGTGGCAAAAGAAGCTTTTTAACAGGCTTTTTTATTGTTTGGGGATGCAGCCATAGAATGCTTTCTACTGATGAGGAAAGCTAGATTTGGGTGATCTGCACTATTTTTAATAGGTCTCAGACACTGGAGTTAAAGCAGAGTATGCCATGGAAAATTTACTGATAAGAACAGACAGAGATACAAAACAATGATTCATTCATGTCCACAATGGATTCCTATAATGTATGTGCCTGATTCAATTCAGAGGGCTGGTGATGCTTTCTAATTGAATGTCTTCCCTTACATAACACAGCCTGGACTCTACAATCCCTTGGAGGACTATCTCTGTATTGCCTCTTCCCCATCTGAACTTGGAAGACATGGAACAGTGCTTTTGGGTAGTAGCTTGATGTTTATGGAATTCTCTTTCCAGAAAGGTTTGTCAGATACAACAAAAAACAAAACACCCACAAAATCACTGGGTGGTAAGTGAGATGCATCTCTTCTGCAAGGGATTCAGTGGGACATCTCTCCAACAGCAAGTTTTATTGCTGGAGAATTGGTAAGGAAGGTCAGTGGTGCTGTGTTTATTCTTGCTATAGTATTTCTTTTGTTGTTCATACTATAAAACACCTCTTGTGTTTTTAGAAAGGCAATGAATTAATAAATCATAACAGCTGCAGGATCAAGGTTTTGTTTAACAGGCTACTAAATGTATGGCCTAATAGTTGTGTTTTCTGATAACAGGCCCAGATTTGTTATGCAATAAACCATAGTTGACAGCATGGTCTCATCTAGAAGCTATGTTTAGTTTTAGATAAAATCATTCTTCATCAAGAGTTCAGTGTGAATGCTGGAATGTTGCCAAGACAGCAGTGAGAGATCAAGAATTTAGCTGCCTCTTTAGATGTGTTCATGCCAACATTTGATTCCAGCTTGTGTCCACTTTCAGAGTGAGACAACACATTGGCAAAGTGACAATGACTGTTTTTGGCTTTATCTCAGAATATCCACCTTTGAGTTAGATAACATGGAAGGAAAATGAGCTGCTGTGTTCTTCCACTCCGAAAGTGGACTGAAGCTAGTTTAAAATGTAGGGGTGAACTCAGCCCAAGTGATCTAGTTGATCTGATAGAAACACATGGCACTAGAGAACAATACAAAATGTGCACTGGAATCAACTAGTTCTAGAATGTTCTGATATTGTGTGTTTAGATCTTCCAATTCTCTCCTGCTAGCCCCGTCAGATGGCAGTTTGAAATAGGGGTCTGCATGAATGTGGGTTTTTTTGCATTCGAATTTGAGTCAAATCAAATGTCAAAATATTCTATTCTATTGATTCTATTCCATTCAAATCTATTTGTTCAAATATTAGATTCATATTTAAAGATGCGAATGTTGACAACATTCATATCTGTTATACATATCTGTAAGCATTTCGTATGCATCCCATTTTCATCCTGTATTATAAGCACAAATTCTTATAATATTTGTAGAGGTATGTTCATTTGAACAATTAATTAAAGTTATGCTACAGTCTTGTTTTAAATCAATGGTCCAGCATGATACACTTTAAAGTGTCCTCTGCCCCACTGTAACAAATTAAAAGAGAAACAGCTGTTTTCAACAGGACTATTTCTCATTTAAAAGAAGAATTCTGGATAATAATCAGACTAATTGCTGCTGTAGCCTCTCTACAAAAGTTTTTAATTTGGCTGTTTCTGCCATATATGGAAGAATATTTGATTCCCCCCCCCCACATTCCTTCCAGTATCTGGCACTACTTTCTGTGACATTAATGCCATTCTGTTTTCTGGATAGCTCAACTGCACTATTAATTAACTGAAACTTTGGACTCTGGCCTGTAACTGCCAATAAGAACTGCTTGTTTGCTGCTCTGCTCAGCACCTAAGATAATTAAAGCTACCATCTAATATTAGAAACTACCGTTGGACATATCACCTTTATACCTTTGTTGATTTATTTTCATTGTGGCTGAGAGTTGATGAGAGAAGGAGCTAAGGCAGCTGGGAGGAAATTTTCTATTCTACAATGGCAGGGTGAATTTCCCCCAGCCCTTTGGTCCAGCCTGAATCCAGTTCAAGGGTCCCTGTTTCTGCAGAGTATACGCCCAATAATCTGGGAACCCCTGTTCAGAGTTTAATAGGACTCACTGTGGAATTTTTTAATGGGAACACCACCCATGCTGATCTCTTCCGCTGCCACCAGCCATTTACTTTCATTCGTCTTTCCTCGTCTCTCTCAGTGCTTGCCTTTCCTCCCCACGTCTTTCCTCCGTCTTTCCTCATCTCCCCTGGTGCTTGCCTTTTCCCCTGTCCCTTTCCTGCATCTACTGGAGAACAGGGAGAAGACAAGCAGTGGGATGACAATGAAAGATGAAGGAACAGGGCGGCCGAGGGGGGGGGAATGGCACCCCAATGCAGTCAGGACAGCTGCAGGGAGCCCTGGATTGTTTTGACCAGTGGAAACGTAGCCTTAGAGCAACCGTGCCTGCCTCCTCTATTATACTGTCCAAACTGCAGTGTCCTCACCAATTAATTCCGATATCAGCTTCAACTGTCTTGCGAGTTTTGCTATTATTATGGAATACCTGGTCACGGATATCTAAGACTGGCCTTCTGTCTAATTGTATGCTGGACAACAATGTGTTCTATAGCAGTAATCACAAAAACTGGTTTTCTACAAATGAATCTACCTCATTGCCAATGCTTAAAACACTCACTACAAGTCTTAGACAGAGGTGGGGCATAGCGGTGGTCTTTAAGTCCTCACTCCCCACTAAGGAGTTTACTCCAACCTCCTTTGAGATAACTGTGCTCCAGCTACTAAAACTGACAGGAATGATAGCTGTAATTTACAGACCATCAGGGACAACTGAGACCTTCCCTTTGGAATTTTCAGACTGGCTAGCAGTACATACATTTGCCCACACAGCTTATATCATTTCTAGAGACTTTAACATCCACAGAGACTCTATCTACTCCATCTTCACTACATTTCTTTTCAGTGCTGGCTTCTTCTAATCTGACAATGGTTGAGACCCCAACCGCACATGTTGATGGGGGAACATTAGACCTAACCAAACCTCTCTAAAGTGTCCACTGCCCCCTTCTCCCAGGTGACTGGCTAGTCACTACATAACAAGTTAGAGACAATACTGCAAGAGAATGGGACCAATACTTTGGTCGATCGATATAATAATGAAAGTGGCCTTGGAAAGAGTGGCACTACACAATCCAAGACCCTGACTCTATGTGGGAGTTGATGCAGAGTGGACTTCAGTCCAGCAAGTGGAAGGGAAATGGCAACAAAAGCTATCTGAAGACACATACCATCGCTTCAAAACAGCTTGTAAGTCTTACACCTAAATGTTGCTGCAGCCGGTCAGTCTTATCTACAAAGGAAAATTTGCTTACAAGCTAAGATGTCTTTCTTTTCAACTCTCCAGACTGGATGTTAAAACTGAGCTGTTAACAGGATGGATTTTAACCCTAAAATGTTTAGCTTCCCTTCATATTTATTTTAAATTATTATGTATTAACTAAGGTTGTTTTATTATGTTTTATACTTAAGCTTTGTTTCTTTTTGTACTGCCCTTTGGTGGAAAAGGTGCTAGAAATAAGCATTATTATAATTATTAATGACATTTTTATTTTCTCTGACTCAATCCAACGTTAAGTGTAGCATCTTTATTATCCCATCATTTTTACCAAAACTTCAGCTCAGTTTCTGCACTTATTCTGCACCACCTAGTCAATTCTTACTGTTTGGGGACAGCTCCCACAAGTTTCAGAGTCAACCTCTCAAAGCTCCTATGGCTAGGAAGATTGATAATATTTTTTTTCTACTGTATCTGCAAACACAATTAAACCATTCATTAATCCGTAATTGGCAAGGAGCAGCATAGATTTATGCCAGGTTGCTCCATATCCAGTCAGAGTTCCAAAACACATTGTAATAAGACAAATTCACCTCTATCTCTCTTCTGCTTAGATATGTATCTATACAACCCACTGGGGAAAAATAATTGCAGTGTTAAATTTATAGTAATAGTTAAAAAGATGTACAATAATTCATACTAATGGAGTAAATTCTAACAAGTTTGTGCTAGCAAGAGGCACAAAACAAGGTTGCATAATAACATTAAAAACAAAAAAATCTTGAAAGTCTTGATTTCTGGGATAATGATTATAGACATAGATCTGAATTATAGACCATCATAACAGGACATGAATAGAAAATTTAATAAATGGAGGAATTAGAAATTAACAATGCTTTGAAGGATTGAAAAAGTAAGAATGATGACTGGATAGAAATGTAGCCCTAGAGACACATGAGTTGAAGTAAAATAAAATGTTTTAAAAACCCAAATGGAGAAAGAAAGGATCTGCAACTGCCCTCCCCCAACTAAGACATTCTTTGGAAAGTTGGGGAAATGGGAGAAAATAGTTATGCTTTATCCACCACCTAAGACACGATTAAGAGCTATTTCTACAGTGAATATTGTGCTCACTTAAAGACAACTGATGGAATTAGACAACAAACAACTAATTAAATTAGAAGACCTGTACTTCGGGGGGGGGGGAATCCTAAATCACTCCAGTAATTGAAATAAGCTATGGAAATATTGGACACACAATGACTTGGTCTTTTTTCTATAAGCAACATCATTTCACGTGCGAAGTTTGCTTTAATGACTGAAAATAGTTTGTCTAACTGTAGGGAATTCTGATAGGCAATCAATATAGCATATTGATTGCTGGAAAAGAAATCTCTCATTTCACAAGTTTCAGTAGAAATTCTTTATCTAGTTCACTGTGCTTGCCAAAAATTTTATTCGGAGGCCTATTGTTTGCTGTTGTCCTTCCTAGCTTGCAACTAAAGATGTTACATGTAAGCGTATGAGAAAGGCTGCTTGGATGTTGTATTCACACAGATTCAGCAATTTATTAAGTATAAGAGTGGCTTGATTTCTGCAATAAATCATCTTAAAGTTATGATCACTATACCTTGTCTCATGTCTCTTTAATCTATGCTTGCATTGCTTTGCTGCTTGCTTAGCTGGCTCGCTGCCCATATTGCTTATATTGTAATTATTGATCGGTATCTGATGCTCATGTATATAAGGTTTATTGACTGATGCTCAAGTGTATATCCATGGTTAGCAATGTACATATTCACAACACCGGTGCAGTGTACATATGATGTAGCAGTGGACGTATATTATTGCTACACCTAACTGAATAACATTTTACATGAAACAAATCACAGTTCCCTCACCACATGAAGCTGAAACTGCACCAAGCAACACTGTGTCGTTCAAAGGATGACTATAAAGCTATGTGAAGGTTGGACGGGTCTAGAGAACGCACTAATGTGAACAATGACCATAAGGACTTGTAATTTCCTAAGCAATACATAGAAATAAAGATAAACTGAGTGTAGAATGCAAGGATTTTCAAACCCAACAAATATATCTTGTTTTAATTCTTTTAAGTCCATGTCTGTTTTCTCAGTATCCTGGTGTCCGCTACAAGTTTCAATGATTTATTTTTTAAAAATCACACAAGCTTAAATTAAGTCTGTATGATACATAATATGACTAATTTCTATTGGGAGAAGAAAAAAAAATGAGGAGGGACGCACAAACATCAAAACTGACTACAAAGCCAAAATGCTTATTCTTCTCTGAGGTAATCTGCTTTTGACTGCCTACTCTGCAAGTTGACTGAAGAACTGTCAGCAATATCTTGGCTCCATCTGGTGTTCTGAGGGGAATCCAGGATATTTGAGGCATGTAGAAATTTCAAAGCCTTGCCTCAGTATTAAATTAGCTTTTGGTACAAAGAGCTTTATAGATTTCTGCTCTTGGATTCTTCATTTTTCTTGCACTGGTTTTACCCTTTTACTGTGGACTCCTTGCCTTCTGAATCATTGAATTCCTTATGCTCCTACCCTGCCTTAGAAACTGTCTGCGGTCTCCAGCCTTCTGACAGGTTGGGTGGTGAGTTGCTTTTGTTTGGAATTTTGTGGTTCTGACTTCTCCTTAGCTCCTATGTATTGCATTGTTACTAAAATGCCTTTCTGGTTTTGAAATTTCTGCCTCAACCTTGAAGGACTTTGTTACTCCTTGGCCATGATGACACCTGTCTGAAATAGTCCATGAAGCTGTCCTAATCCTGTTCACACCAAATTCCTGATATATCAGTCCTCAGCTTGGACTGCTAAGCTCACACCTTTTATGTTATCTCCCCGAGTCTCCTTTACATGACTCTTTAATTCTCCATGACTCTGATGGCATCAACATCACCTGCATTCTGATAGGATTAAGTTCTGTCAATCAGTAGTAGCAACAAGGGGTGTTTTTCCACGGTCACTTAGTACCCATTTTAGCACCCATTAAGGATCCGTTTGGGTGAGAGCCGGATGACCCCATTTCCACCATGGCACCGATTAGGGACACATTTGTTCCCACTGCGGCTCAGGAAATCCAGATCATATGGGTACTTTTGGGGCTTTAATCCGGATTTTCTGTAGACTCCATTAATGGGGTCTACAATGGGGTCTTCAGCCAGAAAATCCAGACTAAAGGGAGCCTGTTTCCATGTTAGTTTGGCTATGGGGTCTAGAGGAGGCTAGGGGAAGGGGGCACCCTTGGGGGGGAGCACCAAAACCTAAGCTTCGAAGTCATTTCAAAGTTACTTCGAAGCCTGTGCAAAATAGCTTCGGAGCATCTTTGAAGTCTGTGCTGATCTTCAGAATGAACTCTGAAGTCACTCCAAAGTCACTTCAAAGTCACTTCGAAGTCACTTCGAAGTTTACTCCGAAGATCAGCATAGACTTCATAGAAGCTCCAGAGCTATTTTGCACAGACTTCGAAGTGACTTCGAAGTGACTTCGAAATGACTTCAAAGTGACTTCGGAGCTACTTCGGAGATTGCACCCCCTGTTCCCCCAAACACCTGGGTAGATCTGGATTTCCAAATGGGTGCTCCAGTGTTTCCATGGCAGGGAGGCTAGCACCCATTACTAACACTTTGGGTACTTCCCTTAATCCGAATCTACTAGATCCGGATTAAGGGGAGTACCCATTCCCTAGATCCAGATCTTCCTAGTTCCGGATTAAAGGAGCACGGTGGAAAAACACCCAAGGTGTAGTGCTGATGGCAAACTCAATGCTAGCACAGGGTTCTGTTGGGATATGGAGATCCAGATGCAGCCTAGGTATATCCCAACCAGCATACATCTCCACCTCTGCAGCCCTTCCCATAGAAAAATGGGAGGCTGCAATCTGCCATTTTCCCTCAAGCTGCTTTCCCAGTTTTACTTTTTACTGAAACAAAGCATTGTTTCCCTTGCACATTGCTGAAGGAAAATGGAAGATACATTGTCTTTAGAATTGTATCACTGATACTCTTGCTCCACTCTTCCCTCACTCCTCCTCCCAACAGTGCTTTTCTGCCCATTTATTTTTTAAATTCCTCCCTGTTTTTTGCAAAACCACTAAAGAGCAACCTTATTTCCCCAAAAATAAGGCCTACCCTGAAAATAAGCCCTAGCATGATTTTTCAGGATGCTCGAAATATATGTGTTATATAAAACATCCCCTGAAAATAAACCCTAGTGCATATTTAGGAGCAAAAATTAATATAATACCCTGTCTTATTTTGGGGAAACAAGGAATTAAAGAAATATGATCTATTGCATTATCTAGCACAAAATAGTTGTTTTTAAATGATGGACAGAGTCTGCAAGCTTGAAAACAACGGAGAATTGGGGGGCGGCAGGATGACAAGGCATTGGGCAGGAGGGAAGGCTGGATCCACCCACCTCCAATGCGATTCAGCCAGTTGGGTGACCTTGGGCTAGTCACAGTTCTCTTCTGAGCTCTCCTAGCCCCACCTAACTCACAAGGTGTATGTTGTGGGGAGAAGAATAGAAAGCTTTGTCAGCCACTTTGATTCACCTTAAATGGGTGAGAAAAGCAGGGTAAGAAAGCCAACTCCTACTCTTCTTGTTTAGCCTGGTTCCCTGTTTATACATGCCAAGAGAAAATAGACTGCCCCCCCTCCCCAAGACAGACTGAGTCCTGGGTAAAAGTGGACTCCGGAGAAGCCGGCTTGCAGAGAAGCACAGCCCACGATGAAGATAATCCCAGGGAAAAGAAATGTGAGCGATAGAAAGAGAAGACAGCCAAAACACATCTTGAACTATGAGTGTGATCACGGCCCTTAACTGTTTTCCTGTGTTTTTTGAGCCCCTAACTTCAGAAATTGCAAACACATTTGTCCTGAGCTTCTTTAAATCTGAATATTATTCTCAACAAAATATAGTTGATATAAAGGCACAGTTTTTATTTAAGCTTTTAGAAAATTGGGGAGGTGAAATATCTATGAGAAACTCTACTGCAGAACAAGGTTACTAAGTTTTAAATCTAAATCCCTCCAAGCTGCAGGCAAAGCTAATTTTGCCTCTGTGGCTACAAAAGAGATCTAGGATTCGACCAGCTTCGGAAGTTGTTAGATAGGCTGTCTAAAAGGTAAGGTGCTCCATCTTTTGCTAGTGTAGACATATTATTGAAGACTCCTCTTGGTAGTCGACATTTTTTCCCTGTGAATGAACGATTTTATATTTCCCTTGCACCATCCCTGTAGGGAAATACCACATTATCCCTTTCCTTTTGATACTTGGTGGTTCCAATATTATTTAATAACCAAGTCCCCCAAATTAACCTAAGTTCCTTTGTCACCTTGTTTCCTTCTATTTTTATTTTATCTCTTATTTTAAATTTAAATAGTTCTCATCTCTTCCTCCATTTACTTTTATCCTTCTACCTATACATTATAGTTTGTCTTGTAGCCAATCATAATTTCAATAATCAATCTTCATTTTAATTCCTTTATTTCTCCCCCTTCATTCTCCCTGAGGCAAATATTTCATGTGTGTATACAATTGGTTCCTGTATTTTTGTTTCCTGGATACATCAATTTTCTTGGATACATTAATTGTTGCCAAAAATTTTAAACCTCCCCACATTTCCACCACATGCATTCTCCTTTTACATTCCAGCAGTTTGGAGGTTTTTTGTCATATGTAACTATGAATATGACAACTTAATTGGAGTTAGCATCTGGGAATTATCTTCAACATCATTTTCTTATACTTAATATACTTGACATCTCTCCCATTTTTATTTACTAATTCATCCCATTCATGCTTTTTGTGTTCATGACCCTTCACATTTTATAAATATTATTTTATTAATATTATAATAACATCATAAACTTATATATGTCTGAAGCAAATCCCTTATTCTCTTTTATTTATTGTTTTTTTTCAAAATAATTTAGCTATATATGAAAATAGGTATAAATATATGAATGATTTTTTGCTATTTGATTTTTTAAAGTAGAGAAGAATGATTTACACGGGATTTGGGATTTACTGGCAACAGAAATGGGATAATATGTTATTGTACAGCTTGAGTACGGAGGGGGGGAGAAAAGCTTTAAAGGAAACAATTAACTTGATTCATCACTTGAAATATGATGTTTGGAGCTAAGTTTTTAATATTTTCAATCTGTTCCGTGGGAGAGGGTGAGTGGGGTGTGCACTGCATTGTTTAGAGTATGACTTTGATTGTACTAAGATTAAAAAATATTTTTAAAATCATTTAGCTCTTTATATATGGCTTTTGTATATCCTTTATCTCTTGCAAAATTATATAAAGCCCTCCACTGAAGCCAATATTGTTCACCTATGAATGCATTTCTTCTAGTATCTTCTAGGGTCGTGCATGAAACCCATTTCACCCCTTTGATCTGAGATGAATCAAAGAAGGGAAAATTCAGCTTCATGTGAAACCTCACACACATATGAATATGAGGGGCTTCGGCTTCATACATGAACATCCAACAAATGGTTGTGCATGAAAGGAAACCCACCCCCTTTCCTTCCTTCCTTCCCATCCCATCCCATCCCACCTCACTCACACACACTCCATCGTTTGGTGCCCCAGCTGCTACTCCCATCATACTCTCTTCTGAGGCCCAGCTAGGCTTTTTGGAGGTGCGCACAGAGGTTTAAAAGCTACCCCATACAGGAATCATGGGAAATCTCATGAGATTCCCCATAATTCCCAGATGGGGGGAGTCTCTAAACCTGTACACACACCTCCGGAAGGCCTAGCTGAGCCTCCAATGGTGGTGGCAGCAGCTGGATTTCCAGGTAAGGGGACATGGCCAGCAGGACAGGAGGCCAGAGGTGGGCAGATCCAGCTGTCATTGAAGCTTCTATGAAATTCTGATGAGGGCCGGCTACATTTGCTTTGCAGGCAATTGTGGGCCACTTTCAATTTGCCCATGAATGTTCAATAAAAGGAAATTGCTGAAAGGGCCTGGAACACTTCATGATCTCTGTCAGTTTTTACTAAGAATAATTTAATGTTGTCAGCAAACTTTGCTACCTCGCTGCTTACCCCTTTAAGAAGTAGCAGGACTACACAGACAAAGGGCCTGTTTGCAATTTGCTCCCTGGAATGATGTTCCAATCAAGTTCAGAGGGAGCTATTAACACTTGAACGCCGTGTCTTCACGGCAACCTTATCTCGAATTCAAAACATTTTCAATCCT
>MTQE01002208.1:1231125-1241801 GCA_014337955.1 Aspidoscelis marmoratus
GGAGGGGCAATAGAGATACAAATTAGTACCATGGGAACGCACCCAGAGAGGGGGAAATGAACCAGCAACGTTAGTATGGTGTATCAGCTATTTAACTGAACTAGGATTCAACAGATGAACATACTGGGACTGGGTCCTTTTGGCAGCTGCTCTGGACTCCACTTGGCAGTTGTCTCAATTTGTGTGTGTGTGTGTGTGTGTTGGTTTATTCTGCAATGTTTTATATGACGTGCAATTTTTATAATGTATTTTCATTATAATGTTTTGCTTATTATTTTGCATTGTATATTTTCCATTTGTTCTAAACCACCTTGGGTAAATTTTCTTTTGGAAAGGCAGTATACAAATAAAATGGAAATGGAATACTGGAAGGATTTTGCATCATCCAGGGATAGCCAAAAAAATACTTGCTGCTACACTGTCAAAACCTGTAAGGAGACACTTCTGCATTCTCAGGGCTTGATTTGGCACTAAAGCCTGAAGAACTGAGATGTTTAGTGCTCACCCATTATCCCCTTCCATGCGAACTATCAAACCATTGCATTCATTTCTCACATACGTTTTTTGCTGAAGTTCTTATAAAGAAAACCAGGAGGAATATACGGGGAGAAAAAGGCCAAAGGAGCAGGTCAGTTCTCAAAACTGCAGAAGGAGATGAGATCAGATAGATCACATAAGATGGAGAAAGGTGGAAGGAAAAGAGCATTTAAAAGGTGATTTCCCTGCAACACTTTTTACTTTGTAAATCACAGCAGAATGTGGGAGATTTTAAAGGAAATGCAAAAATAGCTCATTATTCTGAGAAATCCTTGACAATGGACAGGAATTTTCTCCAACAACTGAATTAAAGGAGATAGAATGTTAAAAAATAGAGAAGGAAGTGAAATAAGATAATCTTTTTAAGTCTGTTTAACTTGTCCAGCAAGTACACAATAAGAACCATGGGGCACAAGAGTTACCAGCTGGAATTCAAAGTGAAGGTCTAATATGAATATTTACTTAGTTGAAAGCAAACAAACTGAAGATCCAAGTATTAATATTTGCATAACTGAAAGTAAAGAAAACGTAAGAGGAACCTACTATTTAAGTAAAAACTGAAATAACAAAATCTGGATTAAGATTAAACTTTATGAAGGCAAGAGGAAGAAAGCTGCTGAGACTGAGGCAAACAAAAGTTAACAGGAGTTTGGTGGAATAACTGCTGGTGCTCTGGTAAGTTTGTAGATTGGATTTTCTGGCTTTTGGAGAATTTGCTGGACAGTTGGTGTGGGTTTAACTGCTGGAGGGGGGCTAGTTTCTATAATAGCCTCAGGACATGGTCTATGGGAGAGGGGCTTGCAGATGATGCTGATGGTTTTAATAATTTTTAAAAGTAAAACAGTTTTAATAGTCACAAATTCTTTTAGAAAGGAAAATAATTTAAATAGTAACAACCTAAAAACAATTTTTTAAAAAATTAAGATTTAACAAAATTTAAATAGCAGCAAAATAATAATAATTTAAAAGTTATGGAGTCAGGTAGCCAGCCTTGGGGGGGGGGGTTGCATCAAACAATAATCAAGCAGAAAGATGTAAGAGGCAGTTAAAGAGTTTACACGGTCTAACACAGCGGTTCTCAACCTGTAGGTTGCGACCCCTTTAGGAGTCCAACTACCCTTCCAGAGAGGTCGCGACAAGTCTCCTGCCATGCCTCCCTCCCCTCCAAAGAGACTTTGTCCTTCCCTAACTAGACTTTTATGAGACTTGCAAATTAGATGTCGGTGTTGCCTTCTCACTTCTTCTGTACCACTGCTTGTAAATCTCATGAGCTGCAAATGAACTGCAAAGTCCTGTCACATTTGCAGGAACTTTGTGAATCCCCCTGTATGTAGTGTTTTCACAGTGGATTCCTCAGCTGCCCCGTCCCCCGTGACCCCAGCTGTCCCATCCCTGTGGTTGGGGGTCTTCACAACATGAGGAAGTGCATTAAGGGGTTGCGGCATTAGGAAGGTTGAGAAGCGCTGGTCTAACAGGACAGAGTTTGCATCAGAGGACTGCGTAGTAGGGATGTGCACAACATTCACAGACAAATCAAATGGGGCCTATCTAGTCATCTGCAAACTGAATTATCTGGTATTCAGCGAAGCTTCAGTCAAAACTTCGGCAAAGTCTGGACGCCCCTGTGGCCTCCTGTCACCCCACTTACCTTTAGGCATGCTGCTGCCACTGCACATCCTCCTCCTAGGCCTTCCGGTTCTGCACGTGCAACTCCGGAAGTTCTGATTCAGCTTCTGAAGAGCACCAAAATGGGCCTGGAGATGCCACCATGGCCTCCTGTTACATTCCGGCACCCTCCCTTACCTTTGTTGAGGCTGTGGTGGCATGTCCGGATCTATTTTGGTGTTCTTCAGAGGCCGAAAGAGCACTTCTGGGTTTTACTCGTGCAATCCCCAGATGGAGAGCTGTGCACGCAAACTTGGAAGTGCTCTTTTGGTCCCTGAAGAGCACCAAAATAGGACCAGAGATGCCACGGTGGCTTCTGCACTGGAATGGAATGGGAGGCCACGGTGGTGCCTCCAGGCCCATTTCAGCACTCTTCGGAAGCCGAATCATCACTTCATTTTGCGCATGCAGCTCCCCATCTGGTGATTGCGCAATGCGGTAGGAGATGTGTGTGCAGAACTGGAAAGCCTAGGAGGAAAGCGCACAGTGGCAGCAATGGCAGGTAAGTGGGGGGGGGACAAAAAGGGAGGAGTGCAGAGGTTTGCCTTATTTCATGCACGAATATTCGTATGAATATTTGTGCACAAATACAAATGCATTCGTGGGAGAGGGAGGGCTGGCCAAAACTGAATATTCCCACATTAGATTCACATCAAATTGAATGTGGGAAATTGGCTTTGTACCCACCCCTACTGCATACAAATGTCTTTATGGAAATGCCAAAAACCTCCGAGGCACAATAAGAGAACTGGAATGCTTAGCAACAGATTTTTAAAAAACTGATATTATTAGCATAACTCAAACCTGGTAAGTCAATGAAAAACAACAGGATGCAGTTATTCCAAGTTACAGACTGTACTGGAAAGACAGGAAAGGGTAAACTGGTGGTGGGGTAGCCTTGTACACTGTGAACTGAAATGTCTATGCCAAAAGGCAGGCCTAATATTAGGGGTATCCCATATCTCTCCTAACCAAACACCCAAAGGAGATCAGCATTTGTAAAATGAGATAAAGGAGGCACCAAAAGCAGAAAGGGTAGTCATACGTGGGGAATTCAATTACTCTAACATAGATTGGGTTCAACCTCCTGAGGGAGATATAAAATTCCTAGACATGCTAAATGATTCTTCCCTAGAGCAAATGTCTGTTGAGCCAACTAGGGAAAAGGAAATCTTCAACTTGATCTTAAGCGTCACTCAGGAACTGGCACAAGATGATACTGTGGCGGACACAATAGCGAACTGTGCTCACAATCTGATAAAACTTCAGCTTAAACCAATCTAATACAGGTATGTTAAAGTTTCATAAAGAAAATTTCCCAAAATGAGGAAACCATTAAAAAATACATTGAAAGGGAAAGTTGGAAGATTTTAATCATTCCAAAATACATGGAAACTATTTACAGATATAATAACGGGGGCCTAAAAGAAAGGCACTATCAAGTCTAAGAAGACATCAGTGTGGCTTACAAATGTAATATGAAAAGTCACTAAAAACAAGAAAAATTCATTTAGAAACTGGAAGGCTTGTCCTAGTGAGGAGAACGGGAAGGAAGATGAGTTCTGGCAGAACAAATGCAATATGGCAATGTGGAATGCTAAGAAAAATGTTGAGGAACATATTGCTAAAAACATCAAAACAACTTAAGTAAATCAGTCATAAGAATCCAATCAAGAAAGTAATTGAACCATTGAGAGTGTCAACAAGCACATGGATAAAGGCAATCAGAAGGCTGTTGACAAAGTACCTCTTCTAAGGCTCTTGAATAAACTCACCAGTCATGGAATAAGAGAACATATCCAGTAGTTGACTAAAGGGCAATTCTCAGAGTGAAGAGAAGTAAAAAATGGGATCCTCCAAGAGTCAATATTAGAACCAGTGCTATCTAGTTTATTCATGAGTGATGCAGAATTGCAGGTAAGCAGTGAGATAAAGTTTGCTGATGACATTAAGTTATTTGTGGTAGGAAAAACTGAGGCTGCATTTAAATGTGAATTCGGTTCATTTTTGGGATTGGATGATCCCACTTATTTTTTTATTCCTGGACTTTATAACTATCCTGCTAAAATGCAAGGGGAGGGGTCCTCAGAAAAATTGTTCTTGTTCCTGTTCTGGAGCCCAGTCCACTTTTTTTTGGGGGGGGGAGGAATGGTACTGGACTATTAGGGGTGGAAATCAGCCTTTTGGACTGCCCCCCCCATAAGCTTCTGGGCAATGCCCACCATGGATGGGTGGGATTTCACATCTGGGAAAGTCTCCCCACTGTCCTTCCCATCCCTGCAATGCTAGCTAACCAGAGATCAAAAAAGGCTGGCATCTTTGAACACACTGCAATTAGAGAGATACATTTAGCAATCACAGAGGAGGGAAAACTTTTTAAAAGTCGGAGCCTCTGTTTACAGAAGCAAGGGAAATGAGAGTGATTTCTTTGCTTTGTCCTGTGTCCATTCTCTCTCCCTGCTGGAGATTTGTGCAGTTTGAGTGGGAACAGCAGTTTTCTATTTCAGCCCGTGTTATCCTCAGGCAAATAGGGACAGCCAGATTGCGCACTTGGTCCTCAATCCAGATTTTAAAAGTCCAATCCAGATTTAAAAAGTCAGTTGGGAACATGGCCTGAAAGACACTGTGAAAAGCTCTAGAACAGTGATGGCCAACCTATGACACATGTGTCACAGGTGACACGCCAAGCCCTTCTGGGTGACACACATGGCACCTGGGTATGTAGTGTTTGCTTGTTCGTGAAGTAAGTGAAATACCAACTTTCAATTGAAGAGTCAGGGGCCACTCTTCGAAGCTGATGAGCAGAAGAGTTGGGAATGACAAGGCAAAATGTCTTTTTTTACAGAGAGGGTCATTGGTCTAAGGCAGTGATGGCCAACCTTTTGAGCTCAGTGTGTCAAAATTCGCAAGAAAACCTAGCTTAACTCGGGCGCTGTGTCATATCTAGAAATATCCATTATTTTGTGATATTTGTAGCTCTAGTAAAAAAGTTATATTTCTGAGATATGTATTTTATTAAAAGCAAAACCAAATAATTCTTTACATTAGTGACTTATGCTGCTAAATCTTCAGTTGAAAGTTGGTATTTCATACACTTCAAGAACAAGCAAGCACTACATGTCCAGGTGCCACGATGACCATGTGTGTCACCCAAAAGGGCTTGGTGTGTCACCTGTGACACGCGTGTCATAGGTTGGCCATCACCGGTCTAAGGGAAGAGGTGGTGACAGCAACAATCCTGAACAGCTTTAATAAAGAGTTAGACAAATTCAGTGTGGACAAGTGTAGAGACAGGCAGGGTTCTTCTAAAGATCATCCACAGGGAGTCAAGAGCAGGTGAAGGTTTTATCTTCGTTTTCTGCTTAAGAGTGCCCTGAAGTAATTGATGGGCCACTGTGTGGGACAAGATCCTGGACTAGATGGACCATGGCCTGATTCACCAGGCCTCCTCTTATGTTCTTAGATTCTTTAATGAATCATGGGCAGCATCGGCATGGAAGCAAAAATATTTTGGGGAGCATCGTCCTAGCTGTTTAAATGATTTTATATGTTATTCCACTCTGTGCATTATTTCAGTCTCAGTCTGTATGACATGAGGGAACCTTCTTGCTTTCTTAGACAGGGATTCATTTGACTCCAGCTACAGTCCTGCTCCTTAATGCTGGTATGCTATTATTGTACCAAAATCTCTAAAAGAAGGAACTGTATGCCCATATACCAGCTACCTGGACATTAATACTTAACACAATTAAATAATTATGAATACTGTTCTTTTTTTAAAGGTCCTGGCAGTCCTGCACTGGTTACCACAGCTTCCTCTCTGCTCCACCCCTGACATTCTCTGAGGGTACAGTTTGGCCTTCTGACTATGAAATCAGAAGTTAAACGAGGAAGTTAGTAAATGTGCTTCAAAGTTTAAACCGGATAAGAACTTGCAAAATATTAAAATACTTTTACTTTCATTGGAGGGCAGACCAATTCAGTTGACTTAATTGTGTCTACTATCTAGACATACAGCCACATTAATAGAAAATTCTTTTCTGGGATACATGTCTTTGTTTGTGCTAACAATCTTTCAATACATGGTTCTCATATTTGGCGAAAATGCCCATTAGGGTTGTTATCTTCCATTCGATGCCGTTTACCTGTGAAAAATTTGTTTATCATAATTTTCCATAATTCATTTTGCCACACAAATATGCAGTTTCAAATATGCAGGCAATGGAGATAGCTCACTGACAAGGGGGAATGCCTGAGAAAATTAATATCCATGAGAGTGAAGTTAGTGGTTGGCAAACAGCCTCCGCCTCTCCTTCTCCAAGAGATTCACGTGCAGATGGCAAAGTTGATGGTGACGTGGTGAGACTGCACCCCCAAACAGGCACAGCCAAGGCATATACCAACCAGCATGTACCTCACCTCCCACCTGTTCCCAAAAAGACAGATAGGCTGGTACTGTGCTATATGCCCTAGAGCAGCTGAAGCCCAATGCTAGAAGTCCTCCTTTAATAAGGAAATGCCAAAGGAAAGGGGAGGAAAGGAGGAGGCCTGCCTTTGTAAATGGACTTTGGTGCCCAGCCACCTCAGCAACAGGGTGTTGCCCAAGGCAAATGAACCATAACTTCCACCGAGTTTTCTCTTTTATTAAAAAAATCAATCAAACAAACAAAAATCACAGGACAATCCTGTGGAAACCAGGAAATATATGCCAGGTGCTGCACTCTCCTCCTACCCTAACAGTGACATTCGCCCACAATGAAGCTGTAATTCCAAGGGAGGAAACTGGGAACCCTCCCTCTGCACAGCCAGGAAAATATGGTTTCCACTCACAGTCTACTTGTGTGGCCTCACTTTGCAAAATGAAATGGGCTAGGGATCTGAATTGTCCGGACATAGTTGAAAATGGCTTAGATATTGATCAAAAGCTGCATCTGACAATGCACTAAAGCCGGGTTCACTATTAAGTTTTAGTCCAGCTTCCACCCACTTTTAGCACATCAGCAAAGTGACTGGCTGATTTCTTTCAGCATTATCTAACTTAGAAAATTCACCTTTGAGTTAGTTAACGCAGAAAGAAAACGTCTGTCAGCTTTTCTGATGCGTTCTTCTATTCTGAAAGTGGACTGAAGCCGAATTAAAACTGAGGTGTGAACACAGCCTTAGAGTGAGGGAAAACATCAGCAAAGTGAATTGTTGTTTTATTGCCACTTTTCTGCGTTAGATAATGATTTTCTGGCTTAGACAATGCCCAAAGAAAACAGCTTGTCATCTCAAGCAGCTACATCCCATATACTGTACACACACACACATACACCAGTTTCGTTTTTTTAATGTGTTACACTTGACTCCACTGTTGGTAAGAGCAAACAGCTCGGAAAGGAGAGCTTTGTTACTTCGATCCCCAGGCTCCTCCTGGAAACAGGTAAGGGCAAACCAGCATTTCTGTATCTCCGCCAAGAAAACAACATCGAGGTACCCATGCAGTCAGCTAGGAGTTCGCCACTTCTGGACGGTCGCCAGCCAGCCAGCCAGCCAGCCAGCTACTGGGAGAGTTCCTGGAAGTTTCGCCAGGAAAGTTCGTGACAATGCACCCCACGACCGGGAAGTCATGTGGAAGCCACCGACGTCACAACACTCCCCAACACCCCCGTCCCGTCCTCCACCCGTCTCTCTTCCGGGATAGGCTTGCGAGGATGGTCGGTATTCGGCGTTGTGCTTGGTTTTTTTCGCTTTCAGTTACGGTCCCGTCAGCGTGTGGATGACGCCGGCCGAACCGTCGCTGCTCGCTGGCCGCCACTTGCTCTCCTCCCCGTCCATCAGGCTTTGAAAGAGAGCAGGGGACCTGCTCCAGAGAGGCGCCACTGAAGGGCGCAGGCTGCCTTCGGCTGGGTTTGCTTGTCCCCGGGCGAGGCGGCAGCCGAGACTGGCTTTGGAAGCCAGGAAGTCAATGGATTCCCGGCTTGCGGTGTGGGACTAGCAAGAGGTAAGTGAGATGCGGAAGGGGAAGGGGAAGGAGGTTCCCAGAGCCCAAAGATTCTGGGGGAGAGACAGGGCATCCTTAGAGAGCTGAGAGAGGGAATGATGAGTGGAAGAGTTCTGGGGGTATCGTAAGTGGAGACGATCATCATCATCATCATCATCATCCTTCCACGGAAGTTCCGCAGTCATAGTTAGTCCTGCCCCAAACTGACAACAACAGAAGCCCCAGGGCGCCTTACAAGCTACGCACTAGCCTCGCCTGGGGGACTGACTTCGTGGTAAAGTTTAGCGTTGCAGGCTCCTTGTGGCTGGCAGAAGGCGAGGGGGCGCCTTCGGGATGCTCGAGTGAATGCGCCGCTCGGGAGGTCGGGGCACTGGCTTCTGGCCATAGTTTGCCTGGAAAGCGCGCGCGCCGGGAAACACCCCCGCCTTCCAGAAATCCTGTGAGCAAAGGTTGAGAGGGTCGTCGTACGGTGCATCTCTTTGGGCTCTTGAAGTTGATGCATACATCCACGGTGAAGCAATCTAACGGGTGTGTGTTGAGGGCAGAGATCCCTGAAGGCGAGTTTGGTTTCGGTTTTGCACGACGAGTATCAACGCAAGAGACAGCCGCAGATAAATTGACACACACACACACACACACACACACACACAACACACGCAGCAGTCAAGTCCAGGCCTTTGTAACTGATATCCACCCATCATAGGGTGTTTTACCAGCTAGCACTAAAGGACCCATTAAGGCCGCATCCCCATTAGAAGCTTAATTCAGTTTCCCGAAACCGAAATAACAGAACCGGATGCAAACGTGAATTTGCCTGATCCCATTACTTTCAGCCAGAATCGTGTTCAATCCGAATTCTGAGGACGTACGTGACTCAAGGGGGGACTCCAGTGGCTACTTTTTAAAACCACTTTTTGGGGCTGCCCTGTCCTCTTCCTCCTGGTGTGAACGCGCCACCCATAGCTGGGTGGCTGCTGCTTGCCTGGATGGAAGAAAAATGGCAGCGGACAGCCAGCAATTCTTTCCCCTCCTCTCCTCATTGCTCAGGGCATGCAGCAGCAGCAACAAACATCCACACATCTCCCCAAACCTGCAGCTGCTTTTCCTTCTTTCCCCTTTTTTAAAGGTCAGAACTTTCAGTGGCAAGATCGTTATCAGGTGTGAAGTGCTTGGATTGCCACTAGGGCTGCTTTGAGGGGTGGATTTTACAGCTTGCTTTGGAAGCAAGCTATTGGGGGACGGAAACTCTCATCCCTTAATACGGAAGGGTTCCCACAGTAAAAAATATAAAACGTTTCAAGCGCATGAACCGGAGTGAGACCTGTTGAAATGAGGATTAACATTTACAACGCTTTGAGGCAATTTAACATGCGGAAAGCGTGTTAAGCCAAACTGCGAGGATTGAAAACGGTTTGAAACTGAAATAAGGTTGTAATGGGGATGCAGCCTAACAGTCCTTAATGGGTACTCAAGAGCTAGTGGAAAAACACCCATGGAAGCCTTAAGATGGTCCTGCTGGCTTTCAGAGTCAAATTCATGCTTAAAGCAGGCAGTGTGGAGGCAGACCTTTCACAGTACTTGGCTACCCAGCTGAAGTTGAAGACTGAGGATTTAGGAAAAGTTTATTAGCTGGTTTATTAGTTTGGTTGTAAACAACACTTAATCACCAAAAACGGTCGGCTGTTGAACAAAGTGAGGCACTTTGGACTGGGTGGCACTCATACAGCTTTCTTTGAAGTCAGCAGCAGTCTCCCAGGCTTATCCTTGTCAGGAATGGGATCGCTTGGAGGAGGCCTTCTGTTTTAGCTAATTTACTTCATTCGTTCTATAGTGATTTTATCGTAACCTGCCAGAGACCTTTGGGTACAGAGTGGGATATAAATATTAATATACTAAACAGATCTCTTCTGGGAAGAATGTGCTGTTGTAGTGCCAAGTGTTGGAGATAGATAGTAACAAACAGTGTGGCCTGTGGGATTCTTCTTTTCCTTGTTTTGCTGCCTTTGAACCATTGGCCTGACTGACCTAACATTCTGTTCCCATTCAGTCTATCACTCTGTTTTAACAGTAGCTAGCCAGATACTTATAAGCAGGGCACAATCAATCATCTCTCTCTTGGCAGCTGATTTTTAAAGAGACACTGTAGATCTGGAGGTGGCTACCCAGCCATGGAAAGCTGATTCTATTGACAGGTCTGCCCCCCATTAACTGGTCTAGTTCTAAGTTTCTTCTTTTGAACTTATTATTATTGTTATTGTTATTAATTACCACCACCTTCACTGAGGCAGCTTAGGGCTGGTGTACCAGTGGCATTGTCCACAGCCCAGTCTGCACCTTCTCATTTTTAAGAATTCTAGGTTAGCAAAGGTAGATAAGGGGGAGATGGGATGGGAGCATGAGCTGGTTTTTTGCTAGTCACCAGAGTGCAGGTATGGGAAGGGATATAAGTTTTAAACCTATTTCTATTATTTCATAAAGGCTTCACCGAATT
>MTQE01002208.1:1258716-1270481 GCA_014337955.1 Aspidoscelis marmoratus
TATCAGGCTGAATTGTTACTTCTCTGCTGAATATGGATCTGGTGCTCTAAGAAATCTGGCAAGGGGCTGGTCCTTGCGCAGGGTGAAAGCCAACCCGTTTCATGATGTATTTGTCCAAATACTGCTGTAGCGTTCTCACAGCAATAAGGAAGAAATGTTTTAAAAGCAAAAATGAAAAAAAAACCACCTGAAAAAACAGGTGTTCCGGTCTTTAACCAAATAATCCTCAAAATACCCCTGAAACTGATTGGGAATCGGGAAGAAGAGGGTCCAAACCATTTCTAAACCATTTTAAAATGCCAATGGAAACTGGGCCTAAGTGGAGGCAAGGGTTTTGTTTTGCTGTTGAGATGCAATGGACGTTGATTATCCCAGCACTATATTGGGATTGCCACATGAATCCATGGCAATCCCAACATAGTTATGAGATATAGAGGTGAAATCCTGAGATTTCTGTTGTGGGATAAAGGACTCCAATCCCATTTTTCCAAATATTACTTGCTTTATGTGGCACTTGCTCCTGGAATTCTTCATGTTGAAAATGCAGGGGTGAAGCCAGATGAAAATACTCATTGTGCAAGTGCCAACAAAGACTCATGGAAGAAAGCACCAGAACAAGAAGGTCACAGGTTTGCCACAGGATGTTGCCCTGCCATCTGGTGAGACAATGAGAGGACATGTTCCTTGACTCAGAGCAATACTTTAGTGATCGTTGTCTCCCTGCCTCCTGTTGTTTGAAAGGGTTCCACAAACCCAATCTCCATGAATACCGAGGAAAAACTGTACTGTTCAGATGGTTACTTTTTTCATACATGACAGACTTCTCAGAGATTGTTTAATATAAAATCTGCACAGTCCTTTGGAATATGCCAGCAGGATGCCAAACACAGAGTGACTGCCTGACCACTCCTGGGGGCTGAATCCACTCTAAGGAGAATTCTGTTTGCAGAATGGGAATATCTGCTCTGCAAATATGGTATAAGCCGGGATTGCTCCTGCCACCTTTATGCAGAAAGAAAGTGGCAGTAGGGATGACTATAACCCATTACGAAATCTGGCAACATTTCACCAGGCTCCAAAAAGGACTTATTTCTGGCCCCATTTCCAGAACCTGGTGAAAGTCACATGTGTGCAATTTTGGTACCAGGGGAACTTTAGTTCCCCAGCCTTGAAGTTAGGCCAGGTCATCTATCCAAGCCAATAGCTATCCACCCTACTCCTCGGCCAGAGCAAGGACTTCAGCCCAGAAATGGTCTTCTCCATGCTTGCCAAACAGTGTACACAGAAGTTGCCTTAATGAAATCAGTTTCAGACTTCCTTCTGTTGTTGAGGTAATACAGCTTGGGCTTGTTCAATGCTTACTCTTCTGCGCTGGTAATTAACATGATTTTTAGTATAATTATTGCTGTTTAAAGATGGTGATGAGCTTTTGGGCTAAATACCAAAAATTTGGAACCTGTCCTTACAGGAAGAAACAGGAATGCTTTTTGACTGAGGGGATATCACAAAAGATAACTATGTATTCACATTAGAAGCACAAAATTAAACCATACTCATAATTTTGGAATCCTTGATATGTGCTTCTTATCACATGTATTGCTGAGTGTGTTGAGCAAGTAACATATTGGGACAGACCCATAGTTTTCAAGGAACCCATGAAGACCTGAAAAAGCCCACTGAGGGTTTCCTCAGTACAGATGTTGAAATCCCCTAACACCACCATGATGGGGGCTTCCAAAACCACTTCTGAGACTGTCTCAGCCAACTCAAATAGGGAACCTGCTGGGCAGCAAGGGTGGTTAGCTGTATTCTCTTGCTTCTCTTTAGTTTTTTTTTTAACTAACCATTCTTACAGTTTTAGAGTATTACGACATTACGCATGCCAAAACTTATTTCACTTTTATTTGTGGTCAGTCACTCTCCAGTGAATTGGACTACGCAGTTGGAAACAGATGCAGTGCTCTCAAGCCTGAGGTAGTATTCAGCCATAACAAAAAAGGCACCTCAGAATCAGAAGTGCCTCAGAGAAAGTGTAGTGTGGCCCTTGTGTTCCCTACCTTTCTCTAATCCACCTTTTTTTAACACAAAATGTTCAGGAGAAGGGGAAGGGCAGACTAGTCTGTGAACAATTCAATTTGAAGCCTTCTCTGAGCCACCTCAGAGTTGCCTCAGAGATATCAATCATACATGACACCATTAAATACAGTCTGCATTTGGCGCTTTCCGCACTGAGCCTTATTCCAGAATGTATCCTGAAGCAGGGCTCTGCTGTCGACATGCTGCTGCAGACAACAGCAGGCCCTGCCAGGGACCTGCCATAGTCTGTACTAGCTTGAAAGCCCAGTGCAAAAAGGCCCTTATATACTTTCTGATAGACAGATATGAGTTTATTTGAGATTCTGTGGTGACTGGTGATAAAGATGTTACAGTATATCAGGACTTTTACCATAGTGCTTGGCAACTTAGCTAAATTTTGAGTTCATATAATGTATGTTCAGTTTAGTTATTTATTCACATTCTCAACTTTTGCTTGCTGCTTGACAGTTCTTAGGATTTAAGGATTCATTTACTGTTTGATCCCCTTCCATTCATTTTATTATCACAGCTGGTTACTAATTATCTGGCATGGAACACAGCATTAATTAAGGACACACCTTTATTGCACCACAGCTATGAAATCCAGCAGAAAATGTTCGTGTTATTTAAAATAACCTCTTGAAATTTTATACAATGAAGCTGTCATGAGAAACCTTTGTCAATACAGATTAAAGGTTGACCATTCATGGACAGTGGCATTGTTTTATATTCTACTTGTTTTTGATCACACATGGTATTGGATCAATTTCTGCAGATGTTCTAAAACTGTGCTGTATAGTCAGATTTTTTTTAATCTGCATACAAACAATACACAATGTTGTCTCATGATAACCCATTGTTGGACTACTCTGTGGTAGCACCTTCTCTATAGAATGATCTCTCTTCTGCTGTTCATGATGTACTACTATAGAAGTATCTCCTTACCCAGGCATTCCCTGTGTGAATGTTTGTTCCTTTCCCTTAACACGTTTTTAATGGGATTTAATTGTTGATTTTTATGTGTGTGGTTCTATTCTGTTTTTGATCTTTCCTAGAAATTGCTCTGTGGGCAGAGATGCGGTAAGTGCAAGCATGATGTCATCACACACATGAAGGGGCTTGTCTGTGCTTGTTTGTTGCTGCACTTACATGCAATGCAGCTCCACTCACAGAAAGAAGGATAATGGCAGGGGTGTGTTTCACAGAGAGGCGAGTTCCACATAGGGATGTGCACAAATGGGTTTTTGGTAGTTGATTCGTAAGGAATCGAATGTTAGAAAATCTATATTCGTTTGAATAGAACCCTTTCGAATTTGGTAAGGTTCTATTCAAAACTGATCAATTCATATGAATATCCAAGTGCATATCCTGGACACATATCCTACATAGACGCATACATAACAGAATGGATAGGGATCCCCCTCCTGTCTTAAATGCAAAGTCCGCGTCTCTCTCTTCCAGTCTCTTTCTTCCGTCTTTGCAGCCACCAATCTCACTCCCTCTCTTGAACTTCCCTTTCCAGCCCTCGTATCTGCTTCCCCCTCATTTCCCCCCAGCTTAACGAATGTCTGAACCGTTCATGCAAATGTTCCAAAGCACTTGTATTCGTACAAATGTCAGGGTACGAATGCCGTGACATTTGATTTGTGTTCGAATGTGAGCACAGCCTCAGTCCATGGTGCTGCAAAGTAGAAGCCCAGTCTGCCAGTGGAACAGGGTATAATGTATAGGCGTGCCCCAAAGTAAGTTAAGCAAAACCACAATATTCAAATATTATGAGATTGCAATAAAAAGGGGAAGTCAGATTTTGTAAAGCACACACAAGGGATGACTGTGTACATTTAAAGTCATTCTTAGAGTTGTTTGTACGTTTTCTGCAAGCTTATGCAAGCATTGCTAACGGGTACCTCAAAAACCAACTTCTATATATCAGATCAGGAAACAAGCTTACATCAAAAAGGTAGAAAAGGTCTTTTGTCAACTTTCTTAACACATTGCTGAACAAAGGAGTCTAGCATTTATCTAAGAAAACACTTAGGCTGCGTTCCCATGCAATAATAAGTCTGCTGAAAATCTTTTGCCACAGAGCGGTCCCATGCACGGCTTTAATCCGGTTTTCCAGCGCCGCTAATGGGGAAAACCCGCTTTAAAAAAATACCTGTATAAAGCAGTACTTTCTGGAAGACGTGGGTTTTCAGTGCAACATTTTCCATGGGATCGCTCTGTGGCAAAAGGGGCGGGGATTCTCTCCCAGGTGGGAATTGCCGGCCGGAGAGATCATCCCTCCCTCTCTCTCTGTCTCACTTTTGCCTGTCATCCAGCCAGCGATCTATGCAAAAAGCGATCTAGGCAGGCATTTTCTCTTTGCTGTTTCTCTTTCCAATCCCAAAGAGAAACAGCAAAGATACATTGTGATGAATTGCTTCCGCAAAAGTGAAAGTGTGAAAGAGCTGGCTGGGTGGAGATCTTATAAAGAGTGCCGGCTGCAGTCTTTGCAAGCAGGGGAGACGAACAGAGAAGTTTTAAATTTTTCTTTTGGTCTTTTTGAAGGAAAGGATTGCAGGATCGCTGGCTGGGGGGGAGGCGTTTCGGCAGCTGGAAATTTCTTCTGCCCGATCACCCAATGAAACAGCGAGAGGCGGGGAGAAAAAGATGCGGGTAAACAAAACACGCTTCCTTGGGGACGGTCCATTTTAAATGTGTGTTTTGCTTACCCCCTTGGGAACGCTTAAATTATTTATTTATTTGTTTGTTTGTTTACATTTCTATCCCGCCCTGTACCCTAAGGTCTCTGGGCGGGTAACAGCGAATTAATCACAAGATACACATTAAAAATGAAAAGTAAAATGAAAAGTAAAAATGAAAAGTTCAATCTGGATTGAACCTGCTTTTCTTTAATCCACTTCAGTGGAGGGGCAATAGAGATACAAATTAGTATCATGGGCACGCACCCTTAGAAATTCATTAAAGCAACATATTGCTTTCTGTTTTCGTGTGTTTCTTGGGTCCTGGAATTTCCCGGTGAGGTGACTTTGTATGCACCTCACCAGATATGCAGGTAAGCAGGATATTGCAGGAAACCACCTGTTGCTGCTGTGTTTCCCATGATAGCTTTGTAATGTGTTTTTGGCACAGTGCAAATAGCATTGCACGGGTCTGTTTGGCAATCCTAATACAATGCTAAGAGGAGGCAGCCCTGGTTTTTCTTTGCTTGAGGAGAGAACAATTGAAACTTAAGTCTTGCACTTAAATAACAAAAAGAGCACTTAAATAACAAAAAGAGCAAATGTTTGCCTATAAATGTTTATAAAGCCAACAAACAAAACTGAAGCCAACAAACTGAAAAAGAAACAAGGTCTTTCTCAGAGCAAGAGCAGCAAGAGCAGCAACAAAATGTTTGCTACTTTTAATATTTGCTGTACCTAGCAATCAGAATAAATTGTAGTAGTAGTAATAACAGCAACAACAACAATAATACTTTTGTCCCAAAGTGTTGCAAAAACACAGTGCAGTGTTTGCGTGAGAGAAATAACCAAAGTGATTGAATTCAGGAGAAAGTCTTAATTCAAAAAGAATCACTAGGAGAACAGCAAATGACTAATAGTTATTAAAATGAATCTGTCTTTTGCATATTTACAAAATGTTTCTTGGCTTGAGATAAAGTCTGTGGGGAAAAAACCATGTTAGATCCTTTCAACGCATGAACAAAACAGCATGAGAAGGGGTGAACTGTAAAAGCACAACAAAATACTGTATAAGATCCTCTTTTTCCAACCCTCAAATCCTATTTTTAAAGATTATTTTTCCTACATATTTCTTGCTGCATTGCAGATGTGCCAGTGTCTCTTATGTGAAGATACTTAAAAGTACATATTTTCAGGCACATAGGCATGCTAGCTTGTTTCTATAAGAAAAAGGAGGGGGTGCGGCCATGGTTTAAAGCTAGGTGGCAGTGTGGCTCATCAGTTATTGCAGTTTCCAATAGGCGGCAAGAAGTAATTTTTTGTTAGCGTTGCAGTCTTCAGCATCTCAAGATTCTAAAGGTCACTTCTAATCTTCCCATCTTGGATTGGTTCAAATTCAACTTGTTAATTTATCATTACAGTGGTACCTCGACATACAAGTGCCCTGACATACAAGTGTTTTGAGATACAAGCCGCCGAGCGAGTGATATTTTGCTTTGAGATGAGAGCAAGATTTGAGATACGAGTATGTAAATACAGTACAGTACATAACAAAAACAACTGAGGTGGTGTTTTGGGAGCTGGAATGGATTAATGGGAAAATTGCTTTGAGATACGAGCGATTTGACATAAGAGCAAGGTTACGGAACGAATTAAACTCGTATGTCAAGGTACCACTGTAGTCACCATTAAGCTATTAACCGTACAACAAAAATACAATAAAGTACCCTGCACCTATGTCTCTGTGCATAAAGTGGAAAATTAAATGTATCATTTAGACTAAAACAATTGTACTTTAAAACACCGTCGCCTTAATGACAAACAGATTATCCAGGCACCTACACTTATATAAAATATCAAACCTTAAACTGAATAATTTCTCAAATTGTGTAAAGAAAGCTCTAAAAATGTTAAACTAAGACAGGGATAATAAAGTGCCATTACACCACTGCTGTTATGGGGTTGCTTCACAGCCCTGCTTTGTCCCCACCAAAATCCCACAAAAAATTATTGCTGGCCAACCTAGTGCTGGTTGCAGAGGATCACTATCCCAGGCTAATATTCTGCTTACAGAATAAGAGATAGTAGGGAAGGTCCTCACTTTGATTTGAAGAAAAATAGGACACTAAAATAGCTTGAATGCGAGAAACAGTGAGCAAATAGTTTATACTGTAATATTCAATTTATACGGTTTCCACGTGCACAGTTTCACTATTGCACAATCGATAAAGGCTGCCTCCAGACTAGTGGAATAAATCCACAGTTAAATCTAAAAGCACAGTATACTCACTGCGCAGCAATGACTGGGCGTCCTGACTGGAAACACAGCTCCATAGCTTCCCCTATCGGAGCTGCAAGAGTCAAGGAGGTGTGTGCTGTCACATGGGTTGAAGCAGCCAATCAAATTTTGAGCGGCCCTTCCTGCTTAGACAGTATCTCGTCTGCTTTTTTTCCTGTCCTGCCTGCATTGGCTTAAAGCTCTGGATTTTCTTTATAATGCTCAGTGGGTGTTGTTGATCCAGCATTAAGGTAAGTGCATAGTCCTGATCATGTGTGACAGCTCAGTCGGGACTATGCATTCCAATACTCAATATAAACGTGTCTGGATGCAGCCACATTGTGGCTTGCCTCTATTTATGCACCATGCAGGAAAAAGGCCTGTGTTCCTGCCTGCAAGTCTCACTGTTACCAATGAGAACTACACCAATTGTTTGAGGTAAGTGTCTGTGCAGAGAGCCAAAGAGGAAGCATTTCTGTACTTCAAGTCCAGTTCTGTAAGCCAAGCTGGAGCCTTGATTTATTGCTCTCTGTGTGTATGGGGCTGGTGGGTTGAAGTGGTAACACGCAAGGTTCCTCTTCTCAATGGATAAACATTAATGAATATGCTTAAGTCAGATCTGTCTAAATGTTTGGGAGAATCTCTCTAAAAATAGCTGGGAAGCAGGACAGATTCCCAAAGGTTCTTGGTCAATTTGAATTAAATGTGCTTGATTCTCTGGGGATGGCTTGTTTTGATGAATGAGTGGAAAGGCACGTAGACGGGGATTTTCACAGAGGGTAACTTAACAGCTGTAGTAGACTTGCAAGGGCTGCTTAAGTAGCAACAAAGGATTATACTGATTCCGTTTAAGCTTATTATATAAGCTTAATATCTAATGATTTTATTGTGCAACAGTGATGAGATCTGTGCAGGTTATGGGTACAGACAGGAGCGCTCCTGGGCTGGAGAGCTTTCTCTGCTCACGTGGCACTTTCCAGCCCACATTGGGGACATTATGCTAGGCTTTGGAAGTCAGCCACTGCTCTGTATGGTGGCAGCAGGAGCAAACCTAGCCCATGCCATATTTGCAGAATGTCCCCCTCACACTGCAAATAGAGTGTTCTCAGGAGTGGATTCCACTCCCAAGAGCAGACAGGACACTGGTGACGTGAATTCCCTGTGCTCCGGGACATCTCTTGGCTTGGTGTGACCACCACATGCTAAGCCTCTTCCTGGCGCTGTCCAAAGAGACTTTGCAGATCTTGGTTATGAGTAGGTAAATAAATGACTCAGGTAATTGTTTATTTATTTATTTATCTATCTGGCCCTGGCTGCAAGCGTAAATCCAACTTCAGACAACTTTCAAAATGAGAGAATGCGTCTGCAAAAAGAGTAGTCATTTTCTGTCTGCATTTCCTCACACAGAAAATCCTTTTGTTTCGATAATATGGAAGGAAAAACAACTCCTATCTTCCCCATTGGATTCTCTCACTCCAAAGGTGGACTGAAGGTGGACTGAAGCTTGAGTGTACCATAAGTGTAATGTCAAGAAGGTGGTTGTGGGGGTTGGAAAGTGCTTTATCATTTACCTTCCAGGGTTATTAAAAATCATCCTATTAATAACACAGTGTAACCCTCCATAATGTAAGGGTTAGGTTCCTGTAAAACAGCATGACAAAGCACAGTGTTGGCAATTAAAGTAAATGAGATTTTGGGAGTCTGGGAAACCTGTAAGAATTCAGGAGATGGGAGTGCAAGTGCAGATTTGGAGCCTTCTGAGGAGGGTTAAGGGATAAAGGAGGACAGGTGCCCTGGAAGGAGAGCCGCCCTGGAAGAGGTCTCACCTTAGAAAAAGCACCAGGAGGAAACAGCAGAAGCCAGAGATGCCATGGATGAAGCAGAGGCGCAGAAAATGCAGAACTCACTTGGAGGAAGCCTCGGTTCTCTCACTTCAATTGATGGGAGCATCAAGGGCTCTTCAGGTTGCCTCACATGATGCCTGTTAGAAAAGTGGAGGGGGGAAAGAGCTGTTGATTTTACTAACTCTTCAGAAGATCTACTTTTGAGATAGAAAATTCCTTGGAACTTTCCTGATGTGTACTTTTAATTCCACAACAGAAGCAATGGTTGGCTATCATTGTCATCAAGGGCAAAAAATTAACCCTCCTCCTGCTTGCAATCTTTTTGCAAACTTTACCCAATGATAGTCTTGAGTTTTTTACACAAAACATGGACTATAGCTTGTCCTTCTTAGCCTTGAACAAGTCAGAGACCACTATTTTTTTAGGAGGTTTGGCCTTTGACTTCATTGGGTTGGGGCATGCCAGTCAGCAAATTCCACAAAAAGGTACTTTTAAAAAATATATTTATGTGAAGCACAGGCTAGGTTTCTGCATGACATACCAGGGCAGGAGGTGATGAGAAACAGGGCTGGACCAGGATTGCCCGTCAGGCCCAATGTTTTGTTCTCCCAGGCCAATTTGCAAAGGGCTCCAGGCAGGCAAGTGCCATCCAGCCCCAAGGAGAGGGGAGACAGGCCCAAGTGTAGTCAAGCATCCTGGCTGTTGCCCAGCCCGCACTTTGGTCTGCCACATCCTTACTGCCTCCTCTGGCCATTGCTCCATCTGAAAGTAGGACACTGTATGTGGTACGGTGGTGGTTGTGTACTCAAATCTAATCACCATGCTGTACCCAATGCATGGTCTTAGTCTCTTTTTCCTTCTCTCCCCATTGCATCTTGTGTCTTGTGAGCTATCATGGACCCAGCCTAGAAAGCAGTGGCCTACAGACTTCTGAGCATGTGCAGAGGGTGCATGCACCAGAGCTTGGCTGTTGGAGGCGGCAGCTGGGCACTTCCCACTGAGATATGCACAAGAAGGAGAAGGGCCCATGTTGGGAGGATGGGCTACCATGAGCTGCTGCTGGCCTTTCCTTAGCACACCAAAATGCACCTGCTCTTTCCCCTTGCCTTAGCAACCTCAATCCCCCCAACCCCAGAAAAAGCAAACAAACTGTGTTTGAATGGTATCCCTTGGTAATTGAGGTGATAAAGCCCCCAGCAGTGCTTCATAGTCAAAGTGCAGACCACAGCAGGCTATGTTTACATCAGATATCGGGAGGTACATTCTGATTTAGAGGAGTGAGGTGGTCATGGTAAAAGGAAATCAAAATTAAATTGGCACTTTGATGAGAATGGTTTTGAGAATTTGCACTGGTCTGGATACAGCTTTTTTTAATTTATAGGTTGCAATCTAAAAAGGAGGCTTGAATGCTGTATGTACAATAGTTAGGGTTTGTATTAGTGATACCACCTGTAGTCCAGTTACAAGGACTGCATGTGCTCTTGGTATTTCGAGAAAATCTTTTTACTTTTGGGTTACATAAAATCCTTTCATTAGCTGAAACTTCCATGACTGTTCAAAGTACTACTTCCTGTGAATAGATTGTATTATTTCCCCTGTCCATTAACACTGTGCACAACCTTTTGAACTGATAAAAAGAATTATGTGGAGAAAAAATTATATCCAAAACCTTTCCTACACAACTTTGTAAGCACTTCCTTTTTAGTTAATTTTTAACTTGGTTGCAAGTTAGAGTATCATTTTAGATCATTTAGTTGAATGTCATGCAGATATGCCATTCTGAGTAAATGAAATAGCCTTTTGTTTCCCATAATTACTAAAAGATAAAGTGGGAATATAGTCCAGCCTAGTGAAAAGAGTGGAGGTAAAGAAGCTCCAGAAAGAGTAAAGCAGCAAGGCCAAAGCCAAAAGGACACTCAGCTGTGGATGTATTTGGTGGTTTTTCGGGTGAGTTAAATGGTGATGGAACCAAGAGCATAGGCCAGTTCAAGCAGTGGTCCATCTTGTCCAACAACCAGGAGAACCTTCTAACTCTTGTGGAGCAAGTATCTGGTGTTTAGATACATGTCACTTCCAGTACCAGAAAGAGTTCACGACCCTCATGTCTAGAAGCAATATGCGCTGAGGTTGACTACTTCTGTGTTGAAGCTATCCAGTTGTCATCGGCTTAAGGTGTTATCTAAGAACATAAGAGGAATCCTGCTGGGTTGGGCCACAAACTCATCTAGTCCAGCCTCCTGCCTTACACACAGTGGCCAACCAGTTGCTTCTGGGTATCTCAAGAAGACAAGGGCAAAACCATGGCCTTTAGAGGCATTCTGCTTGTCTCTCCAACCTGGAGGCAATACCTAGTCATCAATTCTAGTAGCCATTACTCCATGAGTTTGTCTAACCCTTTCTTAAAAGCCATCCAAGCTGGTTGCTGTCACCACCTCTTCTGGTAGTAAATTCAGACAACATCTAGGTGGAAAAATACTTTCCCTTGCCAGTCCTAAATCTCTGGCCCATCAGCTTCATAGAGTGTCCCTGGTTCTAGTGTTGTGCAATACAGAAAATACAGTATATTCTGGCATATAAGACTACTTTTTAACCCAGGAAAATATTCTCAAAAGTCGGGGATCATCTTATACGCCATGTGTCGTCTTCTTATACGGCGAGTATATCCCAAACTCTATATTTTAACTGGGAAAGTTGGGGGTCGTCTTATACGCCCAATCGTCTTATACGCCAGAATATATGGGTAATCTGTCTACTCCTTTTTCATATTAAAAGATTTCAAAGCAGTTTAAAAAAATCCAAACCAAACTTAAAAGCAATTAAAACAACCATATATCGCCTACTCCCGTATCAACCTGCCCGTGCCTTAAGATCGAGTGGTGAGGC
>MTQE01002208.1:1287935-1314579 GCA_014337955.1 Aspidoscelis marmoratus
GGGGGGGGGGGGGGGGGGAGAGAAAAAGATGTGGGCTTAAAAAAGCAGTTTCTATGGGGACAGGAAAGTGCAATTTTAATCTGCGTTGCCCCAAACCTCATGGGGTCACTTTATTGCGAGTTACAACACAGATTTTTTTAAATCACATCAATAGAGAACCAATTAGCTCCCATGGAGACATGTCCTAATAGCATAAGAGGAGCTCTGCTGGATCAGCTACAGCCTATCTAGTCCAGCATTCTGTTTCACACAGTGGATTGCTTCTTCCTTGGGCTGATTTTGTCCTGGTGCTATGATTAGTTGGATGGGAAAAGGTTTAGAGCTTACATGATTGTGTGTACATTTGAAGAAATTGATCAGTTGACATCACACTAAGTACATCAAGAACATTGAGGTGGGCAAACCCACCCATGGATTAAGACGTTCATCCACTGCACGCTGACCCAGTGGTGTCTTGTTATTCCTGTGCCTCTAGAGGTGGGCGTTCCATTTTTTCTAGAACCTGGAGACAGTCTGAGTGGACTGTATGTGTGTTGAGCACCCTATGGACTCCTAAAAACACCACTTTGAAAGCAGATGGTATGCAGCCTAATACTCCTAGTGCCAGTCAGAGAGATAATGGTGAAACTGGAGATAGTTTTTGAAGCCCAACGTAGGCTTCAGATCAAACCCATATAACTTTTGTCTTTTTAACATAATTTTAAATCATGATTATATGTTTGTCAAGAATGTCTAAGAAAACATTTCTCCCTCCTCTCACTTTTTTAAAGAGAGCAAAGAGCTGTCAAACTCATACTGGGTTGAACTTTACGTATGTACATGTATGGAAGAGGGAGATGGTCCCTTTTACTGACAGTTCTGAACCTGCCTGATTTTTGGCCATAAAAAGTTTCCTACTCAGACCCATATCCGATTGCAAGTAAAACTGCATAGAAGGTGAAGGTGGTGGGGCAGTTAAGCAAGTGAAACTATTAGCAACACAGAAAAGAATCTATGGATAGGAAGGAAGGCAATTTCTGTCCCAATCATCTGTTCACACTCAGGAGGCTTGGCAATTGTTTTTCTTGGTTAAAAGTAATGAATAAGGTAGGTGTGTCTTTAAACGCCTTATTAAAAAATATAAAAGGCTACCTCTTTTGGCTCCAGAACAAATATAATTTCCTCTTTCCTCATATAATTAATCAATAGGAAAATGTGTTTCCTCCTTGGCCAAAGTCAAGTTCATGTCCTTTCAAGGGTACAGTGTTTAAGAGCTTTGTTTTCTGACTTCAGCAGAGTCATGCCTGTTGATCAAAACATAGCAGTATTTTTAGATGTTTTTGTGGTTACAAAGCCAAGAATGGATTGTGGTTTGATGGGAAGGAATCTGTAAATGTTGCTCTGCTTACAATATATCTGCATTTTAAAAAATATTTTATTTATTAAAAGCGTTTTCAAACAGCCTCAAAACTCCTTACACATTTCTATATCAAATTATTACATTGCTTTAGTGTTTTCTGTGTGACTTCCTACATTTTTCAGACTCCTTAGTGTCTCTTGTTCCTTTTCAGCTTGCTCTTTAATTTTTAGCTCAAACCATCTGTCATTACCTCTGATTCTTGAAGATAGTTAATAAAAGGGCTCCAGTCTTTCAAAAATTTGTCCATTGTTTTATCTTTTAGTAAATTTGTCAATTTGCCCATTTCGACCAAATCCATCAGTCTAATTAACCATTCTTCTCCTATAGGTATCTCTTCTTCCTTCCATTTCTGTGCATATAATAGTCTAGCTGCTGTCACCATATATAAAAATCAAAGAATTTATACTATCCAAACTATTATCTACAATTCCCAACAAAAATCATTCTAGTTTAAACATAATGTTTCTCCTTAAGATTTGTCTCATCAGATTGAACTTTCTTGCTTTTTCACATGTCTACCACATACGATAAAAGGTTCCCTCAACTTTTTTGTATTTCCAACATTTCGTAGACATGTTTTGATACATTTTCCCCAATTTGTGAGGCATAAGATACCATCTATACATCATCTTATACATATTTTCTTTCAATAACATACAAGACCTCAATTTCAAATCTTTTACCGACAATTTCTCCTGTTGGTCCATTTGGATATTGTATCCAAAATGTCTTGCCCATGTAATCATACATTCTTTAACTTGTTCATGTTCCATTTCAATTTGAAGCAATACTTTGTACATCATACCAGTTGTTCCCCTTTCAGCCTTGTTTAATTTTACCTCCCATTCTTTTTCCTACTCAAAATTCATGTTCTCTTTATCTCTTCTATATATATCTGCTAATTGTGCATAGGTAAACCACTGTATATTTTTCCCTCTTGGTTTAACTGTTCTCTTGTTTTAATGTCATATTCATTAACATCTTTTTTTTATATAAGATATCTTCATATTTCAGCCATGCTCTTCTTTCCCAAAACTCTTTTAACAACCCATCATGTGGTGATACCCAAAATGGCATTTCTCAAAAAGTGATTCTTGAAACCCGCCTTAACTCTCACTTTTTCATACCACAAGTACCCGTGCCAACCGTATCTTAGGTTTTCTCCCTCCAGTTGTAATAATCTCTGGTCTTTCAACCAGAACCATTTGGCAATCCATCCCATACAGCATGCTGCATGGTATAACCTGAGATTGGGTAGTCCAAATCCTCCAATATATCTGCATTTTTTTAACATGTTCCTGTTAGTGGAAAAACTCATGCTGTTTTTTGTTCTCTTGATTTCAGTGATAGCAGTGGAGAAATTGTGAACAACACGGCACCTCTGGAGACCAATGCTACAACCAGCAGCTGCTGTGCTCTTTTCAAGAATATGGTAAGCATGCAAGTGGGTTGTGAAGACTGTGTGGTAGCTAGTGCACATTGTGCTTGGTGTGGCAAGGGTAACTAAAAGGAAGTGGTGCCAAGGAACTGGTGTGGGTAAACACCGTAGTGCTGCAGTTCTTTGTAAACGCACATGAAAACAGGCCTACAGAACATAGTGCATCACGCACATGTTAGCCATCCATAAACTGAAAGGTCCGTAAAAGAAAATTTAGGGAGCCCGTGGATTATATTTGTGCTATAGGCCAGGTGGTTCTGCATAAAACAGGGAGTAGAGGAGTGTATGTTTGGGATAAAATTATGCGCTTATCATTACTGCAAGGTTTGTTTATTGCACATACACTGCTTTCCTTTAGAAAGCACTTCTGAATAGAAAACAACTTGTGGTAGACAGGTTTTTCTTTGCTCAAATCTGGAACTGTTGACAGCTTTGTGTGCCTTCACAGATTGCCTTAGGACAGAGATAAATAAATTGTGACTTCATTGGATTTCACTCCTATAACCCCCCCCCCCAAATTGTTACTAAAGGTTTGAGTTTTCAGGAACCTCTATCAAGGGTCACAGATTCCCTTATGTCACATGATGTGATATACATACGCAGTGGGAAGAAACGGTAAGAGTTTTAAGATGAAAGAGTAGAAACAGTACTCTTGAGTTTGCAGGAGGGGAGTATTCTCCTGCTTAAAGAGTAACAACAAAAGATATTCTATGAGAAGGGAGCTTGCATGTCAATGAGAATTCATGGTACAGAAGACTTTGCACACACATGCTCGTGTACACACAAGCACACACACTTGCCATCCTGATATTTATTTGCAGGAAGTATGTTTTGTTTTGTTTTAAAAAAGGGAGAACTTTAAAAAATGTGATTCCCGCTTCCTGATATAGTTAAATTAGGGCGCTCTGTTCTACAACCTCTACAGTTTCATTTCCACCTCCTTCTGTTTCATATGAAAGTGCAACGCATTTCCTGCTTCTGAATGGATATGGGTTTAATGATCGAATCTGCTTCAATAGATATTCAGGAGGGTTGACAGGGTCAGAAGTGCATAGCCAAGAATGCATCTTGGTTCCTTGGGTGATTTTTGCTTTTCTCTTTTCTTAGCTGCTAAAAAAGATTAAGCGCTGTGACCGCAAAAGCACAGAATCTGTGACTGAAGAGAAATGCGCCGTGCTGTTCAGTGCCAATGTAAGCCTTGGACCCAACAGAAGCAACTTCTCCTTGCAGGTATGTAGCAGCACTTAGAATAATGGAAACTTCCACATAGCCCATTTAGATTGTGCCACCTGCTGCCTGGGAATGAAGCAACTGCTGACCAGAGCTGACCCTAGGAGGCCCGGACTCTGGGGAGCATGATATAAGCAGGCACAGTGTCAAAATTAAACAGAAGTCAGGATTCAGAAACAGTGTTTTAATCATTCCTATATGTTTTCTATTTCAGTAGTATTAGAGGATTTTGGAGACCACCGACCATCCAAAAATTTGTGATCATCAGGCATCCAATTAAATGACTTAGATTAAGAAATATTTTTATTGTGGAGAATATTTGTAGTTCAGGGTTGCAGCATTCCATTGTAGAAGGTTCTCCAAGCCTGATCTTTTTCTATCCAGATATTCAATCACTAGACTGGGTAGCCTGGTGGTGAAGCATCTTCAGAGAAAAGATCAAGCTCTTCAATGGAGGAACTATTTTCACTGAGCTTGGTCTAGTGGTTAGGGAGCCAGAATCTTTTCTGGGAATACTGGGTTTGATTCCACTCTCCTCCATGAAGACAGCTGGGTGACCTTGGGCTAGTCACAGGTTTCTACTGAGCTCTCACAGTCCCACCTGCCTCACAGGGTGTTCTGTTGGGGGGAGAATTCTTCTTCTTCCTTTTCCTCTTCCTCTTCCTCCTCTTCCTCTTCCTCTTCCTCTTCTTCTTCCTCTTCTTCTTTTTCTTTTTCTTCTTCTTCTCCTCCTTCTCCTCCTTTTCCTTCTCCTTCTCCTGCTTCTGCTTCTCCTGCTTCTCCTGCTTCTCCTCCTCCTCCTCCTCCTCCTTCTCTGTATTGCAGTGTTCCTTGCTTCTAATGTTTAGCATCCTGCAGTTCTATTTTTGGTACCTAATTTGTGTGGCAATATCATATTATTTGTTAAAATCAAGGCCTTAACAGCAGTTGGCTCAAAAACAAAAGTTGCAATTGGTTGTGAATTGGGGAAGTAATGGTTTTCTGAGCAGTCTATATTTTTAAAGTAGCTTTCTAAAGCTAAACTTTTAGTCCTTCATAGTGCAATAGGGATGAGACTTCAGATGACTGAGCTCTGTGTTGCAAACTCAACAAGACCTATGAATAACTCTCCTTGAAGCAGGGTTGCAATCCTTATTTTAGAGTTTCTAAGTTGGTCAGGCCAGTGTCTTGGGAAGTAAACATGGAAAAACGCAGGGTGGGCAAAGGTGGGTGAAGGAAGAAACCTAGCTATTACACCACAATTTTCCTTTCTGCTTCTTTTGCTTCAGGCTTTGTCACTGCCGATTGTGGTGATTGTCCACGGCAACCAGGATAATAATGCCAAAGCCACCATCTTATGGGACAACGCTTTTGCAGCTCATGTAAGTGATTCAGCTTGAATGAAATCCAGGTCTCCCTGAAAAAAAAGTTATTGAGGCACCCAGCTGTAGAGAGCAATAGTATGGCTTTATAACTGTTGAAGGGGGAAATGTTTGCACATTACTGTGTGCATATTTTCAGGTGGAAGTGAAACTAGAATCTGAGAAATCCTTAGAGAAGGGTTCCTCATTCATTGACCCTTTAAGGGTCTATTTTTTTCATCATCTCCCTTGTGTCATAGATAGAAACTTATGCCTTAATCTCTCTAATGTTTGGGATAGGGCCACTGTCCTACAGAAGTTAAGTGCAAAAAGGCTCATAGTCAGGACAAGTGGTGTTCCTAGTTTGGATCATTTGATTGCCTTTCTAATTAAGAATGCCACAGAAATTGTAATGTATTCCACATCTCGGTGATGCTTTCTAGGATTTTACTATGAGTGTGGTTTGACCTTTTGTGCCGGTCTATTCCAGAATCGCATCCCCTTCATGGTGGCTGAGCGGGTCAGCTGGGAGGCAATGTGTGAAACACTCAACCAGAAGTTCATGGCTGAGGTGCAAACCACTAAAGGCCTGCTCAAGGAGCATTACTTCTTCTTAGCCCAGAAGATCTTTGGTGACAGTGGGGCTAGTCCTGAGGATTTCCAGAAACGGCAAGTGTCGTGGTCTCAGTTCAATAAGGTCAGTCAGTAGGTTCTGTAGGAGGAGGGGGGGGGTCAGCAAGTTGGGGTTATTAGGTTCTCCTATTCTTATATTCACTTTTGACATTTACAGGAGATTCTTCCTGGCAGAACATTCACATTCTGGCAGTGGTTTGAAGGAGTTCTTGACCTCACTAAGAAATATCTGCGGGAGTACTGGTCTGACGGGTAAGAGAGTTACTGCTTTAAAGCCAGAGTGAGGCCTTTAGTGCTTGGCAGAGGTATGCAAGTGGTGTAGGAGGGGCTTACTGTATTTTCTGGCGTATAAGACTACGTTTTAACCCAGGAGAATCTTCTCAAAAGTCTGGGGTCGTCTTATACACCGGGTGTTGTCTTCTTATACGGCGAGTATATCCCAAACTCTATATTTTAACTGGAAAATTGGGGGTCGTCTTATACACCAGAAAATACGGTACTTCCTAGGCTGCAACTTCTGGAGCACAGCCTCCCTTGCAGGGCTCGCCGTGCCTTGTTGGGCTTGGGTGGGTGGTCAGCCGTACCACATTTTCTGCTTTTAAAGACGCTTGTTTATCCTTCCTCTTGGCAGCAGCCTGAAAAGATCATTAGGGCTGAGTCCCCAAAAGACTTATTTACTTCTCTACTGTTACTCTACTGTCACTCTATTGAAGTGGACTTTAAAAGTGCCATGCAAATCAGGAATAAGCGTCCGCATGAGGCTCAGGAAAATGCGTGTTTTTAACGCATCTTCCGTCCCCATAGGATCCCTGTTTTCTTTGCGCGCATCTTTTTCTCCCCGCCCCTGCTCTTGTTGATAGGGTGCCAGCGGGAATGGGGAGGGACTGCGCTCAGCGCGGCCACAACCAGGAAGACAACCCCTGACAAGTCCAAAGGAAAAACAGTGATCGGTTCTCTGTTCGTCTCCCAGATCTCCCCCCCCCCCGAAATGGCTTCTCGTGCTGGAAAACATTCACTCTCACCACTTTCCCTGTTATCGCTTTAAAATCCACCCCTAGCAATAATCCACCCATTTCACATCTCACAGCAATTGCAACAATGTTGCAATTCTGCATGATTCTGGCTCTTTAGTTCTGAGCTTTAGAAAGTGAAGCTGCTTGTGTTACTGCTGTGAGTGCAGGCGGCAATCCCCGCCCCTTTTGCCACGGAGCGTCCCCAAGGTAAATGTAGCGAGGAAAACACGTGACTTCCAGAAAGAGCGCTGGAAGTGTTGTTTAAAGTGCATGTATTTTGTCGTGCGTTTTCCACGTTTTGTAGCGCTGGAACCTCGTTAAAAACCCTGGCTTGGGGGCGCTCAGAGGCAAAAGGAGAGTCTTGGCAGACTTTTTATTCCTTGGGGACAGGCCCTTGGTCTGCATCTTGCCAAAGGACAGGAAGCAGAAGTGGATTTTTTTAGTTTATCTGCAGGCCTCCTCAGTGGCACGACCTGCTTAGAAAGGAGTTTTGTGATCACCTCTATTTGTGTGTGCAAAAATAAGTTAACAAAAGATAGCTATAATTCTGAGGCTTGCTCTGTTCTATAGCAAGTAGACCAGAAGAAAAGGAGCTATTGTCATGTAAAATACTTTTTCCAGGACATCTTTCATATTGATGAGACAGCAGAGATTTTAATATTGCCAACATATAAAACCTGGTTACACCTACATTTTAGTTAACTCAACCCACCTTCAGCGTGAGGGATCAGATTAGCAAAGTGATGAGTCATTTTCTTTCCACATTAAGGTGGATTTTCTGGATTAGATAGTGCAGAATGAAAACTGCTAGGGTGTGTCCCCATTCAAGATTTAAAGAGCTTTGAGATCATTTTGAGCACTGATCGTTCTCAAAGTTTTAAAAGAATCCGCAGTTTCTGAGGATTAAAGGTCCTGAAACGCAGATTATCTATATTTGGATCAAAAGAGTTCTCGCCGCTGGATTTAGAAATACTCCATTTTATTTAGCAAATGGGAACTCAAGTGGGGGCTTCTCCTCGGTTTCCCTTGACCCAATGAGAAACCGTGATTTCCCCTGCCTAGCCCCCTCTTCCTGGGCTGTCCGTGATTATGTGCTAAGGAGATCACCCTGGTTGAAAGTGAGGTGGGGGAGGAGGAAGTGAAGAATGAAGAGCCTGCAGTAGCTAACAAAAGATACAATGTATCAGAGGATCTAACAATGTATCAGGGGATTGAAGTGTCTGATTTTACAAAGTGATCAACAATCATGAAAGATGCAAAGCTGCCAGCTCTACTTTAAAAGCCTGCCTGCTCCCCCTTTTGCCTCACTCCTGTCATTTCACACTGCTCTGATCTATCGATCTCACACAAAACACCAATATAAGAAGGGGAAGTGATCTTTAATCTTCTACTGGCTTGTTAACATGAGATAGAAGCAGTGCTACAGTGGGAAGGGGCAAGTGGTGAACAAAAGCTGCTGTCAAAGGACTCCATGATCTTCGGGAGCAGGTTTATATAGAGGGTGGGGTTTGAATTGCCTGCCCTGTTGAATTGCATGGGGAGGGGCTGACTGCATGGGGAGGGGCTTCTGCTGAGGGGAGGAAAGAGGGGAGGTAGTTCCTCCCCTGCCAGTCACTGAAGAATGGAGATTGAGTGCATTATAAGCTAGCAGTGGGAATGCAAAAAAAAAAAAAGGCCTTGCTGCTGATTAAAAAAACCCTGGTTTAACACTAGATTAAATTGCCTAGTGAGAACTTGGCCTCAGAGGTGAATTAAAACTCAAGTGCAGCTGGGCCCAAAAAGCCTGAAAGTTTTTGATGTGTTGCTTGTGTTTTTTAAAAAATGGGAAGAATCTTTAAGAGCTGTCGACTGCTGGCTCACAACATTAATGACTGGCAAGTCAGAACTTACACTCAAAAGCAAACAAAGAAGAATAAGGAGAAATGTTGATCTCTGCTAGAGATGTGCATGAACTCAAAGTTTGTGGGTTTTAATTTGAATTAAACTGAACCAAGCCATTGTTTAGTTTGGTTTATTCTAGGAACCTGGTTCCAAACCAAAACATGAACAGTTCACAGTTTGTTTGTTTGATTGTTTGTTTGTTTTTAATTCATTCAGAGAAGCTCTATATAAAGGGCCTGATCTGGTTAATTAAGAACCATTTGGTCTGACCCAGTTCAACAGAACACCTCTGTTTCAGTTTGAATTGAACCGTCCCCTTTTGAACAGGGGCTGATTCAGTTCAGTGCAGATGGTTCTAAATCAAATTGCATTTGCACATACAGTTCATGTTCTCTAACTTTGTTTTTCCCCTTTGTCTCTTTCTGTCCTACACAGGCTCATCAAGGGCTTCATCAGCAAGCAGTTTGTTTTCAACTGCCTAAGCAATGCACCACTTGGCACTTTCCTGTTGCGTTTCAGTGATTCTGAAATTGGTGGCATCAGCATTGCCTACGTCACCCGCTTCCAGGATGGTATGGGGTTTTGTACAACAGTAGCTTTCTAGTCTCTCGGCTAAAACAACAGAAATAGCTTCTCTGGCTCTCCGAACTCCCCCGCCCCCCAAATCCTTACTTTGACAACAACCTTACGTAACCTTACCAAATCATTAAGTCCTAAAGATCCCAAGAGGGTTTACATCCTAGGATCATAGTTTTTGGAAAACAGTCTTATCTTTATTCTCAGAAATTTGATTTGGAAATTGAATTGATAGAAGGGGATATTTCATTCAGCATTCTAGTCATCCTCGGGCATTGCTGTGATTATGTCAGCGGCTTTGTTATGAATTATTACATAAAAATGTAAATAAAAAGTGTCAGACAGGTTCTACATTGCTTCACAGTTTTTGCTAAGTAAAGCCTGATGCTGCAAAGTAAAAACTGCTCATTATATCAAGCGTTTGCTGCAAAATTTCCCTTCCTTTCACATTTTCCTGTGTGCTTCTTCCTGCTCCTTTGACGTATTGACATTAGCCAATAAGTAAACTTTGCCTTTTTAATTTATGTTTGGAGGCAACCATTGTTTGCAAGCATTCAGAAAACTTGTGTGTGACTTGTGTCTGTTGAGGTCATTTTTGCCTTGTCCAGAGCCCAGAGGCCTTCATCTCCATTGCTGAGGACAGACAACCACTGGTGATTGGGATCCCCACTCCACCCCATTAACTACTTTCTTCCCTTTTGGCTCAGGTTCCACTCAGGTAGAGAATATCCAGCCATTCACAGCAAAACAACTGTCCATCCGCTCCCTTGCCGATTGTGTTCTGGATCTCCTGCAGCTTGAGACATTGTTTCCCAACAGGCTCAAGCATGAAGCTTTTGGGAAGTACCTTAACAGTAAGTGTCTGAAACGGACACGGGTAGACCTTTTTTTTTCTTTACTTGTATCTGCCCAAAAATAAAATCCCATAATCACTCTTCCCTTTGACAAGCCAGGGAAGAATCTGGTGTTTTAAATATACCTTTGGGAAAGGCGATGGGAAAAGGAAGGGGGAAAAGGTCGACATAATCCATGTTTCTCTAATGAAGAGGAGAAGGAACAGAATGCTTTTGTGGGATCTGTTATTGATCAAGAGTAGGCAATGTGATGCCCTCCAGATATGGCAGCCTAAACTTCAGTCAATGTGCCCAACATCCAGGGATTATAGCAACTGGACTCCATCAGTCTCAGAGGAAACCACATTGGCCAACGTGATAGAATTCATCAGCCAGACAAGTCTAAAGAATCGGCAGAGATTCTGGGAGACACTTAAGCTGCATACCCATAACAAGGGATGAGTCAAAGCACATGCTACAATCCCAGAGATCCCAGAATAAGGCTGTGTGGGTTGGGAGGCCAAGTTGCTTCATGTAGCCATCGGCCATCTTGATGGCGGCAGCACAAACATCTGAGAGCAAGGGTGCCCTCAGAGCCATTTTCCCACTCTGTGGGAAGGTTGCTTCCAAAGCTGCTTGCTGGCCCTTGGAGGCACACCGCATGTCCCTCAGGCATCTTCTGCCACCCATGTGGGTACAGCTGTGAAAGCAGAATTAGAATTCTGTTGCAGTTCCCTGTCCAGAAACAATCTGGTCACATTGGGCCCATCCTAAAAGACCCATGTTGGACACTACTTGTGGGATTTCATATATGGAAAAAAATAATGGTTTGTTCTGAGATGAAATGGCCTGATTTGAATGTATTCATGTGTGAAGTTGCATATCTTTGACATGTTTGTTTGAAACAAGAGCTGTAAGACAACATTTGAACGGAGTGAAAAGCCAGTCGGTAACTGAGTAGCTGCCTACACAAGTAGTCTAAGAAGAGCCTTCAGAAATGCACATGGGGCCATCCTGTGGGTGGGAAACCCTTAGCAACAGGATAGCCCTACTTCTCAAGCAAAGATGCAACGCTGGAAGCTTCTCTCGACATCCCAAACACTTTCCCCGGGGGGAAGGAGGATTGCTTTTCACACCAACTTAGTTCTTTGTAAGGGGGAACAAATGCTGCCTCTTGCATAAACAGGCTTATCTGGTTTGTGTCCTCGTGGACAGAAGCAGAAAACAGGCTCATGACTTCTCTGCTCTTGGATGGAGTTGCATGTTGTTGCAGAGTGCACTCCCCAGTCAAAAGATATTTGCAGTCAGCAGTAGCAGAATTCAAGAGATGCAGCTGCTTCTCACCTAGTCCAGCAGTAATGCATTTCTGGAACCTATAGTGGTTGCTGATTGAGTCTTTTCTGCTGCCTGCTACTGAGAAATGTGGCACTGTGCAGGCCTCTGTTGCAGGGATGTTGTGGTTGTCCAACATCTCTTCCAGGGCAAGCACAACCACCTGACCAAGAATAGAGAGGAGTAGCCCATCTCTGAGGCAAGGTGAGGTGAGAGAAGAACTTGAGCAAGGCACTTTGGGGGGCAGGAAGACTCTGTTCACTAACTGGACAGTGTCTGGAAGTTCTGGAGACAGAGCTTATTGTGTGACCTATGCTGGCCTGTGGTGTTTCACAAACCCACACCCGGGCTTTGGGAGACAGGCCATTAATCATGAAAAATGTTGTCATGAAAGGGAAATTCTCCAGATTCTGCTGAATTTGTGCCAGCCCTTTTCATCATTATGGCCCTAACATTACATGGATCCAACAAAAAGTCCTGTTTCCTGCATGATAGGGTTGGAAAATCCAATATCTTCCACAAGTTTTTGGACTCCAAAACCAAAAACTTAAGACACGGCTACATATTTTATCCACCTTCAAAATGAGAGAGTACTTCAGTAAAGTAACTAGTGTCATCATCATCATCATTATTATTACAATCATCATCATCATCATCTAATCCAAAGGGGAATTTTCAGAATTAGATAATGTGAATTGCTTGTCACTTTGCTGATGTGTTCGGTCACTCTGAAAGTGGATCAAATATGTATTAAAATTTAGGCGTGACTAATCAGGGGAAGGGATGTTCTACCGTAGCGATATCCAAAGGACCACTGGGCCCTCCAGCAAAAATGCAGTATACAGGAAGGCAGCCACTACTGAGGATTTCATTGTGCTGTAGGACTTGTCTTTTTCTGTTTAAAAAAAACAAACCTATTTATGAATTGAGTGTTAAACATCTGATTCATTTCTTCCCACAGCAGAGCCACCAAGGAAGAATCATCAAGCATACATACCAGCCAAATTAAGATTAACAGTGGAGGAAAAGTGAGTGTACCTCTGGACAAATCAAGACTGCTCGGATTAATAAAACTTTCTCTGATACTCTTTGACTTTCCTAGGATCTGAAGAGGTCTGTTCTAAGCTACAGTCCTCAGAAACTTAGTTCCTTATTTACAGAGTTTGCCTTAAAAATCGGGGTGGAGAATCCGTTTGGTTCTACTGCCAGGTGCTGCATCCAGCATGGGCCATAGTCAGGAATGGCAGCAGCTGTAGACCAAGTTGGGCTACTCAAGGAATCCTGTATTTACTCCATTCAACCAAATTGTACAGAACTCCTAAAAACATGTTTCTGTTAGTTTGCACTTAATTCAAAAGATTTATTTGCATATTTACTCATTTTGCATATATACATGTTGATTATATGCCTATGTATATGTATAAATATAGATACAGCTGTGTATGTATAATAGATGCATATATGGGCAAAATACCTATATGCAAATGTGTACAGTTGAGTTGTGTCTCTGAGACATTTTATAAAATCTCTGAGACCTTTTTTTAAAACTGAACAAAATGAAACCTTACTTGATGCAAAGTGGAAGGTCTTAGTCACACCTTCTTTTTTACTTGAACAGAGGTTGTCATATGTCTGAAGGGGTCCAGTGTGAATATTCACTTCTGTTTTTTTCTGTGGGCTTTCTTTCCCTGATTGGAACTAGCTGCTGTGTAAATTAGCCTAGCGCTAAGTCTTTTTCTGTTGCAAGAAATGGACCCAGGGAAAGAAGTCTGATCCATGCTGGTGCAGGGACAACCTCTTCTGTGCCGCCACTCCTGCCGCACTCCCATGAAGCACCTTCCTCAGTGCTGAAAGACAAGTGGGAAAATGGCCGCTCCATGAGAAAGAAAGTCCCAGCATGCTGTAGCCTTCCCCTTTGACCTCTCTCCTTAGCAATGGGGAAACACATTAAACTGAAACAGGGAATTCATAAACCAATACAAGTTCTCAACTGGTAAATTGCATTCTGTTGCAAATACCCAAATGGAAATTACATAAATTGTGTCCTGTGATGTATAATAACGCCCTTTATGCAAAGGACACTGTACCATGATAGAAAAGGTTCCAGAGGCCTCCCTTCCACACACTAATGTATGTTAAGGGAAACTTTTCCCCTTCCTAGAGCACCCAAAATGGCAACTTAGTCTAGTTCACTGGTAGACCTCAATTCTAAGCTCTGTCAGCATACTGGGGATAGTATATTGGACCATGGAGATGTGCAAACAGCAATGCCTCTATGGGGTATCCAGTATACCACAGGGGAGCCATTTTGGCAGTGCAGCAAGGTATGCTGCTTAAATGAGACACTACCACCCCTCAAAAGAGCCAAAGACCAGGACCCTTTGTTTCTGACCTTTAGAGCATTTGAGGCTCCCTACACTGGTTCCAAAACTGGTGTGAGCTTTGAAGTCAGTGTTGGTACTGGTGTGGAACAGGCCGTCTCCATGCAGATGCCCTTGTTCTGCACCTGGGACAATATTTGCCAGCTTGGAACAGACTGTGTATCCCAGTATGGGGCAGCCCAGTGTGGGCCAGGATAGCACCATGAAGTGCAAAAATGTGATACGGCATGAACACTAAAGCAAATTGTTCTGTTCTAGATCTTGCACATTTCCTGTTCAACCAGTTCAGGCCCCAGTTGATGCTATGGGCAATCTTAACATGAATCCTGGACTCACTTCTGATCCTGCTTATCAAGAGTAAGTGTTAAGTTTTCGCTATGCCAAGAACTGTACCCATCATTTGAACCTAACGGTCATATCCATAAGGAACAATAAGTCTCTGCAAGCCTTTTATCTTTTCATCCAAGCTTTCCTTATGTCATTGATAGGATTGCTTACCCCATTTCCCATGCTTATTTTACTCTTACCCGCTATTTCAGTAATGTTTTTAATATTTTTTCTAGTGTTTTTAAGTTTTAGACTTGTTTTTATGTCCTTTCTTATAACTCTGTTTGGGATCCTTTATGGAAAATGTTATTTAACTGTTTAAAATATAGGCTCACTACTGCCAGCAGAACCCAAGAACTCTTGATCCAGCCTATGGTCCACCCAGTCCAGGAACCCATTCTTTCAATGGCCGGTCAGCTGTACAAGGAAGTGAACACACCTTGCCCTGCTCACAGCCTCCCAGGAGCTGACCCTCAGAGGCATGCCAGTTCCTGTGACCACAGACAGTCACACTGTCCTCAGGGCTGTAATACCTATTGGCAGCTGCAACCTCCTTTGAAACCAGTCATCTATACAATGAACTGTTGGGGCAAATTGCAGGCCTCCCAAAATCACATCTATTTACTTATTATATATTTGACTTTCACCTCTTTCTAGGTGCTTCAATTTTCTGCTTCACTTTTTCATTGTTTCCCCTTTTCGCCTTCTACCTTATCGTTTATCCTTTGAATCCTGTAACTGATTGTCCTTTCTCCATACTCCAGAAATAGTCAATAATATTACACTAAGGATCTCCCCAGCTTTAAATCATCAGGCAGCAACTACAGTGAAGGGTTGCTGTTTCTTGTTGTGAACTTCAGCTGGCCTCTGCCCACAGAAATTACTTTAAAATATGACTTTCCGTGCATTTTCCATTTCCGTTTTTATTTGTATACTGCCTTTCCAAAAGGAAATTTTGCCCGAGGTGGTTTACAACAAACGTAAAACATAAAATGCTAAGTAATAATCAAAGCATAATAAAAATACATTACAAAAATCGCACATCATACAAAACATTGCAAAATAAGCCAGCACACATATTGTATTCCTGACATAGTCTTCAGCTTTCGTAGAGTGGATTTCATCCATTGGTAGTGTGCTGCCATGAGAAACTACCTTCTAAGGAAGGAGACATTCAGAATTTTTTTTCTAAATTAAAAGGTGTGATAAGTTAGGAAAATATGCTGGTAAGATCTCTGGTTTACTGCTCCTTTTGGCAAGTGTTTTATATTGTGTCCTTGTTTTGTCTTTGCCACAGTTCTCCAGTGACAGTTTCGTCATCAGTAGATATGTCTTCCTCCAGTGGTACAACATATGGAAGCCCACAGATGCCATTGTAAGAACTTCTGCCAGAGAGCAGGCATTTTTTCCTTTTCCTTATTTATTCATGTAATTAGAAACAATAACATTATAACTTACAACATTATCCAAACATTTAACTCAAGTAATGCATCTACAATTAGTTTCATATCATCTGACCATAATAGGAAAGTTCTGTTCTTTGTATATTGTCTTTGTATATTGTCAAGTGATACTAAGCATCAATATCCATAAAATTCCATTCTGATTAAGCAAAAAAAATAATAAAAAATAAATCAGTAGGGAAGTCCAGTATGTTCCAACATGGGGCATATGCAGTGCAGGGAGCTGCTTCCATCCCAGAAGCAGCTCTGCACATGCTGTCCCATCCCCTGGGCAGATAGGAGTACTAAAAAGTGCTCCACCACTATCCCTGCTGCCAGCTAGCACATGTGGGCACGCAGCCTTGTGCACCTCTTCTGGGTGAAGAGTATATGAGGTGAGACAGAACAGCCACAGAGAAGAAGCATGATCCAAGGTTGTTGGGAGGCCTAATTTTATGAATTTTTCCTTCTCAGCAGGACACAGTAGAACTGGGAACAATTAATTTCTGTATTTGGGTTTTTCCCTGTATTTTTCCATAACCCGATTACCTTTTAGAATAATTTTGCTGAATTGCCCTGCAGATGTTATTGGACTCTAATGCCCATTATTCTGGACCATCAAGGATGATGAATACATAAGCCCAAGATTCCAGTGAATGCTATTTGACTATTTTTGGACTGGTGCTACTTTTTTTTTTTCAACAGCAAATATATTAGGCACAGACCTAGTCAGACAGAAGTGGGGAAAAGGGTTGGGACTGGTATTCTAGATCTCATTATTCCTGCCCATTAGCATGCTGGCTGAGAAGAATGCAAGAACATAAGAAACGTCCTGCCTGATGGAACCCATGGTCCATCTAGTCTTGCAGCTTTCTCTGACAATGGCTATATATATTTTTGAGATGTAGCCAAATTACACACAGGACTGTATTATATTACTACTCTATACAGAGGCATTATAATATTGACAACATTTTACTCCTTAAATGTTATTTCCCTTCCTTACAACCAGCACAGATTGGGCTGATGCTTTCATTGAGTTAGATACCTCTGTGCTAAGACCTTTTCCTGATCAGTCGCAGTCAGCTCAGATCCCATGAGTTTATAGGTGTAGTTAGTTTTTTTGTTTTCTTATCCTCCAATACACATCACTTACGCATTGCTCATGGGAATTGTGATTCAAAGGTGCATTCATGGTCAAAGCTTCCCCATTCCAGATTACTGGGTTTTTAAAAAACAAAACTCCATATCCCAGTGATTCTGGATCATGTTGTCACTTAATTCTTAATATATTTTCCACAGCACATGCATACCTTACTCACATCCTTTGGAAAATGCTTCACCACTTGGTCCAGTGGATCCATACCCCTTGGTTCAGGATGTGGACATGTCTGACATCTGCTTGTCCAGTGAAGCTTCTCTGACCTACCCAAGAGATCTTCAGTTTTCTGCACTGCAAAGCCTAAGGTGAGTGAATTGGAATTTCAAGGGCAGTTGGTGTGGGAATCACATTTTTAACTGCTGTGGATCTAAATATAGTTCACAAAGGTGGAAGGAGGGCTTCCATCTGAAGTCTCAGGTGCCACCACCACCCTCATAGAAAAGCTCTGCAAACCATGAGTCATAGGTGGGATGAAAGAGGGGGGAAATCTTCCTGCAGTATCTTCCATCAGACAATGGGTTTTTGTTACTGTGCTTCTTACCACTGTGACTCTTTACTTGCCTGTTAATCTGGATCTAGGAGCTGCTAAGAACCCATTGCACTGAATCCGGATCAAGGAGCTTCTCAGTACACGTTGTCTGCAAGAGAATAGAAGAGATTTGGATCATATGTGTGCTAAGGGCTTATAGACCCAGATTAGTGGTAGACCTGATAAATGGGGTCTAGAATCCAAGCTAGCATGCTGCAATCCGGATCTAAGAAGAGGCATCTGCACATAGAATGGGTGCATGACGTTTTGGGCTGTGGTGACAGGACACATGCGTGGTGGTGTCGCAACTGCAAAGACACTTCAAAGCAGCCTTGGAGGGACTTCAGATTGCCTCTGCAGGCATCGCTGCCACCACCTGGATGTACTGTTTGATTGATGGGGATGTGGCCAAGTACATTGGGCATTGGCAGTGCTGTGGGCCAGTCGCAGCACACCATGGGTAGTTGTACAGAGGCAATACACATCCATGGCTGTGGAACAGGGCTAAGGCATCTGAATCACTCGTTAGCACATGCTTGCCATTCTAAAGCCTGTGCAATGAAGACGCCATGGCCTCCTAGAAATCCAGATCTATCTAATCCAGATCTATTTAGTATGCATATGCTAATCCAGATCTAGTTGATCCAGATCCACCAAGGCAGGTGCAAAAACAGCCAAGGCTGTGGATATATTATTGAGAAGGGGTGATGAAATCATGAGTATAGTTTGTTTGTTGTGGCTATAAATTTCCCAGAGGTCTTAGCCTCTGAAGAGTTAAGAAGCCTCAGAGCTAATGTAAATATAGTATGTAGATGTATCTTAATTCCCAGTAGTGAATAGAAGCGGACTAGTGCTTTGGAGTTACCTTTGCGAGATGTATTGATTGAACCTTAATGTAGGGAGAGCAAGACAAGGGAGAACTGGAGATCACATTTGAGAGCCACTGTGAGAACAGGCTGTTAGACTAGATGGATCACTGGTTCTAATCCAGCAGGGCTTTTCTTAAGTTCTTATGGTTTCTTCGGGATTTGGGAGATTGCAAGAGCATCCCTCATTGTCACACTCACAAGCAATGAAGGGCAGGGTCAAAGTAATATTTGCAGATATGTGAAATCCATATATAATAGCCTGATAAGTTTTGAGGGAGTTTTTGGGTGGATAATAAGTTCAGTTCAGGACAGGTGTGTCTTTCTTTACAATCATGTGATGAAAAAAACTGAAAGCAATCACCTCACTTGTGAAGGTTCACCAATCAATCCCAATATACTTTGTTTTTCCTTCCACAGGGTGCCCGAAAACATTTCCACACCCTCAGAGGAAGAACTGGCCCAATTGCTACATCCTGATCAACAGCTAGATCACTTTTACCAGAATCTTGGGTGATCTCTTCTTAAAACATTTTACTGGACGCTTTTGAGAGACATATATGAACTACACAGCCATCAAGTCTGGATGCATGCCAGGATACTTTGCTGCCCATCCACCTAGCAACTCATTCTTACAGAGTATAGACAGGTCTATTTGGTACCACACGTATGGCCTTCCTCTTTCTGGAACCTTCAGACTTTCTTAAATTTACAGGGCAGCTTCGATTCTACACTGGCTTCAAAGAATGAAATGTAGCCTCTAGCAAATGATGATCTTAGAGAACTGTTGTTCTGTGAAGCTTGGTATTAGCTAATGACCAGGAACAATTCTTTGGAACATTAGGGATGGAACTTTGCAGCCCTGCTTGGAAATATCAGAAGTTGAACACGGGGTCTTCTACATAGAAAGCATTTGACAGTGCCATACACCTGTACTTAGGGCAGCTGCACATGTGGAATTACTGCCATTGGCTTTCCTATGCTGTTTAGTTTGTTCCTTCTATAAAAAGGAGATCTAAAGCCACATTCCCGCAAGGATTAAACAACTTTATAATCTCAGTTCTCCCCCTAGAAAAACCTTGCTTTCTCCTGCTTAGCTGGAGCCCAGATCCTCCATCAGATGAATACTGAATACTATGTTCCAGAAGTGTCCATTTTCAAATCCGTAATGTGAACGTTGGACTGCGACACCCTGTTGAGAAATTGCTGAGCTGTTTTTCTTGTCTCATCCATGTCACAAGCTAAGAAATATCCAGAGAGGTGCTCTTTGGTCCCTTACAGTTGGCATTATCTTCCCCATTCCATAAGGCTCTGGGCCATCTTGCCAAATACTGCCTAACCCCCCTCTGACAACCTGCAAATGGATGCAAGTACGTGTTAAAATAAGCCATAAAATAAGACTTTATTCCAAAATAACAAAATAAATAATCTACTGTACACATTACAAAGGAAAGGGTGCTGGTTTTCTCTATAAAGACACCAAGGTTCTAAGGGTAAGGAGGGGGAAACTAGAACCAAGCACAGGTGGGCCTTTGATCTTGCTTTAACAATCTCTGCGTTGCCCTTGCTTTTGAACCATCATTTGCTGTAGAAAAGTTTGCTTGCAGACTGATCCTGTGGTCAGATTTCTGGGAGCAGTTCAGTTACTACCAGCCTTTTTGGCTCACACCCTGAGAAGCAGTGTCCATCCTGTATTCCTGAAGCATTGCATAAATCGAAGAGCTTGAGGTGAAGTGTGTATGGTCTGGGGCTGGCCCCACCAAACAAGCAGTATAAATTAGGTAACTGTAGGGAACTTTCAGATGGAACATCTGATGCATTATATATTATGGCTTTGATATGAGCTGCCATGAGAGGGCCATCCCAAAAGGTAGCATGTAGTTATTGGATAAAACAAAGTTTCCTTCCCTGCTCCAGAACATCCATTTCCTTTCAATTTTCCCCCCAAGTACAGTACCTCCTTCTAACTTCCCTGACCAAGAGAGAGGAGATAGGATCAAAATTAGGCAGAAAAGAGATAAATTTCTTTCTTACAGCCCATGTACGACTCTATGCAAGATTATGTGTCTTCCCTCCCCGCTTTTTCTTTGTTGAGGGCAAAAACATAGCTTGAACCATAAAAGCAGGTTATACAAATACTTCTGGCGTGGAAGGAGGGCAAACAATGGGCCCACCCAATCTGAACTGTATTTTGGCCTGCTTAGTATTGAAACATGATTCAGTGAAATCGGCTCACTGTACCCCACCCTCTTTGCTCAGATCTACAGGTTGCATTGCCTGCAAGTGATTGTACTCCAGAAATGCTGAAACTTTCAGTCATTCAAAAGTGGCAGCAGATACAGCAGTTAAGTATACCTGGGGCCTGCAGCAGTAAATGGTGAAACACTGTTGGTCAGTCAGAATCTCAAAATAATAGGTGGCAAATCCAGCTGTGAAATGCAAGTGTATGGGCCTTGTGCTTTCTGCCTGCTCATCTCTGGGTACTAGTGTCTCTGTGCGTCCCCTCAACTAAAGATATTCAAATCATCACTTGTCCTTAGGGGTAAATAGTGGAAACACAGCACTGAATTTCAGCAATTTCTTATTTTTCAGAATGTCTCTCTTAATTTCTTATTAGTCTTTACACTAGGTCAAAATGGCAGGGAGGGAAAATAGAAACAAGCGTGGAGAACATGCCTCAGGCAAGAAAATGAGTGGATAAGAGAAAGAAATGGCTGCAACAGAGAGGGGATAACAAAGCAAGAACCTGCTTATTTCCTCTTATTCAGTGGAGCAACTACAGATCAGATAAAGTTGGGATAGAGGTATAAAGGTTTCAAGCAGTTCTACTTCTTTCAGCTATACAATTTAGGAAACTATAAAGTCAGTCTGCAGCTGGCATCAAGAAACAGAGGGTATTTGTCACCAGCAAGCCCAAAGAACCAATGGCTGTAATTTATAAGAAGAAAAGATTTTTGTTTTGTTTAGTTCACCGAGTTTGAAACAAGGCTGTATAATGATTAGACCAAACACCATTATACAGACAACACTAACAGAAATAATGATCCTGGCACAACTTTCAGCCTTGTCTACGAGTGTGAAAAGACTGTTCTGTGGGCAACATTTGGAATGTATATTGCCCAGAACTACCGTACCTTTGTATCTAAGGAAGAGGAGGAGCTTGTACAGATGATGGTATGTGACAGAGAGAGAGAGACAAAATACATTGATGGAGGCCCATAGGAGGCATGCACACATCAGTGCATGATTGTAAGGAAGTATACGGAGAGCATTTGAGGAGATTAATTATTGTGACTAAGAAATACCATACTTTTCAGATCAGAGTTCACATTAAGTATGTATATGCTTTTCTTATGGCTGTAGTTGCCACAGCCACAAACCCCACAGGGGAAAGGCTGTGGGCGAGACTAATGGTCCAACAGCCTCTCACATGGCAAAACCAGTGAGAGATTTGGTCTCCCTGAGCTCATGGCTATCAGCAGTAGCCAGGATGCCCCCCTCTCTCCCAGAGTTCATATGGTAATTGGCTGTTTACAGGATGCACTTCCCCATTCAGTTGTCCCCATTTTTGTGCTGAGGAGGCAAACAGGTTCTTCATTTTGTGATAATGGGTTTGTAGCGCACTTTCAGTCAAAGAAAAGTCAAGCATGCCTCCTTGGAGGACTCCACCCCTCCCACAGGAGTTCTTCTGAATCGCAGAGCTGGTTGGCACATTATTGCTTGGTGGCCGAGCGATGAGTCACCCGCTGCTCACTGGTGGCTGCTCTCGGGTTCCACCTTAATGCTGTTCCTTCTTGCTTCAGGCTGTGCTGCTGGTGGCTGGCATCGCTCCGAAAGGTTTTCCCCAAACTCTGAAACGAGAAAGCAAGCCTTCAGGAGACAGAGAACTATTTTAAGTTTCCAATTCCAGGTGACCTCTTTACATAATGATATGCTTTAAAAAGCAACAACAACATTTTACCCATCTGTCTTTCTGTATCTACCAAACACTAATGGCTGCATGCCTGAGGGGAACAAATTTGGATTAAGAACAGAAACATTGGCAATTTTCAGTAATGGCAGAGCAAGAAGACTTAGGCTGATGCACCTGATAACTCCATGCCTGCCACAGTTCTCCCCTGCGTGTGTAGCAGGATAGCAGTTTTAACTGCTCTGTAACTATACCAGCGGCATAGCTGGGACAGCTCTCCATGCTCCATGTGCACATCTTCCAGGTGGAAGAGGCGCACATAAATTGGATGACCGGTAGTGCAGGTTTGGTTTTCTGTCACCACAGCAACAGCGCCATACATGCCCTTAGTCTATGAAAGCTCGTGTTATCAACTTCTTTCTCTCTCTTGGTGAAGAAGCAACTTACCTGGCCCCTGGGGCTTTGCTGGCAAACATGGGCTGAGCCGTCCTACCCTCTCGTGCGATACCAGCCGCGCCAGTCGCAGCCCTTCATCCATCAAAGTTTGCTGTAGGATATGGCGACTCCATAGGCCATGGGGTGGAAGGCTCAACAATGCATCAGGGGCACTGTTGGGAGGTGGTGTAAGCCGAGGGCATGATCCTGTGGCTATAGAGAAAAATACATGCAAAGATAATCAACTATAGAGGTGTCCTCTGGCTTTGTGGGGGAGATCAGCAAGATGTTCTCCATAAATAAAATCCCTGTTCCAAATGATAGCTACTTTGTTCCCCCAAAGTTGCTAACTATCTCACTTCAGCATGATCAATTAAGAAAGTGTAAGATGGAGCCACTGAGAGAAGCACTCTTGGGAGTTTGGCACTACTGAGTTTCCATTACCATAGGGTGCCTCTAGATAGGGCAAAGCCAGAGACAAATGACAATCTGGCTTTTGCCCCTTGCCATGATCCACCTGGTATATGTCAGGCTTCCCCACCAACATACAACTTACTGGCTGATCAATGAAGTCTTCAGCATCATGTCAGAAGAGAACTCCTGGAGCTCACAGTACACCTGTTCCCCCCCCCTCCCATTCACATTTGGCGTGAGCTCCTGAAAAATCTTTTCTGACACCAAGCCAAAGGACTTTATCAGACAGCTGACAAGTCATCTGCATGCCTGCTAAATAAAAACAGCGCTGGATGGATCTCACAGCAATATTTTTACTTAACTTATACAGCTGCTAGGTTGTGGAAGCCTTAACCAGGTGCCAGGCTGATCTGGTGGCCCAGCTATGATGCTGTGAACATGTCAGCATGTTTGCCATGTCTGGAAGGTCCCATAAAGAGAAGTGTTTTCTAATGAGATATAAAATAGAATAATGCACTCATGACTGCATACTTTCTTCTTACCTATACTGGTAATAATACTAATAACAGCAGTCAAAGACTGCCTTTCTCAAAAAGACGCAAACAGAATAAAACATTCAACCTAGAAAGACTATGAGAACATAAGAATTTACCCCCCCCCCAAAAAAATTAGAAATACAGAAAGCTTACTACAAAGAATCTACTGAATAGATAACTTGGCCTTTTCACGCTTAGCCTTGCTCCAGCAGGACAGCCACACAGCTGCTTCCATCCTGAAGTGGCTCCAAAGGTGTATGGCCATATTTGATCTTAAGAAGCTGTAAATCCTGCTCCACAGCTTCACTAGGAGTGTCTACAGTGCTCCTAGTACAGCCCACACACAGTATTTGCAAGGCAATGCTGCATGGAAGCGCGGTACTGCAACTGCTGCTGCACAGCCATGCTCCACATTGTTCAATGGCTGTATCAATGGCCCAGCAGCATGGCTGTTGCTGAGATGAGACAGACGCTGCCAGACATCAGCGTTTGCACTTACCCTGCTGCAAGGTAAGTTCTTGGTAGGTTTGGGATGGGTAACACCATCCCTATACTTAATTTCCATGGGACACTGTCACAAAAAGTTGCTGTATGTCACATCTAAACCCAAATGAAAACCTTTAAAACCAAGCTAATTAATGTACATTCCACTACTAATTAATGTACATTCCACTAAAAACTTGTGGGTTTGCTAGTTTTGCAAGGATACTAGGAATCCATTATTAACAATTTGCAGGTTCAGGTCAGAACTGCAGTCCTGAAAAAGTTACTAATACTGTAGTACACCTGTTAGATCACTTGAGCATTTCAAAAGAGTACATTAAGATGTCAGGGTAAAAAAACCACACATGTACAGGCAAGTGAAGAAACCAAAAAGTGCTCTGGTAAAGGTGAAGTCCAAATCAGATTGCACTCCCTTGTGTTGTGCACTGCACAGCCATGAGAAGGGGTGGAGTGGGGAGTATGATCCCAAATTAGGAACAAGTGGAAACATGTTCCAAGTTTGGGTTTTTCTTTTTTTTTAATAGCACCAGTAGCATCTGCCTGTGCAAAGGGACCTTCTGCACATGCAGTGCTCTGCAGCATGGCCTAGACCAGTGGTTCTCAACCTGTGGGTCGCGACCCCTTTGGGGGTCAAACTACCCTTTCAGAGGGGTCACGATGAGTCTCCCACCACCCCTCTCCGGCCCTCGAGGCAGTCAGCAGCAGGGTTGCCTCTCCGTCCCCATGACCCCAACTGCCCTGCCCCCGTGGTTGGGGGTCTCCACAGCATGATGAACTGCATTAAGGGGTCGCGGCATTAGGAAGGTTGAGAACTGCTGGTCTAGACATCATAAGAACCTGATGTCAATCATGCAGAAGAGGCGAGTTGCACCAGGTGCGACACTGAAGCAAATGGCAATTTGCCTTGACTTCCAAGAAAGCAGAAGCTCTTGCTTTTCCACTACATCCAGCCCTTTCTTGCAGCTACCTTTGTGCTGGAGCGCATTACAGCAGATGCCTGCATATCAGAGCTACTGCGATACTGCTGCTCATTTCCTTTTTCTCATTGCTGTTGGAAGGGGGCTGTGTTGCAAATCAATTGTTGTCTGACTTTTCAGGATCATACATTCCCTGCTTACAGAAGAAAAATTAGCCAGAGCCTGACTGACTCACCTTGTGGGTGTCCTCCATCTAAACTTTCTCCTGACAAGCTGGCTGTGTCTTCTTCCACACTGGACCGGTACTGGGGAAGGAAAGGCTCACAGACCAAAGGAAATTCAGGACGGCTGTGCTCTGGAACCTGTGAGTGTGAGGAGGATGGAAAGGTGTCAAAACTGAAAGAATAACCAGTGCTTAGCTTTACTAAGGTTGCTAGATGGAAATTCAAACAACTGTCAAAAGTAGAACTGAGACCGTGGAGTGTAGGAAAAGAGTTGCATACTGAAATTCCACCATGCGGTAACAAATGAATGAGTCCAGAGAAAGCGACTTTTCAACAGCATCACAGCAAGCAAAGGCTGCATCTACATATATTCAAATGAGAGACATATAGTTGCCTGGAGTGGAGGTGTGAGGGGGTTTCCGCTCCAAATGTCCCAAGAGACAATCTAACAGAATGGGATTGCCCATTCTGGCACCACCCTTATCCAGCAGGGTCATCTTTGGGCTGCCAGGTTTTGCCCAACGATGACTCAAAGGTCAGCATTCTGGTCGCACTTCCAATCCTTGGCTGGTATTCCAAACAAGAATTTAGGCCCAAATAAAAGTTCTAGCATCTTTGGCCTTGCCAACAAACCTCGTCATAGCAGCACTTTGCTGCTGCACGCTGGCCATTCTCACCAAAGCCCAGTTTGGATGCAACCTGTATTTCATCACAATGTACCTGATACAGCTTTACTTATATGTTTGAAAATAAGCCAACTGAGGTATTGCTCCTGAGGCATTCCCAGTGAGTTGTTCAAGCTCTGACACAACACCACATCTCTCTAAGCAGACAAAAAAGAGCGGGTATTTGTGCTTGAGCTTCTTGAGCTCCATCCAGACATCAGTTACTTATTCCACTATAGTTGGATATTGTGGAATAGAACATAAATATCTGTTTGTGTGCATCAAGATTTTGTTTTGACCCTTCTGCTGGAACAAATGAGAGGGAAAGGAAAAGAAGAGCTTACAGGCTGTGTCGGACATACCCAACATTGTGCCACATTTCTAGATTCTGAAACATACAGCCTGTAGTGATCATACCATGGTTTGCTCCACATTTACAGTGTCCATCTCATGTAACATTTGCACAATCTACATGCAAAGCCCAGGCCCCTTATGTTAACTGTCATATCCCCAAGCTAGTAAAATGAAGAAATATGAGGGCAATTCACAATATATAGGCTTTACCCTAGAGCAGTCATGTCAAACATACGGCCCACGGGCCGATTTAATACGGCCCGCGATCGCACAGGAGGAGGAGGCGCTGCGCGCATGCTGCTG
>MTQE01002208.1:1324417-1341866 GCA_014337955.1 Aspidoscelis marmoratus
TCCTCCTCCTCCTCCTCCTCCTCCTCCTCGCCTCCTCGCTCTCTCCGTGCGCGCCTCGATGCTGCGCCTTTGGCACGGAATCGCCTCCCACGCGGCCGGATTTACAATGGAACGGCGGCGGCGGCGGCTCCGAGCTGCTGCCGCGCGTGGGAGGATTCGGGGGCGGCAAGCAGCGCCTGCCTCGGACCAGAAAAACTGCAGGAGCAGCAACAGCCGCCGCCGCCGCCGCCGGGAGAAGCACCGCCATGCCCTTCCTTCCTTCCCTTTCCCCTCCGACGTGCCCGTGTGGAGACATGGATATAGGTTTGAGGGCCCCGGCCTTCGCCCCGGCCTCCCTGCCCGCCCTGCTCGCTCGCCTCCAGAAGTGTTTCTGGGAAGAAGGGGAAGAACATGAAGTGTCTCGTGCTGCCAAAGAGGGCTGGAGATGCGACAGCTTCGCCCGTGTGGGAAGGGGAGGGGAGGGGAAAACCTCCGTTGGGCAACCCGTAGATATTACGCCTCGTGCGGATACGCCCAGTCCAAGCGAAGGAATGTGCAGGTCTGTTGAAAGAGGTCTCCTCGTGGTGGGCATGTGCGCTCTGGGTTCCCAGCAAACGCGCCCATTTCGCCCCGTCCAGGGTGCATTAGCGAGGGTGGTTATCCATGCGAGGTCTTTCCATTGGATGGGGGTCTCCTGTTGTCCGAGGAAGTGCGAGAGAGTGAAGTCGACGCGCTCCTATAAACCTGTCTGTGTACCACCTTCGAGCCCAGAAAGAAGCATCCCGGGGGTTACTGAGAGTATGTGTGTAAAACATTCAGGAACTTCTGAAGAAAGGGGGGCACTCAGGGGTTACTGAGGGGTGGGTGTTGGTGTGTCCAAAGGCACACATACAAAACTGCAAAGGTGGTGGTGGGGATATATTTATCTTAAGCCAGTGATGGCCAACCTATGACACGGGTGTCACAGGTGACACGCCAAGCCCTTTTGGTTGACACACATGGTCACCCTGGCACCTGGGCATGTAGTGCTTGCTTGTTCTTGTACGAAACACCAACTTTCAACTGAAGATTTAGCAAACGAAATTCAGCAACAAAAGTCACTCATGTAAAGAATTATTTGTTTTTGCTTTTAATAAAATACATCATCAAAAATATAACTTTTTACTAGAGCTACAAATATCACAAAAGTATGGATATTTCTAGATGTGACACAGCACCCAAGTTAAGCTAGGCTTTCTTGCGAATTTTGACACACCGAGCTCAAAAGGTTCCCCATCACTGTCTTAAGCCATTCTTTACGAGCCAACATGATGTAGTGGCTAAATTGTCCCTCCAGTACCTGGGAAACAGTTCAAATCCACAGCCACAGAAGGGACTCGGGGCCCATTGCTCCCTTGCAATCTGAGTTATTTTTCTCCAAGACTTGTATGTTTTAGGCCTTTTTTCTTCCATGATTAGGCGTGCATAATCCACAGTGGGAACTTGGGTTGCATCTGCACACATTTTCAAAAGCAGCTTAGAGTTGGTAACGTGTAGGCGCCTAATGTTCCCTTCTCAGCACTAATCCAAGGATGTGTTTAGGAACAACATCTCCCGGGCTTAATGTGGACATGCAGATGCTATCCTTTCTAAACTGCCTTTGAACCACTGGCCATCGCCGCAGCTTCACTTTACGTCTTTTTCAATCCATCTTCAGGTTTGACTGCTCACACCTAGGGCCCTGCCCAAATATTTGTCAAGCTTGAAATCCGTATGAATTTGAACATTTGCTTTTGAACTGAATATTGGCTAAGCGGATGTTCTTTTACACATTCATTCAAAGCTTTATTATGTTTGTGAAGGTGGGGAGGCAGCAAAGTGGCTGCCCATTCATATCTGCAGTGGATTTAAAGTGGATTTGGAACAGACTTGGAGGCATGACAGGCAGCAGGGATTCAAGGCAGATCTGAAGAGCATTCACAGAGGATTTGAGTTCTACCATATTCAAAGTGGCAAACATGGACAAAACTTGTGCAATCCCTACTCATACCTTTTCATTTAGTCCATTTTATTTGTGGAGTTTACATTCAGGAAAGGCCTAATGGAGGTGGAAAGTCCACAAATAAACTGGGTAGAAATGAAAAGGTGTGAGCAATCATTACCTGGACTGAAGAAGGTTTAAAGTGAAGGTGTGACCACGGCCACTTGTGTGAATGCGGTCTTGGCTGGTGAACAATGATGTCCAAAAAAAATTTGAAGTTGGAAAAGGAGAAAGATATATAGGGTCTATTTTCTTTCATCCCTGGTTGTGCTAGGCAAAATTAGTATCTATCCCTTTTGTCTTAGTCTTCAGTGGCATTGCAGCATATTATGACAAGCCTGCTAGCTGATGTAATTTTTTTGAAAGCATAATAAAATGATATTGGATTGTTTCCTTTTAATAAATTGCCAGTTGAATTTTACTGTTGCCCTCCTCCTTGACCCTCGTAATTCAAAGTGGCTAAGATCTCAGTGGGCACCTAAAAACCATTGGCATTGACAAAATATCCATCTGCCAACTACAAAAAGCCACTTTACTGGGGTCTGCTCGCATAATTCGCCGATACATCATGCAGTTCTAGGTGCTTGGGAAGTGCCCAACTAGTGATATAATACAAAATCCAGCATAGTGATCTTGTTTGCTGTGTGTAACTACTGTTTTTACATCATCATCATATGGAGTTTGGCCTGGACAAATGTGCCACAGTGGCACTGAAGAAGGAGAAGATTACTGAAAGTGAAGGCATTGAAATGCCAAATGGTCAAGCCATCAGGTCCCACCAGCCAGAAGCCTACAAATACCTGGGCATCTTGCAACTGGATAACATTAAGTATGGGCATGTGAAATCTGTGGTCAGTAAAGAGTACATCCAAAGGACTAGAAAAATCTTGAAAAGTAAATTGATTGGCGGTAACACCATTAAGGCCATAATCACCTGGGCCATACCAGTCATTAGATACACTGCAGGAATTGTGAACTGGACTCAGCTGGAGTTGGACAACTTAGAAAAACCAGAAAACTGATGACAATCCACCGTGCGCTACATCCTCGTAGTGATATCGACAGGCTGTACTTGCCCTTTTGTACTTTTGCAATTGAAGCAAACGGCGGAAGAAGAGAAGCATGCATTAGCAGATTACGTGAAAGAAAGCAAAGAATCAGCTTTGATTGAAGTCAAAAACCAGAAGCTTCTCAAAGAACCAGTACTGGAAAACTGCAATTCAATGCCAAACTGACAGCTGGTGCAATAAAGCACTGCAGGGACAGTTCTTGGAGAAAATTGAAGGCAAAGTGGACATGGAAAAGACCTGGGGCCTATTCACACTTGGCTTTATTCTGGAATATATCCTGGAATAGGGACTTGCTGTCCATATTCTAGTGCAGGCTTCGGCAGGCCCAAAGTGAGGTCTGCTAGAGTATACATTAGCGTGTGGACCACAGACCCTTATCCTGAGATATACTCCATAAAAAGGCCAAGTGCAAATAGGTCCCAGGTCTTGGCTTACAAATGGAACATTGAAAAAGGAATCAGAAGGACTGATTCTTGCAGCACAAGAACAAGCAGTTAGAACAAATGCCATCAAAGCCAGAATTGAAAAATCAGGAGAAGATCCAAAGTGCCGACTCTGCAAAGAAGTTGATGAAATAATCGACTATATACTCAGCTGCTGCAAGAAGATCACACAAACTGATTAAAAGGAGAGAGACAATGCTGTAGCACAAATGATCCACTGGAACTTGTGCCAAAAGTATCATTTGCCATTGGCAAAGAACTGGTGGGATCATAAGCCAGAAAAAGTTGTTGAAAATGAACAGGCAAAACTACTTTGGGACTTCAGGCTTCAGACTGACAGAAAATTGGAGCATAACACTCCTGATATAAAATTGCTGAGAAAGAGAAGGTGTGGATCATTGACGTTGCTATTCCGGGTGACAGCAGAATTGAGGAGAAACAGTTGGAGAAGCTCACCGGATATAAAGACCTGAGAATTGAACTTCAGCGACTCTGACGAAAACCAGTGAAAGTGGTCCCAGTCATCTTTGGCACACGCCACGGTGCCAAAAGATCTCAGTGGGCACCTTGGGAAGTGCCCAACTAGTTATATAATACGAAATCCAGCATAGTGATCTTTCAGAGACCTATGCAGAGAAATTCGTTTTGCATGCTTGTCCACACTTAAGCCCAGGAATGCAAAGCATTGTGTCACAGCCCTTTTCTCTCATTTTGGAATAAGGAGGAATCCATTGGTTCATCTTTCTGCAAGAGTTTTATAACCTGCAGTAGTGGTGGCTTGGATGTGACTCATAGATCATCATGTATAGCTTGAACAAATGTGTTTGTTTGTATTTAAATGTATACCCCATTCTTTATATTTGGGGCGGATAACAATGTTTAAATATATTAAAATAATGTTAAAACAGTTTAAACACACAGTCACAATTACAGCTATTAAAACTGCTGTAGAAGATGTAAAATGGGAGAAAATATAGCCTTTTGAACTGAAGGACTAAGTAAAAAAGATACATCTGTCCAACATCTAATATGTATAGTGGCAGTGCATAATGCACAGCCTTTGAACTACCACAGAGAAGGTGCTGTCTTGGATCCCAGCCCTTTCAGCTATAGTGGGTGGTAGCACTACCAAAAGGACTTCCCAGGCAGGTATGTATGGAAATCATGCATCACAAGCAACTCAGCCCTTACCTAATGTTACTTTTTCCTTCCAGGTGGCAAACGTTTGCACTCTTTCCGGTTGAGAGGGACATCTGATGTGCTGCGCAAGTGTGCTGGTAGCTCAGATGACCCCCTAATGTGACTGCGTGCGCAGAGCGTCATCTTTGCCATGATGATAGCACTGGCACATGTATAGCTGTGCAGGGTGCCTCAACCAGACGTGTGCTCTGACACAGGTAAGTCTCTGGTCACGTTATGGCTAGCCGCTAGACTATCATGTACTAACATTCCTAAGTGTGAACGCTAGTACAGTCTCTAATGCACCTATGGACAGGAAAGCAAGTACAGAAATGCTGCCTTATTTTAATCTTGCCTGATTTATTGCTCTGCATCTAGTCCATTATTGCCTCCAGGGCTTAAATTATCTCACGGTCTGGCAACCTTTTTTGTGAATGCCTCTACTCGTCTGACCTCGTTGATTCCCTTATCCATTTTATGTAATAGGATTAACGAACTATATGTATATATGCTTTTGTATCACCCTATAGATATTATCTAATCTGTATGTTTTTTATAAAGTTTATTTTATTTAAAAAACTGCCTCCCTTGATTTACATAAAATGGAGAAAAAAAACCTGAACCCTGGGGAATCAAACAAGAATCTTCCATGCTTATTCTCTGATATAGATCCACTGCAGTGCGGTGGCTCTGACTCCCAAGGAAACCATTGTCAATGCTATCAAAAGCAACTGAACGTCCAAGGAGAACCAGCAGGGCCACACTAACCATCCTTTCCCCAAAAGAGGTCATCAGCCAGGATGATGGAGGCAGTTTCACTGCTATGCACGCACATGCTGCCTGGAGGGATGGAACAATTGTGGGATCTAAAGAAGGGTTGCTTACCATCTGGGGATAACCTCTGTCACAGAACTGATTCGCTTCCAGGCAAGAGAGATAGATTTCCTATGAACCTTAGCAACTCCCCTTTCCTGGTCTACTGCATTGGAACAATATTGTACTGATCAGCCTGGGAACAGAGTTGGGGGAGTAAAGCCTCTCTCACAAATTCATTTGCCCAACTCTCAGTGACACAAGTCAAGTTGGCCTCCTAATTCAACAAAAGGCCATGGATAATTGTATGTTCTGGACCAACTAGACATTCATAAGCAACACTGCCAGGACAAGGGACTGCTCGGAAGGCATGACCAAATTCTGCATGTTGGAAGGAGTGTTAGCTTTAATGTAACAGCCAGTCCTTATTCAAGGTCAATTCGGTGTTACAAGTCCCTCTGCCCTTCAGTATAGGAACAGTAGTCTCCCCAGAAACTTTTCCTTCCCTCGGTTTCTGCTTTGCCCCATTACACATGCTAAGTGCAATTCTTAAACCTCCACAGTCCACCCACTCCCACCCACACCCAGAGAGGAATGCAAATGGATGGCTCAAGCAGTCTCTACAAGCTCTGTGCACTGCAAAGAAGCCCCTCATCTTCTGTGCATTGGATTAGTGCTGAATCTCACGAAGATTGGCTTACACTAATAGTGCAGATCTTGTGCAGTCTTTGCATGGTGTTTGCAAGCACAAAAGTCCACAAAACGTGGGATGATTTCAACATCCCTGAACACCCACATGTTCATAGTCTTGCTTTGAATCATCCCCATCTTGCTCCACTTTCCTGCTAGTATGCATAAAAATGTCATTTAAAGCCCCTTGTTTCATCAGGTTCCTCTTCTGTAACTCAGGAAGCTCAGAAACAGCAATACGGCAGCCAGACCCTTCTATTTTACTTTCAAATCAACTCGGACCACAGGGCACGAGAAGAGCATTTGCTTGTGACCAGTAATTTTCTTTCCACATTATCTATCCCAAAGGTGAATTTTCTGAGTTATTTAAAACTGAAAACAGCTTGTCACTTTGCTGATGTATTCTCTCACTCTGAAAGTGGACTGAAGCTGGATTGAACCTTACGTGTGACCACAGCCCCAGTGTATTCTAGAACTACAGCACTATAAAACATATGCCTGCAACAATCTAAAGGACAGACTTTTAGAATCACAGATTCTGCAATCGCAGAATAGATCCCATGACTCTTCTCGCTGCCACCCACCCAGGTATAGGAGGCAATTGCAGGTCTTTACCTCCATCTTCCAGCTCCTTTTGTGATAGTTTCTCTTGCAAATGTTCCTCAGATGTCAGCAAAGCCCACCCACACTTCCCTTTGTTTATTTTTTTCCATGCATCGGGTGATATCTGGATATTTGTAAGAGGAACAATCACGAAAGGAGCTAGTGGACGTAAGCAATTGCTATTACAGGAAATTTAGCACTATTATTAGATTTTCTGCAACAGGAATATTATAGGATATTGGCTCCATATCCTGTGATTGTATTGGGAATGCCACAATTACATGTGGTATTCTCAGTATAATCCTGGGAGAATTGTGGGTTTTAGTCCACATCTGAAGACACCCTTAGAAATGCCATCATTGATGAAAGGTAATACTGGGGATAACAAAAAGGGTGGCATGGGAGAAACAGTGAAGTTTCAAACTTTACCCCCAGTATTTTTCTGCCATAGGTATGAGCTCCCACCTGCTGAGGCCTCTCAGATCTGACTGCCAGCTTCCTATCATTCTTAAATTATCTTTTCTGCTGTACCTGAGAGTTGATTAGGGGCTTTTTTCTTTTATTTTTTTGGCACAGGAAAACATCCATTGTGGGTTCTGTAGCAACGGAAGTTTAGCTTCTTTTTTTGCGCCACACATTTTCTCCTTGTTTTCTCCTTCCTCCTTTCTGCCTGCCTTTGACAGCATCCAACCCGAAAGTGAACCCCTTGGCTTCTCTGCAACAGAGGCCCCAGGGAGGTCAGTGCTGTTCCTGGCAAATAAAGGAAGGCGTAGGAAGAAAGCTGGCTCTGAGAAGGTTGGATCCCCCTGACCTAGCTTTAGCTATGAGAGGTTTCTATTAAGAGAGACCTGAGCTGTAACATATGGTTTTCACAGAGCAAGCACCCTCACGCAATGATGGAGACTCTATCTACCCCCATAGGGCAGATGCTGATGCTTCCCAGTGCCAGCTCACCAACCACTGCTAATCATCTATCTTGATCGTGTCCATATTTGCCTTTCTTTCTTTTTTTTTAAAGGCCAGGATTATCCTCAAAAGAATTTTTAAAAACAAATTAGCACAATACAAATATAAATGCAATACACCATAAATTAAAATCCCCATGAAACAAGAATTTATGATCACCCCTGTGATCTCTTCAGCAGCAAGAGAAAACTGGATGCAAAGTATGTTTTAAGCAGGTTCCAAAGGCCTAACAGAGCTGAGGTCTGTTGTATTTCAGCAGGCAGATGATTCCATGAACTGCTTTAAAACCTAGAAACAACCCCCTGAACCTCTCCAAAAGCTTTTAACTTTCATATACACCAGAGATCTATGCTTGATGAACTTGGGAGTATTTGAGTTGTTCAAGCTTCAATCACACAACTGCCTGGAGCGAACTAGAATGTGGTGTACTTTGGTACCATCACATCAGGGCTGAGTCTGTGACCATATAGAAGCATCCATGCAATTTGGATGGCAATGGGTGGGGAGAAAAAGATACACTTTAAACACGCATTCTCATCCCACTACAGGGGTACCGTTCCCACAGTAAGAAATGTAAACTGTTTAAAATGCAAGAACAGGAGCGAGACCTGTTGAAATGAGTGTTTTATTTACAACGCTTTGGGGTGATTTAACATGTGGAAAGCGTGTTAAGCCAACCTGACGTGGGGACTGTGAGGATTGAAACCATTTCCAAACCATTTTAAGTTTGTAGTGGGAACAGGCTGAAGGAGGAATCACAGACTTACCTTGAGGTCTGGCAAGCACATTCTAGGATCAGCTCAAGAGGGATTACTAGAAACCAAGCAAGCCCCTGTCCACTTCCTTTTATTGTTTTTGTGCACTTGGCTGGCTTCCAGTAGCCCCAATTAAGATGATTCCAAAAGGCGCTTGCCAGGTATCAAAGGTATGCACCACTATTACAGGATATTGCTGGGTTTCCTGTAATAGCAGTATCACAGGTTTTCGGTCCTATATTAGGAATCCCAGGGGTATGTCTGGCATTCCCAGTATAGTGCTGAGACAATCATTAATTTTACCGTATGTCCAGAGGCATACGGGGGCTATGGTGAGACTGGCTAAAATAGGTGAGGCAACTCTACCATAGCAACACCATAATGGTGCTATATTCCCCATCTGGATGGGGCCTAAAGTTAATTCAAAGTAGCGCTGCCCATGTGCAGGAGTTGAAAAAGACCACGACATAATATATTGAACTTCCAAGTACTTCACGCCATCTAAATACTCAGACGTGTGCATCAATATATCACGCACAGATGGTGCCAGCCCTGCGCTGTTTAGCCAATAATCCAAGTATTCTGGAAGGGCTTTTATCCGGAATATAAGTTGTCAGCATGATATTCAGGCAGTGTCTTGAGGAAGCCCGGTGACATTGTTAAATGGCTGTAGTCAGTTCTTGGGGAGCGCCTCTCCAGCAATAGTCCAAAGGTGTTTCTGAATCCAGCCCTCCACCTTGCCCAGTCACCTTCCTTTTTGACCGTAAACCTGAAACGCAACAGCATCTTCATCCGCATAGGATAAAACATTCAACAGTGCAGAACTGTTGTAATCTGCTACCAGCTATACTGCAGGTATGGGAGTAATAATGCTCGAGAAATTTTGTGGGGTTTTTTTTTGGTGTGTGTTTTTTAAAACCACCAAACCAGAAGTGAAGGAGGAATTTCACATTTGCCCAGCAGAAAAACGCCTGAGGCGTAGGAGAGACAGCAAGAAGGTGTATTTTAGGCCTCCTGCTTGTGATGAGAAAGGGGGGGGAGCGAGTCGGGAAAGCGGGGGTGTCCATGCTCACAGAGCACCACCACAGTGCCAAAAATCTTGCATTTTTACTCTCATCGCGGACTGATGAGAGTAATAAAGGCGCCCTGCAGGCCTTTGGAGGGGAGCGTTATTCAAGACTTCCAGGCTTTATTTCTTCCCTCGTTCTCCTTTTCTCCCCCGCCCCCCCCCAGGTCCGGCCCATCACTGTGGCCGCCCTGGCTTCCACGTGTCGGCCTCCCCCGCGGACGACTGACGCACATCCTGCCTCCCACGCGGCCAGTGGAGCGCAGCGCGTTCCGCCGCCGCTAGCAGCCAGAGAGGGCTGCTGCCATGAGGGCGCCCACGCCCGCCCGCCCGGCCTCTTGCCGTTCCTGCAGGCGGGCGAGCGGTAATGGGAAAATTGGACGAGACGGAGGGGGGCAGGAGGCGTCACAATTAATGGCAGTAAAATAGATCCTTCTCTCACTGTCTGCCTTGCGCCTTCCGAAGTTGCCGCCCCCTGCTGAAGAAATAGCCCGAAGCTTGACAATCCGGAGTTAGTTATTTTTGTCTCGGGCGTGTAACAGGAGTGGAGCTGTAGATTTTTGTACTCCAGTCGGACTCCGGTTGCTTCTTGCCCACGATTTCTAGAGCTGGCCCTGTCCAGACAGGGGAACAGAGGGACATTATGGAGCTGCTGTGGTGGGGTTGGTGTACGTATTTGACAATGCAACTCTATGGTAGCTCCGCTTTTCTCCCCTAAAAAGTCCAAACTATAGTTGCTGGAAAACCCTGTGCTGGTCATGGGTTTTCTAGTAATGGCACTTTTTACCTACCTTCAGGATGGAGCCAGTATCATGGCTCCATTCATTGTGCACGCATGGAGACCAAAACAGGCGTCCAAGCACACATAGAGGTGCTGATGAACGCATCCAGCATTTGGGACGCCTGAATGTGTGTGTGAGTGAAACACGCAAAGACAGTGATGGTCGACTGTGGTTATTGTGGAGAGAGGATTTCCTGCACTATCACCTCCAAGTGGGGTATCCGGCCTTGCAAGAGTGGGGTGGGATGATGGAGGCTTCCTCGTGGAGAAGTGTTAAGAAAGGCATGTTGTATGTAGAAGACCCAGGTTCAATCTCAGGCACCTGAATGGAAAGAAAAAAAACCCAAGCAAACCCAGTTCTATATTGTTAATAAAACTATGATTTTCGTTATGAAATAATGACAACCTGGGATATCTCAAGTGCTCAGTAGTGTTCCAGATGATGGATCTTGATCTCCCATAAGCCTCAGCCACATGGCAACTTTATTGAAAGGAACTTCTTGGTCTTTAGCAGCTGTGCGGAAGATAGCATTCAGACAAGTCCATCTTGTAATGATAGCTTCTGCTGAAATGCTCTGCTCAGCACAAATAGGAGCCCAGCCACTGGTAGCATGTCAGAATGCCACCCTCCTTTTTCTGATTTTTCAAGAGCAGGATAAATAGAAATAGGCAAGCTCTAGGGTTCTTGATCTCTATGATAAAAGGTCAGCTGTTGCATTAAATCAAAAGAGGGAAAACTGTCCTCAGTTATCACCATTGTAAGGGTGATTAATGGTGACGGTGTGCCCATTTTACACTGTGGTGTCTAATTCCCACTGGGAATGGTTGATCTAAAAGGATGTGGTAAGAGAGGCCAGAAGAAGCAGATCTAATGGTAGGTGAAATACCATAATCTCACAGTTTTGTGCAAACTGATCTTATTGAGCATAGTGGGTTTTGCAGACATTAGGGCCATTTTCACACTTTGCTATTCTGGTACAGGGTGGGACATTGTGTAAGGGAATAACTTTATTTTTGATGACTCATATGATCACACTTTTGAACTGCACTGTATCTTGCTGCTCCCTTTGCTGTCCTTATTGTCGTCATCATCAATTTCTACTCAACCAATGTAATGGGGAATGGGAACTAACCCATTATTTCCCTTCCTTGTGTATAACTTAACATGTATTGAGTGATCTTGAAAGAGATGGACGATATAATGTTTGCATGCAGGATTGGTTTGCTAACAGCAATGAGGGCAGTTTTAGGGCCTTTCCAGAGTGGGCAGTAGACCGGACCGTGTGTCATGACCCTGTGTTATTTATTGAGCCAGTTTGGTCTAGTGGTTAGGAAGCCAGACATTTATCTGGGAATACTGGGTTGAATTCTGCCCTCCCCCATGAAGCCTGCTGGGCAACCTTGGGCTAGTCACAGCTCTCTTCTGAGCTCTCACAGCCCCACCTACCTCACAAGGTGTCTTTTGTGGGGAGAAGAATTGAAATCTTTGTCAGCCACTTTGAGTCCCCTTAAATGGTGAGAAAAGCGGGGTAGAAAAGCCAATTCTCCTCCTCCTCCTCTCCAATATATTTGTTTGGGTTTGGAAGGAAGTAAAAAGTGGAGTACCACAAGGGCCAGTATTGGGACCTTTGCTTTTTAATTAATTCATAAATGATTAAGAAAAAGGTAGGGATAAGTAGGGAGATGCAAAGTTTGCCGATTATACTAATTTGTTCAGGGTAGTAAGAAGTGAAGTGAAAGAGATTGCAGAGAGCTCCAGAGGGTAAGTGGGCTACTGAATGGCGAATATGTTTCAGTCTTTGAAAGTAATGTGTACTAGGGCAAGGAACTCCAGCTATATCTATAAACTAATTGCACCTGAGCTTTCTGTGATAGACCAGGAAGAGGTCATGGGGTTCTGGTGGAAAGCTCAATGAAGATGTTGATCCAGTGTGCAGCAACAGTGGAAAAAGCAAGAGAATTGAAGGTGGAGGTTTTGCCTTTTTGTTTTGCTTGAGATGCTCAGAAGCAACTGGTGGTCACTTTGTGGACTAGATGGACTGTGGACTATATAATCTAGCAGGACTCCTCTTATTAAGTCAATGCTCATCATCCACAAGAGACAGGCCAACACCACTTGAAATGCAGAAGAGTTGGCTTTTCTACCCCACTTTTCTCACCCATTCAAGGGGACTCCCCACAACAGAACACCCTGTGAGGTACCTGGGGCTGTGAGAGCTCAGAAGAGAGCTGTGACTAGCCCAAGGTCACCCAGCTGGAGGAGGGTGGAATCGAACCCGGTATTCCCAGATAAGAGTCCAGCTCCCTAACCACTAGACCAAACTGGCTCACAGGAAGCCAATGTCAATTTGCCTTGGCTGCCAAGTAAGCAGAAGCTCCTGCTTTTTCACCATATCCAACTAATTCTTGCAGCTGCTGCTGTGCTGGGATGCATGATTGTAACCCTACTCCACAAATATCACTTTTTAACATTGTTTTACTATCTTACTATTTTTTATTCACATTACCTTGTTTTTAAATTGTATTGGAAACTACTTTTGGATGTTAAAATGAAGAAGCACTATAGGAATGTGGTTTTTTTTTACAATAATAAGGCACATTCAGCTATCAGAATCCCATATGAAAAAGGAAAAGGGAATCTAGGCAACAGTCACAAAAAACATTTTTCAGAGCAATATTACAACTACCAGTATTAAAAACAGGTTTTAATTATGCAACAGTAACTGGTCAAATTAAAAACTATGAATGGATATGAAAGCATGCCATATAGGTAATTTCAGTGCTAAGTTAGTAATATAAAATAATAAACTGATAATACTGGTCCCTAACTGAGCAGTATTGTTTCATCTTCAAAGTGCCAGTGGGTTGTTTCCGTTCTTTAATCAGTAATAAACAATGATAAGCTGCTATGCTAACACTGGCTTCTGTTTCAGTAATGTTGCTTGAGCTGCTGGAGGTACATTTCAAAGGGGACTGGTCTTATTCAGTAGCCTTTAGATCCTTTCCTCCAGAATGGAAGAAGCAACTGTTTTAACCAAAGCTCCAGGCAAACAGAAGCTCAGATTGCAAAGAAGATAGCTCTTGCTTTTATCTGGGAGAAACTTATCCAGCAACTGGGAAGTCTTGAGTAGGCTGCTGTTGGAAAATCTATCTGGCTGAAGCCTTTGACAGCTCTATTGTTAATCAAGGCGACTGAAACAGAATAACCTGAGTTTCCAGGGGGTTGATCTCAGTAGAGGTTATTCTACATATTAAGACAGGATTCTAAGTACCCTCATCCAAGAGGCTAAGAGATGTCAGCAACCAAACTTACATTCATGAAGCGTACACCATTAACCTCTGTGCTCTGTACAGTAGTATTACTGTAACGAATATATTTGTGTCTCTTTATAGCAATGCTTGTGTAACTAACTTATAACCTTGTTTAAAAAGCAAACAAAATAGTTTTTTTTAAAAAATTGACTGCAGTTGAATCTTGTCCTCTTCAAACCAAGATTCTCAGCTATCCTACTAGTGAAGATTTTTTCCAACCAGTGTGCTCCCTGATGTTGGATGACAACTCCCATCATCTCGTTAGGATGGTCAAGAATGACTCTGAACATGGTAGGAGTTCACAGAGGAAGCCCTCTCATGCGTGTCTGCAATTTTTACTTCTGATACTGATGGCACTGTCAAAAAGGCCTCTCCTATCAAACTAGTTCCTGGGCAGGTGTGTACTGGTGAAGCATTCCTTTTGATATTTAAGGTTAAATCCTTGAATGGGACTCAGTGTAAATTGGCAATGAACTCAAAGGACTATAGTTGTTGAACTAGCTGTGACCGGAAGCCAGCATTTTTAGTCATTGCTATAATCTGAGCTTTAAGTGACAGATGAATCTAACATTATCCCTAGATTATAAACTTATCCCTTTCAGGGGAATGCAGTTCCATTAAGAACAGCGTAGCTCCCTACTTCATGGATTCAAAAGCTTGTGACATGCAGTACTTCCGTCTTGTCTATATCCGGCGTCCAGGCAAGGGTCATATTCAAGCATTTGAATAGCCTTTCCTGAATTGAATAAAATGGAGAGAGAGCTGGCAGTCATTGGCCTACTGATGTGACTTACTCCAGATCTCTTGGTGAGCACTCCAGAGATTTTATGTATACTGTATGTTAGAAAGCATGGGAAATAAGATCTACTCCCAATTAGTTCCCAATGTGGCATACAAAAACCCCTCATGACTACTGTGGTTTGGAGATAGGAAGGCCTTGTCCCTGAGCCACTCCCTGTCGACTGTCTCTGTCCTTCGAATAGCTGTGAGAGACTACTATAGGCAAGTTAAAGAGGCAAACATTTTTGTATAAGGAATCAAACTTGACGTGATAACACCTCACAACAAATTTGCCAACTCCTTCCTGTTTGAAAAAGGCTGGCGATGATTCTTGTGAAAAACTCCCCAGTCAGCTGTGGATACATCTGACAGTAGCACCATCTAAACCATACATAATCCACTTGCTCAAGATTGTAGCATGGGAGGTTCTGTCAAATGTTTTGCAGAGGTCCAAATAAAAATCACCCACTGCATTTCCACAACCAGCTAAGGAAGATGGTGAAACAACAATCAGCATAGGATAGGGTATGAATTCAGTCTTCTGTGGAATTCACCCATTCACAGGCATAAATGAATGGAAGCTCACTTGGAATTTTGAGACTCCATCACATGTCAGAAACCGGCAGACCACAGACTGTGCAAAAGGACTGGGCCAGTTCTTCACATCTTTTCAATCTCTGGGATCCACCTCCCCTCTCTTGTGAGTGAGTTGCCTATTCCCTGGGGAGGGCAGGTGCTGGAAGCCAAGTGCTAAGCTGTGGGCAGCATGTGGGAAGGGCCTTGACAATCAAGCTATTAAGAAAATATTTTGCATTAAAGAGCCGGGCGATGTGGGTTGGAAGGAATAGGATTGTAAGGCATTTGTGGCCCACGTAGGCTGCTGAAAAGGCTCCTGTCCACCCCCTGAGCTTTTCCTTCCCACCAGTCTCCCAGAGAGAACCAAGATGCAGCCATATCAAGATCCTTTCTCAAACAGGGCTCTTGCTTCCTTTCCCGACAAAGACTCTTGTATCCCCTGAAGCCAAAGGCAATGAATTTAACAGATCTACATGCAGATGCTTTTCCTTCTGTTGCAAAGGGCTGCCGTTTTTTAATAAGGCAGATAGGTGAGCTGTCTTTGTGCGAAGGTTTATGGGCAGCTGCAGCTACTCAGGCGAGGTAGCTTTGTGCTTCTGATCAGTGCAGCTCTGTCTGAAAGTGGGAAAAAGCTTGCTCTGTGATGGACATTGGATGCCAGTATTGATAAATACTGGATCAGACCATCAATAAATGATTCCTCAAAGTTTTCAGGCATGAATCTGTGTGTATCAGGAAAAGACAACTATAGAAAGGAAATTTTTTTTGCAAACTGCATGCCCCGCCACGAAACACTGGAGGTGAGCACTCTATCAAGTCATAGTCCTGTAAACATCCACCCCTCTGAAGCTATTGGATTGGCAGGAGTCATTCACCCCTGGATTATGACATGTGTGAAAGGGAGGGAGAAGAGCACACCAGGTTCTGTGTAACTGATTGTGTTGGAGCACTGCTCATTTTGCCTTCCCTCTAAGGCCAGCAGCCCATCCTACATCAAGCTGTGGTTTGAGTATAATCCTAGGCACAAGGGTGAGTGGAGTTTCCATTGGGACCACATATTGTAGGGAGACTAACTACTTCCTCACTTAACAAAAATTCAATTGAAAACCAAACCACAATATACGTAATACTGGAGGGAATTCCCAGCCTTCTTGGTTCTAATGTACAATTGTGTAGGTGTAGAGAAGATATGTGCCTTGAATCAGTTTGGCTGAAGACCATGAAAACGGTAATTTTTTTTAAAAAAGCAGTTATGTTGCTAGTGTATTTTGAAATGACTAGAATATGAAAAGATTCAGTCCTAATAGCTTAAAACCATTTTTGTTCCTGTATTAGATTGTCCAAAAGATATTAGTTTTATTTTGCATCTCACTTGTCAATTAGTGCCTGCCTCCAATTTACGTATTTATTAAATGTAATAAAGATGGCAGTCAACTAAAAACTATAACTAAAAACATGAAATGAAGAGATTTACCATTTAAATCCACGTCAGGAAGGCAGCCGTATCCAAGCTGTTTTCAGCCTGGAACGGTTTGGTTACACCTTCCTGCTGCTGTAGCTGGTAATCCTCAACTAGTGAGGGGGTGGGGAAATGCTGTACTTGACAGGGAGGTGAGGTGACCGGGACGGTGGAGATCCAGAGGGCAAGAGTGATGGGGCGGGGGGAAGAAAGGGCAAGAGAGGCGGGAGATCAGGGTGTGGGGAGGGAGATCATTGATTGCAATAGCAGTGGCAACAAGGAAAGGAAATCCCAGCAAGAGGGAGGGTGATCCAGGGCCAGGGAAAGGAAATCCTAGCAAGAGGGAGGGAGATTGCAATGAAGGGGCAGAGGAAGGGCTGTCAAGGGGAGGGGAAAGGGGCAAGATTCAGAGCAGAGGCTTACATAGGTATCATATTCTGGGCAGCAGGGGAGCCGGAATGTGGCCTCCTGGAAATGGATTAATGCCGTGTTGGCCCAAATGAAGGAAAACTCAAATAGAGGGAGGAAAATCCACAAAAACCCTGGCTTGACATTTAAAGATGTAACCAAACAGGCTGGAATTCGTGCTGAAGAAGAATTAAAGGTGTAATTGCGACCATTGTTTCAATTTTAATTTTTTACAAAAATGCTAACTGAAAATAAACTTTTAACGCGTGTCATTTCTTTCTTATACTAACAGTTAAGCTCTTGATAGAATGCTTGATGATATGTTTTCATTTTTGGGAGTTGCCATGAGTGATTTCTGCAGCTTGAAGAACCTTTTAAAAGCTTCATACATGCTGGAAATTAAAGCAATGAATACTGTATAGGTAACATTGGTGCCTGGAACACATTTCTGCAGGCATCTTTTCATTCTGAATTCTGCCAGCCTCTCGTGGATTTAAGAAATGCAACCATTGTAAAGGCCAGGGAAAAAATCTCAAATACTTATATCCC
>MTQE01002208.1:1343104-1381373 GCA_014337955.1 Aspidoscelis marmoratus
CCAAAATAACTTAATTTTGGGGTTGAGGGGTCCTAGCGGTCATCACAACCATTCTCAGTCATTAGCTTTGAATATGAGTTCTAGGAAAGTCTTACTGGGTTTTTTTTTCCAGTCTAAAGTATTGAGTTCATTGATAGGCTTCTTTGCTTAATGGTCATACAGTCTGTAGTCCACATCGCTCTTGTAAGGTTCAAGGCAACCCAAGCAAAGGGCTTTTTTGCATTTGGATGATCAGGACAGCTGTGCATGCTCTGGAATGGTGCATTCATACACTGTATTGCCATCCTCATCCTGGAGTGGCTCAGAGCCTGCACAGCCATCCTGATCTTCAGTAGCTGCAGAGCGAGAAACTGCTCCATAGCTTTACCAGCAGTGCCTAGGACACTCCTGGTACAATCCCCAACACAGCATTCACACAGATTCCTTGTGCGAATGCTGTGTAGTGGTGTGGCTTGGTGGCTGTGTAATGTGCAGTCCTGTGCCAGGTTGCCAATTGCTACAGCAATGGCCCAACACATTTCAAAGGGATCCAGATAAGTTTGGGTTAAGTTTGGGACGAGCCATTGCTTGCAATGCAAGCACCAGCCACCCATCTCAGAACGTCTATATCTTATGGAAGTTGTGTGGAAATGCTCTTAAAGGTTTGTTAGATCACAGAATAAAGGAGAAATTCCCCATCTCTCACACAGTTTAGAGTCTGACCTCCACAATCCCAATACTTCCATTCTGTTTTCTAATTTGGTACTGAGACTCTTTATGGAGTGCTGGCCTGGTAGAATTGCTGGGTTATACATAGGCACATCTATTTCAGATTGTGTAGGTGCGGACATGCTGTTCTTACAAAGCTAAATGTACATTGCTACTAGTGAAAGGGCAGAAAGTATAAGTGGAGCAACGAACATCAAAAGCTGAGAAATTCCTCTCTCCCACTACCCAGGTGAGTTAAACTGTTTGTGCACTTCAAAAGGAAAAGGTTATCAGCCCTAGAGATATTAGCATAGGGATATGCCTCATGTAAAAGCGCAGAAAACTGATTTTTAACAAACGTTTTCCGTGGACTACATCCCCCTAAATGAAACTGGGTTTATTTCCGAGAAGGCATATAAGACTGCATTTTAAATATCTGTAGACCTGCGTATTTTGATAAGCTGAATGCGAGGGAGAAAATAGTTTCTTCTGCACCATTCTCAGCTGAAAAATAAAAGGTGATTCACACTGTGGCTGTCAGTGTAAAGATTCGTGTTTGAGGTAAATTTGTTACTTATCCATTTATGGAATAATACTCCAAGAGTGATAAATCTTCAATTACAGTTCTTTATACTGCAACATGCACAAATTGCATGCAGCGTTATAAACACTATATGAATCATTTCACATTTTGTTTATGTTGTATCAGGTCATCTTTCAGTCCCCTGTATAAAAATTGGTTCTATGTGATCACAACCACCCACCTGCGTAATTTGCAAATGTCAAGTGCTGGGTTGGGCTAATAAATATTGAGAAAATTACAGCATATGAGGAGAGTTTAACCTTTGCATCCTTTGCTCTGGGCCTAGTGATAATCACTTGTCCAAAGACTATTTATTTATAACATTGATATGGCACTTCCTATACTAAAAAAATTGAAACATGGAAAGCTAAAACAATCAGTTCATGTAAAATCTGAATTAAAAGTGACCTGTCACTTGTTTGCAGATAGCACAGTGGGTGGATGGATGTTCTATCACATTTCTTATATTGAGGTGAAGAGCTTTGACTTCGTTTTCAAAGCTGAAAGTTCCAACAGAATCAGACGAATCCGCAGTTTCTGAGGATTAAAGGTCCTAGAATGCGGATTATCTGTATTTGAATCAAAAGAACTCTCACGGTGGGATTTAGAAATAATCCTCGTTATTTGTCAATGGAGACACAAGCAGTTTTTTGGAGGTGTGGAAACATGATTTAGGGACTTTCTGTTCACTTTCCCCTGAGCCAGTGATAAGTGCTCCATCTCCCCTTTCAGCTGTAGAAGAGTAAATGAAGGAGGATGGGAGGAATCCTATTGCCTTTTGGTTCCTACCTGAAGCTCAGATTTGCAGCTTCCCTCCTGGAGGCTGCGAAAGTGTGTCGGCTCTTCAAAGGCTGCATACTTTCAGCTTATCAGATCAAATTTTCCCTCTTTTCTCCGTCTCCCCATTACATGCTTGGCTGAAAGTGAGCAGCTTGCAATGTAACCAGATACCTGACAATACATTGTAACAAGGTATTAGAGTATAGCTCAGGAGAGTCTGATTTTACTCAGGCAGGGATCAGAAAGACTTTAAAATGCCTACCATTTCACAGTGTGCCAATGATGCCCAAAGCTGTGCCTACTTTTTCTCTCCATTCTGCCAGCAATCGATATTTTGGAGGTTTCTGTCCTGCTGCCCCCCCCCCTCCTTCCTTTCTTCCACCCAGCCTTTTGCCTCCCTCTCTGCTTCCCCATTGCAATCTGAATCAGGCTTATATAGGGGGTGGGGCTTGGCTCCCTGCCTAGGGTATGATGGAAAAGAGAGGGAGGAGGAGGTTTCGCCCCTGCAAGTCCATATAATAAGCTGCCAGTGGGATTGCAAAAATACAGAGTTCACTGCTGATTTAAAAGACATGGGTTAAAACCCGGGGTAAATGGTGTAGAGCAAACAAGCCCTAAGTAACAAAACACCATATTTTGGGATTCCCACAATGTGTACTAGTTCCACATTTTGGAAGTCCTTTAGGCAAAGCTTCTCAACTCCTCCTGCACCTTTATGAGTCTATTTTTTAAAACCTTATCATCAGTAGCTCTTCTTTCTTGGCTATTTCTACCACCGAATAGATAAACAAGCAGAGAGCCAGTACGAGTAAGCAGGCAGATATCCTCTGCTCTTCTTCAGCAACATTATAACCTAGACTAAAGTGACAAGTGAGGAAATAAGCAGTTTATAAGTGAAGAGTAGGAGCCACTGGCTGGGACTCAGCCATTTTAATCCTTTATCCTAAATAAAGTGAGGCCAATCCTAGATTTTTTTCATACATCATGGTAGCCAGTAAAATGTGACTTCCCTCATTTATTGCAACAATGTGATTGAGCCTCCATGGTGTGCTAGGGACTTATATCATTAACTCTACTCTCCACAGTATCTCAGGCCTATAGTGGTACCCTGCTGGATCTCTTTTCATGACATCATTCATGTATATGGTATGTTGTGTCTTTAACTGTTTGGGTGACTGGGCATTTGCCATTCTCCTAACTCCTAATTTTCCATAAATATACAGTTAAATGAGCAGCAGCAGCAGCAGCAACAGCAGCACACAGCAGCAGTGGAAAAAGCAAATCCAATGCTATGGGAAAGCCACATTTGGAATATTATATACAATTCTAGTCACCATGACACAAAAAGAATATTGTGGAACTCAGAAAAAAGGCACCCAGAATGACAAGAAGACTGGAATGCCTCCCTTATGAGATAAGGCTGCAATATCTAGGGCTCTTCACCCTAAAAAAACCCAGTGTTTTAGAGATGACCTGAATGAAGTATATGAAATCCTGAGGTGTGGAAAAAGTAGACAAAACACATGCACACACACACACACAAAAAAAACCCATGAACTAGGGGCCCCTCTGTGAAGCTGATGAGCAGGCGAGTTAGGGAAGACAAAGCAAAGTATTTTTGCACCCAGGGGGTAATCGACCTGTGGAATTTTGTGCCAGAAGAGGTGGTGACAGCAACCTGCCTAGATTGTTTTAAGAAATGCTTTGACAAATTCACGGAGAACAGCTTCAGGTTTGAGAGAGATGTAGGATGCCCCTGAAGGCCATTTGCAGGAAGTCCAGAGCAGGTGAAGATTTTGCCTCCATCTTTTGCTTGAGAATACCCAGAAGCAATTGGTGGGCTACTGTATGAAACAGGATGCTGAACTAGATGGCCTGAGGCCCAGTCCAGCAGAGATTCTCTTTTATGAGTTGCATTCCTCTGGATGCGAAAAACGTACACGTTTGGAGTAGTTCTAAATTCATCTGAAGCAAATGCAGAATCTTCAACTTCATCCAGCAAAGGACTCCAGAGAGCGGGGGTGGGGTGGGGTGTCACAAAGCTGGAGCTGAAGGGAGGTTAAAAGATGAGGGGATAGTCTATTATTGCTTCTAAATTCCTAACCAGCAACCAGGACTTGGCTGGAATTTTAAATATTATAGAATTCTGTCTGTGCTTAAAGTCAGGTTTTTGTTTTGTTTTTACCTTAAGGACTAGAAATAGAAGATAGCTTGAGGGGTTTAAATACTGGAGAAAAATACTGTAACATTGGAATCTTGGGCCCTTTCTGCCCTTTGACGTATTTTATATTATATCCCAGAACAGGCACCTGCTGACTGCCTCTTCCTGTAAAAATTATGTAGAGACACTTAGGCCTCTCGTATGCAATTAGGACAGCTCTGGTATAGAGTATCTGTAGCAGAGTTGTACCAGAGCTGCCCTAATTGCATACAAGAGGCCTAAGTGCGAATTCAGCCCTTGTTACCATGAAGTTGCAAAACAACAAAATCTTATTTTCACTTTTCAAACAAAATCAGATCTACATATTCAGTGATACTATACTCTGCTGGGTGATTAACATTACAAATGTGTTCTCAGGCAGGGATACTTTGAGTGGCGACAGACTATTGAAAGCATATTGACATTAAAAGTTTGCAAGTAATTCATTTAAATTAAATTGTTTTGTGACACAGCATCATGGTTGTCCCTAAGCCCACATGCACTACTTAACACTTTCACTGCTTAACTCAGGACTGGGGCACTAGACTGTCTCAGTTTTTAGCAGGGATCACTTTTTTTGATATTGCAATGTTTTTCCACAGAATGTGCCTGAGGCAGCTTACAAACTGTACTGAAACAAAGAATAACAATTCAGAAATATGACCATATTAGAAGAAGAAAAATCACGCAACAGTGTAACTAAAACAAACAATCATCCTTTGGATTTCACAAAGTTGTCAGAAACTACTGCAGTATTGAAACTCATGAATAATGAAGGAACCAACAAAAAGCTGATTGTAACTCCATTTGTTCTCATTCAGAAATCAAACTTGAAAAATCACTTTGAGGGCATATTTGCATTTATACTATTTGTGGGCTTTCATATGAAACTGGCTGGTCACAGTGAGAATAAGGTGCCGGACTAAATGGACTGTTAGTCTAATCCAGCAGCTCATTTCTTCTACTTTTTATCATCTTCCCCAGTTATCCCTGCTGCCCAAATGTTTGCAGGCTAGTAAACAAGCTTATTTATAACAGAGTTCATTAAGATCAGTATGATGAGTAAGATTCTTCTTTGCAGTGAGTTGAAATATTTTCTATTAGATTTTAAATATTTTAATAATGTTTTATTTTAATTGCATTCTTCAGTTTTAAATTATCTAATACTGAATTAAGACACCCTGGGACTGTCTGGTATAGGCCAGTAAATAAACGTATCAACACAACCAGACCTACGGCACATCAGCCTAATCAAAGCAGTAACACTACTTGTACATATTTTATTTCTATGCTGCTTATTGGAAGAGGGAAAATATTATTTTCATATTCTTTTTGTAATTTTAGAATTGATGCTATTACCTTCAGGGCAAAGCTCAGATGAAGTTAGTTTGCTAAGCTCAAAAGTATAAAAAATAGAAACAGCTTTTTAAAATGCTTTTAAACTAGTACTATCAGAGAAGAGGCTACAAGTACTTGGGTACTTCTAGTGACAGTGGAAAAACACCCTAAATGTGCTGTTGTTGGAAAACCTATGACTAGTGCTGGGTTTTCCGACAACAGTTTTGGAGCATTGTTGGAGGGGGAAAGAGGGGCTATGATGGGGTTGCCTGAGACAAATGAGGCAACCCACCATAGCGGTGCTGTAGTGGTGCTTTATTCTCCCTGGCTGGATGGAGCCTGGGCCTGGTTAGTGTTTCACTGGAAGAATAATACAAAACTCATAAGCTGGAATGCACAAACGCATTCACACACACCCCGGCAAACACCTTTAGAAGCAACAACTGCAAAGAAATGTTCCCAATAACTAGAGAAGAGTCTTCTGTATTGCTGTGGAGACAGATCCTGCCTGTCTCTCTCCAGCCTAAAGGTAGTACCACTAGCCATCCATTTTAGCAGCCGTTAGACTATGACAGCTCACGTGTGGATAAGGGGAAGGACAATGTGCGCTGTGTTGAGCTTTTCGGAAGAAAAGGGCATAAATGTCATAAATATTGAAATAATTTAGCTCTCTCTCTTTCTCCCCCCCCCTCCCCGTGTGATTTCAGGTTCCGAGGAGGAGTAACAATAACTAGGCAGAGGCTGCATCCAGCCGTCGGTTCCTTATTCCGGTATATTTGGATATTCTCCCCTGCCCTCCGCGGATCTGTGAGAATCTGCATAGTCCTGACACCCATTTTTATTCGGCTGCCTGCCCCGCACCATGACATCCCAGACGACCATCCCGTTGCCCCAACTTCACCACCCCCACCATCATCACCCCTCTCCGGGGGGGCTTATGGCCTCAGCACGGCTGCGCACTACCGTCTCTTCTATAGGCTTAACAAATTAAATCCCACCCAATGGGGGATGAGAGGGCGAGTTCCATTATCGACCGGTTTGCTTTCCTCTCTGTGGCGGAAAATCCTGCCAATCAACGTCGTCGTTTTCTTCTTATTCCCCCCCCCGGAGGCGTTACCTCATAGAGGCCATCGCGGCGCCGTCCGATCTTCTTATTGGCTGTGGGCGGAGCATCATTCAACGAAGACGTTGGCACGGGGAGTTCTGAGAAGAGCAGGGAGGGCCGCAGGCAGCCGCCGACCCGGCTTGCGATTGGCTCCTGTTCCTTTCAGTCATATGAAGCGCTAGGAGCCGTCCTTCGATAGGCTGTCGCTGGGCTGGGGCGGAGAATCCTTACCGCGACGCCAAGATCGGCTACATTTTTTACAATGGGCTGTGGGTGAAGGGTGGCTATGGCGGGAGGGATGAATCCCGGCTCCGGGTGGTGTCAACACTGTAGGATCCTGCGAAGGGCCGCGGTTCTTCTTGTGTTGCTGTGCGGCGGCGGCTTGGGTAAGCGAGCTGAGGGAGGGGGGCCGGAGGGGGGCATTTGCCAACTTATCAAACCGCCTCTGCTCTTCCCGCTGCCAGCCCTGACATTTTAAATCCCCCTTTCAAGACTGTGATCTCTCTAAGCCTGTTTACCCCAAGGTTGCATTTAAAATTAATCGGGCTACCAGCTCACTCTCCCCTACGCGTCCCCACTGCACCCCAAAGCTCGATGTGGTGCTTCTGTATTTTGTTTTAGATGCTTTCTAAGGCTTCCATTTTAGTCATAGCAATTCAATGGGGATAGTTGTTGCTCCCTTTGTGTGGTCACGTTTGAGGCAACAAAGATCACTGTGTAAAATGCTAGTAAAGCCCATATTGGCGATATCTACAAGCAAGGACATAAGAGTATAAGATGAATATTAGGAAATGCTAGGGTTGAGATTCTGACTTTTAAGTCTATAGCTGAAGATAATTGTCTAGCTGGATATACAGAGTGATATACATGCACTGCCAAGTACCTGTCTTTTTAATTCCTGATCAGAACTAGATGGAAATTTCTCGTCAACATCACAGTTTGATAGACAAGTTATGAAGCCACAAGTATAGTTGCAAATCTTCATTTATTTAAATATCACATTTCACCAGATTTCTGTCATTGTATGACGGCATCCTTGAAAGCAGAGCTGCGTTCAGTAGCATTCATTCCTAGTTAAGTGTGGTGATGGATCAGGCCTGTGGGATGGCTAGAGGGAAGGAAGCACTGTGATTGAAATTCTCACTTTCACCTGTTAAATTTGCAGTGTGGCCAGTTTTTCATTAGTGGATACTTGTCTCCAGCTTTTGAAAAAACAATTTTGTTAGATCATGCTTTATTTTTTTGCCCTCCTGTAATAATGCTATGCTAAGAAAGGTTTCCTTTGCCCAGAAATCAAGTGGTGCATTTTTGCACCTTCTTATAATAACTATGTTTTACAGTTTACAATAATAGTATATACAAATTTAAGATAAATTGGTGTTCATAAAATCCACATGCTTGGTAGAGTTTTCTTTGATTGAGATCTCTGGGATGATTTCTACCAGTTCTGGTGGCCTTTTAAAGAGAATGTTGTGGGCCACATGTGGCTTTTCCCTCAAATAGCCTGCTGGCTATCCCTGAAATTGCTGTCAAGTACCAAAATTAATAACCTAATAGCCTGCAAGTAATAGGTGCTAACAGAAGGTATTCCTAAAGGATAAAGATTCTGTCAGATTCATAATTGCAAAATGTGCTTTTGTCCTTTATAAAGCATCCATATTCAAAACCAGTGTCTTTATTTACTAAATGGCTATGGGGTTATGTATGAGTGCTTGGCTAGAACAGATACCAATATATGTACATGAATGAATGTACAAACCATCAATACCCTACAACTAGCATTAATGTTAAAACAGTTATCAGCTTGGTCTTAGTGGCTGCTTTGAGTTATATGTTATAATCTTTTGTTTTGTGGTAGTTGATGGACAGAGGTAGCCATGTTCTAGGATATTCCCCTCTGAAATAGTTTCTTGCTAGGTGTAGATATTATATTTGCCTTGGCCTAGAGAACACCTCTGCCGATGGCTTACTGCTAATCCTTATCCTCACTTGTTTAGATCTTTCAGTTCCCAGAAAACAAGACTGACATCAGGTGGAATACTTTACAAGTATGTCTAATTTGGGCTTTTGTTGTTGATCTCTGCAGTTAGAGGAGAGGTGTTTCAACTTAAGGAACAGCATATGAACACTGAGAGTTCATCTAAACAGTTTTGCTACACAAACAAGGTGATCCCAAAATGGCACGATATATGGACAAGAATTCAGGTAAGAACAGAAGTCTTTCTGTTCCTGTATACCCCAGCTGAATTTCCAGCTTGCATGCTTGCTACACAGAATTATACAGAACTAATCCTAGATTTAGTAAATCTCTGCCAAATAGGTCCCTACAATTTTTATTAAAACTCCCATTGTCTTTTGTTTCCATGTACTTCTGCTTATTTGGAGAACAGAATGTGAGTGATGTAGGTAAGTTTCTCATGGCTCGGATACAGACTCATGCATGCTGTATCACCATTTATAGAAAATATTATCTCCCAAAGCATCTTTTCCATATAATGCCACCAATTACCAGGCCCCAGCCGGGCATCCAGTTCTCTCTAGTCTGGCCACTATAGCCACAGACTTCAAGTGTCCTTTTCAGTAGGCCTCTAAGCCTTTTTCTTCAGCACCGAGCCTCAAAACTTCAGTTACACTGTTATCAGCCACGTTGCTATGACAACACTTCCCTCCTCCCTTGAGCGTCTTCATCAGTAACAGGCCTCAAGCAGAGTAACTTTGAAACTAAGGCCCGATTCCCATTACAAGCTTAAAACGGTTTTCCTAAACCGAAATAAAAACCGGATGCAAACACGAATTTGCCTGATCCCATTACTTTCAACTAATCGCGTTCGATCCCGATTCTGAGGTACCCCAAAAGCGCTTGAAAACTTGGGTAGACTGCTATTGGGGGAGGGAAACCCTAAACACGCATTCTCATCCCACTACCATTCCCACAGTAAGAAATGTAAACCATTTAAAATGAAAGAACAGGAGTGAGACCTGTTGAAATGAGTGTTTTATTTACAACGCTTTGGGGCAATTTAACACACGGAAAGCGTATTAAGCCAACCTGACGTGGGGACTGTGAGGATTGAAACCGTTTCCAAGCCGTTTTAAGTTTGTAATGGGAACAGGCTGTCAGGTAAGTGTATCTTTATTTGTTTACAACTCTTAAGTCAGTTCAACTTCAGCACAAACAGTTCACATTAACTTAATTTCTTAACTCAGGACACTGTCTAATTCTTGCCTAGATTCTCCACTGGACCCAGATCTGTACTGCCTAACCTTTCCCTAAAATTAGCCCCAGTCACAGAACAAGGACTCTGACAGGAAGGCGCTTTTTATAGTCTCTGCCAGGGTCCCATCGCTTCTGATTGGCTAGTTGCCCCCCTTCTTCAATATGCTAATTGGACTGGGTTTAGCCCCTCCTCTGTTTACTAACCTTCCTGGTCAGTGCCTTTTACCCTCAACACATTATATAACATATACACATATGCAATTAAAGAAACAACAAGTGCATTAATCAAGCCTGGGCTTCACAGGCCACAATCTATGTTTCTTTTTATTCTTCTCATTAGTTTTTGGGATGCTTGGAAACAGCAGTTTTTCCTTTATTAGTATCTTAGATTCAGCAGTGTTTGTTGGTGCCTGTCCTCTTTGAACCACAGTAAAAAGGTCTTTAGTCTGTAGAATAATTAAACATATATTTTCTTGGAATCTCTAATTCGTGTCCATTTATTTGGCATAATGATACTCTTCACTGGAATGATAGGTCCATCCTCTCTCTGTCTGATTTTTAATCCATTCTTTTATTTCAGTTGAATGTGTGTGATTTGTCTATAAACTTTGTTATAATATTCTTTAAATGCTTCTCTCATGGCAAAATGTTCCTTGGCTTTAAATATCACTTTTTGAAATACTAAAAGACCTCTCAATTTTTTTCTTTGATGGTTATATTAGAAAGAAGATTCCTATATGTTGCTTGGTAACAGAAACAGGTTACTTTTTTTCTATTATTACTTGTGAACTCTACAATGAAACCAAATTTTATGTTATCCTGGTCCAATACTTCTTGGTTTCCCCTTTGTTCTTCACCTTTTCCATTTTCTGTAGATACGGGTAAATAGCACCAGTATGATCAGAGTTATCCAAGTTGAAAATGAAGAGAAACTCAAAGAATTGGAAGGATTTAACATATGGAACTACATTGGCTCATTCTTCAAAGAGAAAATGAATGACACCTGCATAATTGTTGGCCTCTACAGTAAGAAAACCTGCTTAAAAGTTGATCTGCTGGAAACAGGCTCCAGTTATTCCATCAGTGTTACTCGCTGTACGTATTTTATTTTGATTGATGGCGTATTGAGAATATTTATTTATTTTGAATTTTTATCCTGCCCTGTACCCAAAGGTCTTAGGGAGGGTTACAACATTAAAAGCCAAATATAAAATGAACAAAGAAAACAATAACAGTGCCTGAAAGCTGGAAGGCAAAGCTATTTCCTTATTTAGTTAAAGGCCTGGGCAAACAGGTGTGTCTTCACAGCTCTCCTGAACATGTAAAGTAAAGGTTCCTGACACATTTCGGGGATTTAGTCTTTTGCTAAAAAAAGAGGGCAACAAAAACAACTTACCTTGTAGCCAAAAAGTTGGCTTTTACATGAACAAGATGCAGAAGTTATCACTTGTATTTTTTACTGAAAAATATTTGTTTCCTTCTACTAAGGATGGAATTAATCCACTTCTGTAGTATGCAGATTCATGATGTTGAAGTAATTCTCTGTGTGTATGTATGATCTCGCAGAAGGCTTCTGCTCTGCCTTTAAATATGGGGTGTTTTGTATAATTTACTTTTTAAATGTTTGTGTCTATGCGATAGTACTCAGGAATGCAGTGTACCTTGCACGTTTATGTAGCATACTTCCTATATGAAGCTTCATGCTATGTGGGTTCTGCCTACTGTTTTGAGATCAGCTTATCCGAAAGACCGAGTTGCTCATAAGTCAGATCAAGAAAGTTAATAAGGAACTCTTGTTTGTTGCAGCTTTTGATCCCAAGCTTTTCGTGGTTACATTTCTGGGCCTTCTGCTGTTCTTCTGTGGTGATTTGCTGAGCAGGTGAGCTTTTTAACAAATAATGGAAATGTGGGGCATGAAAGAATGAGCAATGGGATCTTTTCACATCTGAAGTACTATATAGCCAATTTCTGCTTGGCTCAATTCCTGCCCAAGTAATGGAACGGTGTAAATCACTTTTGCTTAAATACATAGGGCTCATTTTGCATGAACTAGCAACAAGGATCTGACTAGGTCTTTTGGAATGCTGCATTTCTCGGGATTGTTAAATCCATCCAAAGCATTTATATTTGACTTGTTCTTTGCCTATTCTTGCTGCTGTTCAGTTGTTCAATTGTGTCTGACTTTTTGTGATTCCATTGACCACAGCATGTCAGGCCCCTCTGTCCTCCATTGCCTCCCAGAGTCTGCCCAAGCTCATCTTTACTGCTTCCATGGTTATTTGGCTACACATCCAGGCCTATGTTTCATGGGCTGTAGTGGGATTATTAGTTTATTTGCATTTCTGTCCTGTCCCCTGGGGATGTGCAGGGGCAGCTTGGTGGAGCTTAACAGTGTGCTCAATCATAGCCCTCTTTTCCCCAGTGTTGAGAATAGGTTGTGTGTGCCAGAAGGACCCTGCACATCTGTGCTATACTTGTTAGGTCCCAAGGAGGCACATAGCATGTTCCTAAGTGAATGGGATGTGAAATGGCTGTCTTTAGAAATTTAAATTTTATTTATTTCTTTTTAATTTATTTATATCATTTGTGTCCAGCCCTTCACCTGAAGGTCCAAAGGTGGGCCACAACATGTGATCAAACAAACACTAAAACATATTTAAAATATACCCATCCGACAATGACTTCAGTGTTGTACCCCAGTCTTGCTAGATTTATTATTGTAGAACACTGAGAATATCCTGGGTGAATAAAGGATAGCCGAAAAAGTTCTTCCTGCTTACTTCCAAAAGTGTTGCAAGATTTCTCATCTTGCTTTTCCCTTTAAGAGGATTTCCTATTATCTGACAGCCAAGCTATAACTCTTGTCTCCTGCTGAGCCAGGGCCAGAGAAGGCTATCCTGTCTCCAGTGTACATGGCCACATGCTCTCTTCTCAGTCTAGGAGATGTTTGGTGTTGGGTTTCCCTGCTGCTGGATCACTGGCTGCTTTTTGTTTCTGTTGCTTTTTTGGTTGAGCCCACTCTCTCTGTTCTGTCTGCCACTTTTGGCAATGGGCTGCCCATGGTATAAAAGAATTCAGTGCTGCCTTGGGCTTTGGAGAAAGAGGGTGACATATAAGTAGAAATATGTATGAATCAACTACAGTTGGGCCCCCATATCTGCAGAGGATAGGTAGCAGATCCTACTGCAGTTACAGAAAACTGCAGATATTTGAAACATTGGTAAATCGCACTCAGTTTCCCATGATTCCTGGGAAATCGTGCACAATTTCACGCTATTTCTGATTGCTCCAGGCCTAAATGCACTGGTGGTGGTGGTGGGAGGGTGGTCTGATTGACTGCAGACACATGAAACCATGGTTACCAGGCCACAGATACAGGGTGCCAACTGTATATATAGCCAGGTTCTGTCACGTTACAGCCACTTCCCCCACTTCTGCAGCATGTATTAATTATTGGCTGGTCCCTACATGTTTGGCAGGCACAGATGATATTGCTGAAGAGATACCCACCAAAGTTAACCAGTCTGAATTTTTTTTTTAATTTTACTGGCGGTCACTGGAAAATAGAGAGGTCTGCTTTAATATCTCAGTGCTATTTTTCTTGGGATTTTCCCTCCTTTCCCCTTGGCTGGAAAGCAGAGAAGGGATGCTGTGTTCTGTCTGTCCACTTACTTGCCTACATGCACTCCCTGATGGCCTGTGGTTACCAAAGGAGTGTTTAGATATCAAACAAAACTGAAATATCATTTGTCTTTGCAGGAGCCCACTTTTCTTCTACTCTGCTGGAATAAGTATCGGCATGCTAAGTTCACTGCTTATCCTTATTTACGTCTTGTCCAGAATGGTACCTAAGGTGAGTTAACATGCTACTTTTCTTGCACTGTTAGACTCAGTGACAGGCTGTGATCAGATGCAGAAAAAAGCACCTCAGAGAAGGTTCTGAAAGGGGTTTGTTCACAAACCAGTCTTCCCCTTCCCCTTCCATAAGCATTAGAAAAGGTGGATTAGAAAATTCTTGGGAACGCGAGGGCCACACACTGGCTGTGTGAGGCACCTCTGAGGCACACGTTTTGTTACATTTGAATACAGCTACAGCCAGCATCCTGAGATCTGCCAATTTAAATCTGGCACATTTGTAACTTTTATGCTATTCTTTTTAAGTATCTTACTTATACCATCCCTCCTTTTGATTCTGAGGTTATGTGGAGTGGCCTGTTCGTTGAATTTGAGCTGCAGGAAATAGTAATCTTAGGGTGTTTTTCCACCACGCTCCTTTAATCTGGATCTAAGAAGATCCGGATGTAAGGAATGGGTACATTCCTTAATCTGGATCTAGTAGATCCGTATTAAGGGAAGTACCCAATGTGTTTCCATGGGTGGTCTAGCACCCAGTAGCAATGGGTGCTAGCTTCCCTGCCATGGAAACACTGGAGCACCCATTTGGAAATCCGAATCTACCCATGAGGGTTCTGCCTGTCACCCCATGTGTTTGGGGGGACAGGGGGTGCAATCTCCGAAGCAGCTTTGAAGTCATTTCGAAGTCACTTCGAAGTCTGTGCAAAATAGCTCCTTTGAAGTCTGCTGATCTTTGGAGTGAACTTCGGAGTCACTTCAAAGTTCACTCTGAAGATCAGTACAGACTTCAAAGACGCTCTGGAACTATTTTGCTTAGACTTCGAAGTGACTTTGAAATGACTTCGAAGCTTAGGTTTTGGGGCTCTCCCCCCCATGGGTGCCCCCTCCCCCTAGCCTCCTCTAGACCCCATTGCCACACAAGTGTGGAAACAGGCTCCCTTTAATCCGGATTTTCTGGCTGAAGACCCCCATTGTAGACCCCATTAATGGAGTCTACAGAAAATCCGGATTAAAGGCTGAGATATACCCATATGATCTGGATTTCCCCAGCGGCGGTGGAAACAAATGTGTCCCAAATGGATGCCGTGGTGGAAATGGGGTCATCCGGCTCTCACCCAAATGGGTCCTTAATGGGTGCAAAAATGGGTACTTTCTGACAGTGAAAAAACACCCTTAGACACTTTTGGTCTCCATAGTGGCCTTTTCTTGTTCCTTATATGCAGTCTTAAGGAAAACATTGGAGTAATATGTCTGAAACAGCAGTAATGTATGTGAGCTGTCTGAAAACATTTAATAAGAGGTTACGCTGAATGTGTATGTGGGAAAGAATGAAAAATGCATTTGGCATAGGCAAATGTGGGCAGAAAGAAACTGCCCCTCAGTTCATCTTCCTGCTGCCTATCACTGTCCTGTTAATACACGGCATTCCAGGGCTGCATTCATGTTGTGGGATGTGCTTGAATAATACTGGTTATTGTAGAAAAGCTGCTAATTGAGTCTGTTCTTGGCGTTCTGTGTGATAGTGGCTGAGAGCATACTCCCATATGTGTACCTTGAAGCAGTACAATTGAGAAACGTTTGCCGCTTCATTTGTTTCTATGTGAAATGGGTGTTGGGTATGCAAACAAAAGTTTCACGTGGTTCTAGCAGTTGTGTTCGAAGGTTATGGACTTCATCTCATCAAATGTAGATTTATTCCCTACAGTGAATATAATATATGGTACCTTCATACTTGCAGTGAAGCATATTTTGAGGGCAAACTGGGCTGTCTGCTCTGCAAGAATGCTAAAATAGTTTCCTGTAAAAGTATATTTTGTTTTATTTTGCCCTAGAAAAGTCCCATCTACCTCATGCTTGTGGGAGGCTGGTCTTTTTCCATTTACCTTATCCAGCTTGTCTTCAGAAATCTGCAAGAGATCTGTAAATTATACTGGGAATATCTGCTTGGTGAGTACATATTTGGACTCTTTATCCTTCAATCTTTTTACTTTAAAAAACAGAACAACAACAACCCTACCTAGGAAACACCAAGAGTTTTGTGGTTTGTTTTTCAGTATTTCAGCTCTTCATTAAGTGAACAGCTTCTGAAATTGTTCCATGGTTTCCAATTAAGTTGAGCAAAAAGAATCCAGAGTTCTCATTAAGATTAGTTAGCTGTATGGTTATCTTAATCACCACAAAATTATGACAAAGCTCAGCAGATTTTGTGCAAGCAGAATTTGATCACATTATATCCAGAGGCATTTTTAAAAAAAACCCTTGAGATGTGTTTCCTGGTGGCATTAGACACTGGATGAAACATCTGACACCATCTATGCATGTGGCTCTTGCAAGTTTCTTAGAATTGTCTACCTTAGGGCTGCAGTAATGCATTCCTCATAGGCAATGATCCTGACCACAGTACATGAGGGACAGCATTATGAGTAACTTTTGTTAAAGTATGATGTGGGTCCTCATTGTCCTGTATATATGGAAATGTTCCTGGTCAATAATTTTCCTAGAGTGTTGTGTAGAAGACCTGAATTCTTGAATTTGTTACATTTTTGGATCCTGTATCTCATAAGGTGCTAATATTCTTTCTGTCTGAGATATGGTTATATTTTCTATATACAGTTTATTATATGCAGCTTATATTTATTTGGGATATTTATATAACTCATCATCATTTAAACAAAATCATAAAGTGGGTTACAATATAAAAAACAGAGTTTAAAGACAGTTTAAAAACAACCAAGTAATTAAAACAGATTTAAATCACTGGGAAGTGATTTAGCCAAATTAAATCACTTCCTGGAGCTGTACCGTTAGTTGCAGGGATAGTTAAGATACCAGGAAAGACAATTACCCTTACAAGTGACCCCTTATATTTTCCCCCACAGGTTACCTTCTCACTGTGGGATGCATCAGCTTTGCTGTGTGCTACAAATATGGCCCCCTTGAGAATGAACGCAGCATCAATCTCCTCACTTGGAGCCTGCAGATCCTTGGCTTGCTCTTACTCTACTGTGGCATCCAGATACGGCAAATAGCCATCGCCTTGATCGTAATCGCAATCTGTACTAAAAACTTGGAGTACCCAGTCATGTGGGCCTATGCCATCTTCAGGTGATGGATGGGAAGCCTGGGCATTGCTTTTCCTAGAAGGCATTGTATATCTTTTAACAGATTGGTAGGAGGAGTGTATCTGAGTGTACTTGAAATACTGTAAGACTTTTGACATGATCGAAAGAGCTAGGATTTCCTATTGAGAGGCTACTCACTAAATAACTCAGTGAAGGAAAAATGTGTAGATTCTATGTAAATTATCTAGAGGTGAATAACTACTTTGGCAAATATGGCTAGATATAGGTGACACTTTGTTCAGGATCACTCCAAAAAACCAAATAGACTGAATTCACACCCTTACCTTCTAAGCCTTTATATTTCGGCAGACAAACTTGGATGGAACTACTGCCAATGATTACTTGCTCTGAAGAGGATAGTGGGTGTTAATCCTTAAAAAACAAATCTGATATTCATAACAAAAATTTTATGCATCACAAGAATTTTAAAAGAAGGATAGATTGTGCCTAGTGTTGTAGTCCAATGGACGCTATAAGGGGAAAGACAAAGAAAAGATGTAAAATTACTTCTTTAAAGTTATTGCAATCAGGTAAAGTTTCTTCTTCTGATGGTTTAGAATGGTAGCTTGGGAAGCAGCTCTAGAAAGGGAGGAATCAAATGGTGTTTCTCTCTTAATGGCAATCCTTGCTGTTGGCAACTGGTTTTGAGAGATGGATTCCTGTCGCTTGAGAGTTGAGACATTAGATTACGTTGTTGTTTCATATACTGTACTGTAGAGTCATGTAGCAGAGGCCAGGCTGAGATGCTGGCAGACTTCTGCTATTTTATATGCAAAGATTTCAGACAAACTGGTAATCATGTTGGAGCTCAAAAGTTTTCAGTTGGTGGGTCAAAACCTGCCACTAGGTGGCTTCTGCAAAAAACTTTACAACAGAGAGGAACCTTTAAATTCTGTTTAAAGCTGGGTTTTTCTGATCCAGCTGTTTTCTTTTGTGAAGTGTCCACATTTCTAGAGACTCTTCGACATAACATTTGAAAACTTGTGTTCAAATAAATTTTAGTGATACCTGAGTAACCATTTTAAGTCGAGTTTGTTTGACTTACCAGTCTACCTTGTTACCCTTTCGGGGACATGAGGCCCAAATAAAATGCTTAACTAAATAAAGATTTTACTTACAACCTGAATTATTCCTATAGATGACCAGAATTCTGTAACTGGTCTCTCTTTGAGTCTGATAAATGAAAACAGCACACAGGCATAGCTGGTGTCTTCTGCAACATAAAAATACTCTGCTTTCCTGTCAGGTGGTGCTGGGTTCAGTACTGCTGTTGGTCAATGCAAGGCTGGGTCTGTTGCAAAGAGCCATCAAGATTATCTTTAAGAAGGGAGGGAATCTTTCCCCAAAAGATCTTTTTTCACTACAAGCCCTTTGGCCTTGAGCTTAAGGATACATGTAGGAATGAGTCCAATCACTATCTCTTGAGCTTCTGATGAGTCATTGCAAAAAGCCCATTACTGGTGTCCAGGCTTGCAGCTGCTGCTAATGCCATTGCTGTTCTAGCAGGAAGGTGTTCACAGCCATTGAGAAGCCCAGCCCTCCACGCCTGCTAACTGAGGAAGAATACCGCATACAAGGGGAAGTGGAGACACGCAAAGCCTTGGAGGAATTGCGGGAGTACTGCAGGAGCCCAGACTTCTCTGCCTGGAAAACAGTCTCCCGCATCCAGTCTCCCAAGAGGTACTGCTGAGGAAGACCAGATATGGGGTGGGATGAAAGCTGCTTTGAAATCTCTTTGGCTTTTAAGGGCTTTCAAAAGGTCATCCAAGTTACAGCCCCAGCTGTGGAAGTGGAGAGGGCTGGAGAACACGCTTAGAACTAGAAAAGAGTGGAAAAGACTGGGCGCTGCTCTGCCAGCTCTATGCTGCATGTCAGGCTCCTAACGTCCTACTGTGTATACACAAAAGCCATGCCCAAAATCAGAAGCCACCACACACACCCTCACTGGAGGTGGTTTCAAGCAGAGGATGGATAGTTATCTGTTAGGGATGGTTTAGCAGATTCCTGAACGAGATTGGAGTGAATGATCACAAAGGTACCTTCCAACTTAGGCTTTCTATGATTATGGCAACAAATGCTTAGTTGGTAAATATTGTGTCAATTTATGCCAAGAAATTAGGTAATGGTTAAGGGTTGTCTAGCTGCTGCAGTGTCCTCACTGTTCTTTTTTTTGCCAGATTTGCTGACTTCATAGAAGGTGCCTCGCATGTTGTCCCCAATGAGGCTTCAATGCACGAACAGGAGTATGGGTTGGGGGGCTCCTTTCTGGAAGATCAGCTCTTTGCAAATGAGGATGAAGAAAATGAGGAAATAGACTTCAGCTGTGAAGAGGAGGGTTACACAAACACTGCCTGCTCCTCAAACCATTTGAGTTTCCCCCGGTGAGAACTGGCTTACCAGATGGATTACCAGGCGATGCCCCCTGCTAACTGGGTAAGAGCTGCAGCTTTCTTGCTCTCTGTTACAGAGAGCAAATGAACAAAGCCTACTGTGTTTGGCATGCACCTAAGGTCCGTACACCTGTTGAAAGAAGGGACAACTGTAGGCCATTAAAGCCCCACCATACAGCTCTCGACAGTTCGCCAGATTTGAATGCCATTGCTCTTGTTACACGCCAGAGGCTATTGAACTAATTATTTTGTAGGTTGTAAGCCGTGAATTCTAAGTAAAGTTAAGTAACAGGAACGAAGTGGAAGTGGAGTAGACTAAGTAGTGGAGAACTACACAGTGCTCTCACATGGCCTGGCTGTTTGGGATGCCTGTGATAGTATAGGTTATGTCATCCACTTCAGCTCCCCTGAACCTGTCTGGCAACTTTCATATAATCAAGTAGGCTTCCTCTCCTCCTTGGTTCTCTTTAATGGTCCCATTAGTGCGTGCTTCCGCTGAATACATATTTTGTTGCTTGCAAGCAAGATCAGAATTTCTTGGCAGCTGCTTTATTTTAGTTTTCTTAAAACAAGTTTATTTTTCTCTGGGAGTTGGAGATTGTTGCTTGTGTCAGAGAATATGGTGAGATATTTTGTGACAAACGAATGTTTAGGCCTTTCACCGGCTGTCTTATTATCCCATAAGTGAGAAGTGCAGAAACAAATCACTGATGCAGTATAGGAGGGGTTTGCTTCAGATGCAATGCTTCTCATCCTTTGGGTTTGATCAGTTTTCATCTACTTGAATTTTTTTTTGGAAGCTCTAAGCTATTGCAACAGATATATGCATTGATGCTGTTATCTTGGTGTTACAGAAAACTGTTTCATGTCCTGCTGTGAGATAAGGTTAAGGGCCTGGTATTTTTAAACACCTGCTGCTCCCCTTGAAGTCTGTAGTTCTAGTATTTTACTCTGTTTTGTTTCCTGGCTCTTAAAGCTAGCTTTCCAAACAGCAACTGGAATCCATTTTGTTTTTCAGCAAGCATTTGGCATGGGCTGGTAGACAGCAAAAGCTATTTTGACAAGGACTACTAAGATTTGCTGTCATCTTTTAAACATCAGGGATGGTTGTTAAAGCTAGGATATTGACTTCCTTGTTTAGCTGTTGAACCATCTTACTGCATTGCTTAAATGTTTGCAAATTACTTAGTGGAATCCAGAGAAATTCCGGAACGTCTTAAGTTTTCAAAACAGTGGAATTGGATCTTCTGAGAAAGAGGGGTTGGAAGTTCTTTTAGGAATAATTGCATCCAAACAGAGTTGCTGGCATATGAGAGAAAATGTAAAAGATTAACTGTGCCTTAGTGGCTTGCCTGCTCTTAAATCAACAAAAGCAGATACAGAAAAAGGAGTAAATGTGTTTGTTGCTTCTTGCCTGTTCTGTCCATACAAGCCTTCATTTCATGAATGTCTGTACAAATTGTTCCCTATTATAAATCCTTATTTGCAGCAATATTTTGGGGGTAGAAACAAGTTGTATTCTGCATTATTTTAGAGAACTTTAACCGACATACAAGAGGTGACTGCAAAATACAAAGAAATCTCTTTGGGTGGTATACAGTCCTTTTGAGTGAGATGAACCACAGGGTGCGGGTCAAAATAGCAGCTGTGGGTCTGCATCCCTCCTCCTCTACCCAGTGGTGGAACTTCTCTCATAGCTCAGTATCATTCTGTTCCATTTTCTGCAACTGCTAATGTGAATCAAAGAAAGAAGAGCACAACTGCCTCGATTCGAGCTGAGCCCAGGACAAACTGGATTGCTTGCAGTGTTCTGTTTCTGCTTCTTGGTGTGATGTAAGGATAGATCAGACTAAGCCCTCCAGTCAGATCCTGGCTCAGTACCCAGCCATGCCATTTTACCACACATGCCTGGATGACAGGACACTGGAGAAGTTGGTGATGCTGAAATGATTTGGGGTGCCAGTTTTGTGCTCTCAGAGATGCTCCTTGAATTTTTGGAAGTCAGGTTTGGAACACAAAAAGAGACATTGCTTCCCTAACTAAGGGCTAAACATAAAGTTGGTAAAACGATCCAACAACTTAGTATCTTGTTTAAAATTATTTAAAACAAGAGGGCTTACTCTGTATTCTATGCAAATGATGGGAAATGCTGCCAAGGCCAGACATCACAGTCAATGTAAAATGTTGACATCTGAGTCGAAGGAGTTAAAATGTATTTTGTCCAAAGAAATATTTATATAGTGCATCTTATTTAATGTGGGATGTAAGCCATGAAGGGTTTTAGCTATAGGTGGAAGGAAATATCTTCTAAAAATGATCACAGAAGCTATAGGTGAAACTTTTAATTTCTTCTACAAAATAGGTCATTTTAAAGAATATATATTTTTGAAAAAGGATATATTGATAAACTACATGTGTGGTTTTTTTAGTTGTGGAAGTTTAATACTGTATTTTAATAAAGATCTTTTTAGTAGGAAACCAAGCTTTCATGTGTGATAACGTGGTGTTTACAACCTTAATTCCTTTTCTATCCAAGTTTTAGTAGAAACCATTTTGCCCATGAAAAGCCTCTATTTCAGCTTTGCCACAATTACATTGAGATAATTCAAGAGTTACCTGCTCAGTTTTCCGTGGCAGTATGAAGGGGCAAGTCATTTGTAGGGATTTTGTTAAGGGAGAAAGGAAATGGCTGCCTAAATACAAATCAATCTATTTGGAGTGACTGCTACTGTCAGAGGACTAGCAGGGACTTTGAATGTTTGATGCTAACTGGCTTTGCTAAAAGGGGTGGAGTATCTGATAGTAATTCAGTTGACTAAATAGAGTGTAAGCTATCATGTGCTTTGCTCGTATATGTGCTGAATTCTTGATCAGAACTTTCTGGAACTGCCTATAAAGGAGTCTTGGTGTATGTACAGAATACCACAGAAGCCCTCTTTGTGTTTGGAAGAACATGGTGGCCTTTTCTTTGGCTTTGTGATGCCAGTGACTAGGGCCCAGATTATATCTCAGAATAGGAGCCAGCCATCTGCATGCTAATGCAGACTATGGGTGTTTTTCCACTGTCACTAGAAGTACCCATTAAGTACCCATTAATGGGTACAAAAATGCCATTACGTACCCATTAATGGTTACTTAATGGGTACTTCTAGTGACAGTGGAAAAACACCCTATAACAAGTCTCAGATGGTCATGCTGTAGTCTGCATTACCATGTGGACGGCAGGTTTCTGTTGAGAGATAATTGTGAATAAGGCCTAGTACTGAAAGGACCTAGGTATTCTCCTGCTCTACAAGATTACTTCTGCAGTTGCAGAGAACTGTTCTGCTAGCTGTCAGGCATTAGTGAAATTGAAGGCACTGCTCAATATTTAAACAAGAGTGTAGATAGAAAAGGGGATGGAATAATAGATCTTGGGCATGAAAAGCCATATACCTTTGGGGGTAGGAAGTCCCACATCAAGCCGGAGACAAAGTAGCCTTGGAAAAGAAGCTGTAGGCTTGGTTTCCCCTCTTTTGAGTAACTAGGGATATTCTGGCTGATACTGTTCCAAAATTATAACAGGTCAGAAAAGGAAAGTAGTTAAACCAAACTGAACAGCATGTAGATCCAAACAGGATAAGTAATTTAACTGTTGCTTGGATATAATCAGAAAACAGTTTAAATTGTCTCTGAAACTTGTGAACATAGCGGATTAGCACCATCCCTTGTATAACATGGCTTTGCTTTCACAGTTGGTAAAATGTTACTGCCCTTATTTAATGCAGTCCTGATGTCAATCCTGTCTCAGGGGAAGAAGAAGAGTTGGCTTTTCTACCGTGCTTTTCTCATCCATTTAAGAGGACTCAAAAGTGGCTGAACGTTTTGTTCTTCTCCTCACAACTCTAAGTGGGGCTGTGAGAGCTCAGAAGAGAGCTGTGACTAGCCCAAGTGGACACTGATGTACACTGCGTGACAGTACCAACCATTCCCACTGGGTGGTGCTGGGTCCCCCTTCTACAGATCCACTATCAGACCACTTGGCTGGGTGGTAACACTGACCCCTCAAATCCCCAGTGTTCCATAGGTGGCAATTATGTGCGCTATTGCAGTGGTGTACAGGAACCAAATAAGTGTTTAGTTACAATCTTTTTATTGTTTCCAAGATTTTTATGAGTAGGAGTTTTCTTTATTTCACTCTTTCAGTGTCATTGCAAGGAGGATTTCAAAAGCCAGGAGTGAAGTGTATTATTACATACAGGAGCCAAACAAAATCCCTTCGAAGACAAGATAAATAAGAGCACATTACAGATAATGGGGAAGACACATTACACTCTTCCTATGTGTGGAAGACTGCTGTGGCAAACACTTCCCACCACCCTGACACCTTTAAAATTGCACTGAGGAGAAGTCACTGGGCCATGGGGCAAAGAGGGTGAACTGGACACCAACATGAGTCCCCCTAGGCAGAACTCACCCATAACATTGCACTGCTAGTACTTCACACTGCCCGTTTGTTTCATTGTCTTGTTCTAATTACGGTAACAAAGACATTTTTCTTGATGAAGTCACCTTCTCCCATTCTATATTGTCTTTATGAACCCCTCACTTCTTCCTTTCACTGCTCCTTCCTTAATATCAACTTTTTTCCCCCCTACCCTTATTAACTATTTCAAATTACCTTTAGGGTAGTAGGATGCTTGACAAATCTTGCTTGACGTATGCTTCCCCCAAGCTCCTCCTAAGACTCTGTACTTCCATGACCCCTTGAGAACTCCACCCAACCCTACTGTCTGGCAAATTGAATCCACCAAACAGTGTTGGCTCAGGTGCTTACACATCTCTGCAGTGCAACCACTGATAGCTTATTCACCAAAGCATTTTCAGTTAGGCAGTTTGCCTCTTGTTGGCCTGATGTAACCATTCCAGACTCCTGCTCCACCCATCTGCAGGCTATTATTGCACACAACAGTTGTTCTCAGGTTACAGCAGGGAATGCAGAATTCCAGCAAGGCAGTAACCGCACAACAAGTTAAAAGCAAACATTTCTATGGTCGCTCTATTATAGAAAATTCCTCAAGAGTCAGTGCCGCTGGAGCGCTCAGTCACTGTTAGCGAGCAGGCACAGAGGGTTTTCTTCCAGTCCTTCCAGCCGGTGTCCTCTCTTATCCACACACCAGCACTGGCCCCTTTTCTGCCCTTTGGATGCTCGACACTAGGAGAGGAGATGGGTATTAAATGGGTGACAGCATATATTTACATATAGTTATATATGGAAAATGAGGATTTTACAACTACTGTTGTACAGCCCACTAAATATATCCAACTGAGCAAATCTTTCTCTTATAGATTTCCCTCACTACAGTTCTGTCTTTGCCCCTTCCTTCCAGTATTAATGACAAATAGGTGTTGATTTCTTCTTTAACATGCAGCTGATTCAATGGTGGTTTCTTGGCTGAAGAATGCTTCCTGTACTCCAAGAAAAAAACATTCAAAACTATACATCCATCCAAAATTGCAGAGTCAGTGTTGGTGTCACCACAGCCCTGACATCTCTGTATTCTGTAAAAATCACCTGATTCTTAACTGGAAGGTCTTAGAACATAAGAGGACCCCTGCTGGATCAGGCCACAGCCCATCTAGGCCAACACTGTCTCACAGTGACCCAACTATTGCCTCTTAGAAAAAGACTTTTTTTTTTCCTTTTCTGGCATCAAACAGTTCTTGCTTGGTCTCCTTGCAATTCGTTTCTGATGTATGGAATCTCGTTCAGTTTACTCTGTGTACTTTTCTGCTAGAGGAATTGAATATTTGAGCACCAGTTGCAGAACTAGAATTTATTATTAGCAATACTGGGCTGCAACAGAACTGAAGGACTATGCCAAACTTTCATCAATACCTGCTAAAATAAAAATGCACTTCCAGCAAAATCAAAGGCTCCCCATCTTTGAACCACACCTTAACAAATTTTTTATTGCCATGCAGAATAAGACACAGTACTTTGAGGAAGGTTTCCATACAGACTTTCAGATCTTCAGGGTTACTATAATGCCTCCCTGCATAACTGTTTTACCATCTCATTGCAAATTTAAAAGATCACATTAAACCATTGCCAAACTGTAGCAAACTAGACCTGTAACAACTGTAGCATAACCACCTACAGATCATGCCTTTTATTTCATTCTGTTCAGACACATTCAGAGCAACATTCCTGCAAAGTGGTGGCTACAGTTCAAGCAGAGGACCATAGGTTTGATCCTCAGAATCTCCTGACTTCTGTATCCTTGACAAGAAAGCTCCATGGGCCTGTTCAGGCAGTGAACCAACCCTCAGGACCAAGCACAGCTGACAGTTTCCATCCTGTAAGGACAGGCAAGCAGCCTTTAGACTAAATTATAATTCAGCTAACTTTGATAATTCAAATAGAGGGGAAAAAAATAAAAACAACTTCTCTTCCTGGAAAAAGTATCCTGCAGTTCCAAAAATTGTATGCCTATCTGGTTACCCTTCTTTTACTAGATGTTGCAGGACACTAGCAGATACCTGCAGAGGTTATTTTACATTCACTTGCCCATTTGAGGAAGCAAATACCTTTCCATCCATTAGAGCTACGCAGTTTCCATGAGGTGAAGACTATGAATTCCTGCTACCTCTCCCACTCTTAAATCTTCTCCAAATTGTCCATCCCTCTTCCCAATGATTCTTCCGACTCCACCACCCTTTAGTATCTCTCCTTTCTTCTCCATGTCACAAGTAATGGATCAACAGTGAATTCCATGATGCTGCAGGCTAGTTGCTGACATGAAGCCATGGCAGCAGAACCAGCAGGTGAGAAGTTGTTAGACCACCACCAGAGTTACATGAAAAACATGATGGGCAGAGGGATCACACGAGCATTTGTCTCCCAAAGCAGGTTTTCCTTCTAGGGCAAGTGTGGCAATTTGAGAAGCAAATTAGGGGAACGGAGGGGAGAACGTTATAGGCAGAAGCAGCATAGAGGATTTATTCCTGGAGATACATTTCAGGGTTCAAATGCCAAAAAAGGACCGTATTTACCCCCAAAAAACCCCCACAGTAGTCAACCGTTTTTACTTCAAAGAAAGCTAAGTTAATCTCACAGGCTGTCATAGGCTGTTAATAGGCCACTCTGTCAACCCTAAAGTCTACCAGCTTCTATGGGGCTGGGTAATAGACCTTTCCCTTACATTATATTTTCTCAGCTTAAGATTTGTTTTTCCTGTCACATTCATCTCCTAAGGCTTACTTCTGAATAAGGTTTTTGGCCTACCTGCTTCCGCCTATAGAAGCCTTTGGTGTCACAGTTAGGAATGAAGATATCTTCACCATTCCTGTAGAGTGGGGCCTTCAGTTCCTGCAAGATGGCTGCCAAGTGCATGCGGCAAGGAGCCTATCAAACAAAATAAGACATTTGTGAGAACAATGGCAGGGACCCTGATTGCATCCCAAATGGACTCCAGCTGGCATCAGATGCAGGCACCATGACTTAAGGCCAACAGTATCTGAAGAGCCAAATAGTCACCAAGTTAAAGTTAGCCAGTAGAATAACAGAAGTATTAACAGCAAATGTGGGCATCCACAAGTAATAGAATCAGGAAGTGTTTAATAAATTTGTCATAGGCATTTGAGGCAACCTTCTGCCAGAATCTTTCTAGAGGAACTATAAGGAAACAGATACTGCCCAAAAGCTGTGGAAATTCTAGCTCTCCACAGGTAGGTTGTTGCATGCATGCATTTGTGGTGGTGCTGAACCTTCACGTTTATCCATCTCCTGTAGAAGAGCAGCACTGGTCAGGAGAGAGACAGGTACTGTGTGGCCTTTTCAGTACAATCTTCACCGGGCAGGGAGCCAAAATTTGAGAAGGGAGTCACAATTCCATCTATCCTCTCTCATTCCACACACCGTATCAAGTTCCTGTTTGGCATCATTGGTCAGCGAGATCTGCTGCAACTGGGCCTTGTCCAGAGTGGCCTCTTGCAGTGGGTTCTGACTTTGTAAGCGGAGAGGTTCTGGGGTCCCACGACCTGCTGGACTCCCTTCATCACCTAGGGGGACAAAAACAGCTTTAGCCCTTCAGTCACACACTGAAGTAAAGACCAGCTTCAGAGCTGGAGTCCAGAGCATATAGGGCCCACACATCTCCCTATCCCAAAGAGGGTAGAGACAATAAAGTTTTTCATGCTTTTAAAAGAAGCAGTTTGTGGAATATAAGCATATCAAGCCTCAAAATGACACACACAGTAGTGAAGTTCAACAGCTGGCCTTTTGGAACTGTCAAATTGTGCTTCGTTTCAGGATAGGTAGATTTAAAAATGGAAAGTAATGCTTCATAATTTTTAGGACAACTGTGTTTCCAGACTAGAATGAACAATGCTCGAGATAAGATTGTTTAAGCAGGCGGGGTTCTCATCAGAAAATGCTGTTCTGTTTATCTGCAGCTCTTTCATGTCCATAACAGGGTATTCTGAAGACTATTATTTGCTGTGTGATTCTCAACTCCTTTGAAGCTAAGTGTATTCTATGCCTAGAGATATCTGGCTATGATTTTCCTCAGGCGTTATAAAAAGTTTGTCCAATACCCCTTCAAGCGAGGAGATTCCACACTTGCACACTTTCCACTGCCTAACTAAATAAACCTACCATTTAATCTATGGTGTTTCACTTTCACTTTACTATTTCCCCTCGGCTTGCAAAGAGACCTGGGATGAAAAAAACACAAGTCTACTTTGTTTTTCAGTAAATGGGAACAAACTGGGATAAATACATACAGACTCGTGTCATTTTCCGGGGGGTGGGGGGGAATAGACTGAGGAGAGGAGACTCAAGTGCTTGTCTTCCGATAAAAAAGCATGTAGTCACCTGGGAACATTTTACAACTCCAGTTATTGGAATCTTTAAGATTAATGCTCCTTGTCACCATGCTGGCGACCAGAGTGGGCCAAGACATTAGAAGGCAAAGTCTAAGAGACTGTCCAGCTTGACAGACATCTGACCCAAGGGAAAAGTATGTTTAAGCTTGTTTTTAACTTTTACCTATTTTACTGCTGTTTTTACTGAGCGTTGCAACTTTGCTCAAGGACTCTCGGATGAAGGGTAGGATATAAACATTTGAAGTAGTAAGCTAATTGACTAGGACAGTTTTCAGACCAGTAAAATTATTTATGTGTGCGCTGTTTAATCTGAATAATGCTGTTACAACTATATATGGTTATTTCTGCACGGGGCAGGAATTCCAGGTCTGGGGCCTCCGCATAAGCACATATTCCAGATTGTGAAGCGCCCCTCCCCAGACAGATCAGTCCACACAGGTCAGAGGTGGATCTGGAGGTCCTCAATGTAGCCCCAGGACCTCAATCTGGCTCACAGTGGTGTGCAGATGGCACGTCTCAGAGATCTGGAATACCTGGAAGTGAATTCAAATCACTCACCATGTCCCACACCTAAGAGCTGTCATTTCTAGCTGTTGAAGGGGTGAGGGCAACTACAAAGCTCCTGCCATACTTCACAATCTTTGCAGCTGCAGGGGGGAATAGATCCAGATTGGCGCCGTTTGTGCAGATGGGGCAGATCCAGCCCTCGCCTTCCCAAAATTTGGATTGGTAGGGACAGGAAATCTGGATCTGCTGATCTGGAATTTCTGCCCCCTCAGTGCAGGAACAGCAAATAGCCACCCACCTACAACAACTAGTTGCACTAGACTGAACCTGCACTTAGAACAGACATACAGCTACTGAGGCATTATATAAAAATCAATCCTGTGTCCTTAAAAATTGTTCAACAAGACTCATTCAATCACGCTATGGGTACATTGGTCATTCTCTTGCATTTTTCATATAAACCCTCAAGGGGGCACCAGAGTTTTCTTGCTTTAAGCCATCTATTGTAGCTCTGAAGCACAGTCTTTAAATTGGTCTGGATTGTCCCCAAAATTCTACACAGTGAAAACTATTCAAGACTACCAAAATTGTAGCAGAAAATAAGGAAGATAAGCAAAGCCAATGCCTTTTTAGTGATTATAATGCCATGGATCCCATTAAAAAGAAAAAAGCTGTAAATCCAATTATACTTGGGACAAGTAGAGTGCTATCAAAGGTAGCATAATGCATTGTCTTACAGAAGAATGAAACAATGGGCAGAATGGCCAATGCAGACAGAAACTACACATTTATAAAATACTGTACTGATGGTCCTATCCAAATTCAAGCCCCTTGTAAGAACATAAGAGGAGCCTTGCTAGATCAGGCCACAGCACATTGAGTCCAGCATATCCTGTCTTACACAACGGCCCACCGATAGCTTCTGGGCATTCTCAAGCAGCAGACAAAAGCAAAACCTTCACCTGTTCCCAACAACCTGTAAAGGGCCTTCAGATGCATGTTGCTGTCTTTACCTTGCAGAAGCCACTTCCATCCAAATGAGAATTAGAAGTTAGGTCCCGCAATTCAAACTAACACCAGAAAATGGTATCCCTAGATTTAGACCACTTCCAGGTGACTCTTTGTTCTTGTTACACAGCTTGATTCTAGCACGATAGGAACATTCAATCTCAGGTATGTGGGCACAGGATTGTAACTGCATTGTAGTAACTCAGAAATCACAAAAAGTAAGTCATGCTATATTTCTAAAAGGGAACACTAATGGCCCCCCTTTATGATTTTGTAAAAGTGTGTGCGCATGTGCACATGTCGAAGCGTGCAGGCACTCCCTGCTCTTAAGTCAACAACTTGAGACTGCCAGAGTTTCACCTTTCTGCACAGTTTGTTGCCCCACTTTGATCCTCTAGTCTTAGGCTGTGGGCACACCTAAGGTTTAACCAAGCTTCAGTCCCCCTCCAGAGTGAAAGAACACCTCAGCAAAGTGGCCAGTAATTATCTATCTACATTATCTATCCTAAGATTAATTTTCTGTGTTATTTCGCACTGACAGGAAATTATTGATCACTTTGTTAATGTATCCTCTTAGCAAATGAACTGAAGCTGGATTAAACCTTAAGTGTGACCACAGCCTTAGAGCTCAAATGATCCCAAAAGATTACAACTGTGCTAATCAGCTGCTCAAGAAGGGAAACATTCTCCCCCTGCCTATGTTGTTGGTTACCACTGAGTCATGACCAATTCCAGGTTGACTGCATGGGTACCACCATAGAGTTTTCTTGGCAGAGATACACAATTTGTTTGCCATTGCCTTCTTCCAGTGAAAGACTGGGAATCAAACTGGGCAACCTCTGCTTTCCAGGCAGTTTGCTAAATACACATCTTCCCTTGAAACAAATTTCAGTTTCAAATTTGGCAGGCTTCTAAGCTGTATTAAATTTCCACTAGCTTAGCTTTGTACCTATGATAAAACAGTAGCACACCAGCATTAGTACTAGGAACTTCTGGCTGAGCATTATGTATGATATAAAATGCTATGTGATGATCCTGCTTGCAGATGATTATGGAAGGGTAACTGCTCAGGAACATTAAAAAGTCCTGGTACAGAAGGGCACTTCCTAGCTTTAAGGATGTTGCTGGTCACTGATCAATTCTCAGCCCAACTTGGCAAATGGAAAGAAGTTCTGTTTTAAAAGGAAGCTGAACAATGGTTTAGTTGAGCACATGTTATATAGGTAGAGGTAGCTGTATCTCAGTGCCAGAAAGAAGAAAGTCGCAGCTTCTAACCTTCCTGGAATCTCCTTGGAATAAAGGAATGGCAAAGTACTCTTCCAAGAAAGCTGCACAGATGTGTCCATGCAGTCACCAGGAGCTGATCCCAACACAGTGGTACCAACTGACAGATACTCAACTCTGTATAGGCGTCAATGATATGAGCACAGGAATGGAAGAGCCAAATCAGTTTGGCACAAAAAACATAAGGCTGCAAGAAAGCCAAGGAAGCTAATGTTAGTTATCTTACATTAGTGTCATTGGTTACCAGCTGGTTTCAAAACTCAACTTGAAACGCAGTAAAAACATAGAAATTGTTGTCTTTTTAATTGCAGGGGCAATGAAGATAGTTTGCAATCAGCGGCCAACGCTGTTCTCTATGCCCAATAACCATTTAGTAACTTCCCACTCATTTTACTACCACTGGGACAATTTCCTCCTCAGGAAATTTGACAGTCTTCCTGTTTTAGATAGCAATAGAAGCCTTAAAAAAATATTTTGGAACACATTTTATGGTAAAACTGTTCTTAAAGTCTTCCTTTCAAAAGAGCTTCTGTATATATTTTTTTAACTTGTGCAGTCTGGGAGCCACATGTTATTAGCTTCGGCTGAAACAAAATAGCTATGTTAAAAATGAATGTGAACAGCATGATATATATCTTTAAATATGGAATAGTCCAAAATTCATTTTTCTTTCTGCATTCCTGAGTTCAATCCCAACGGTATCCATTTACTGGAACTTGTGAAAGACCTGCTGGCATTCCTGCCTCAGGACCTGACCAACTGCTGTCCAGTGCTGTCCATCCTGATTAAAGCAACCACTGATGAGATTTTGTAAAAGGCAGCACCTCTTAAATACATCAGGCTTGCATGCCTTTTTTTTTGTTTGTTTTTTGCAAGTGGCTCAACCATAAGGAAAACTGTCACACGCACAGATTTCCTTGAGGACAACTGAGAAGCTTCATTTGATACAATCTACCAGAATACACTTAAAAGGATTTCCTCCAGAGTAGCAACCCTTTGTTTTATTATGGCAATTATAAAACAACTCCCTTGTCTACGTCTTTGTTTCCAGATTCAATTTAAGGTGCTGCTGGTATTTGTATTTAAAGTTCTAAACAGCTTAAGACACAAGTCCTTGAAGATCCTCATAGCGAAATTTCTTCCACATTAAGATATATTGCTTGAAGATCTTCCCAAGATGCCTTTGATATCAGTAACAATAACAAGACAGAACTATTTTTTTTAGTACCAGTAGCAGCCCAGTTATGGAATCCTGCCACAGTTTTGTTCCGATGCCAAGCAAAGACTTTGCTATTCTCCCAAGTATTTTAACCCATTCCAAAACTTAAGTTTCCATAGTCATGAATATTGCTTCACAAGTTGAGTTGTCAAATTGGTTGCACACAAAAGAGGATGAAGTTCAGCATTTTGAATGTTTTTTTATAAGAGCAGGAAGGTGGGTATGTCCTGGGCCTTAGCCAGAAATTTCACATAACATTAGGCCTATTTCGATCTCATATACTCTGAGCCTTAGATTGCTAAAAGACAATGAAGAATACATAGCAGAAGCTGGATTCATTCTGACCTTGAACTGGCAAAGAAAGAAGATGGAGCCTCTATATCGGTGATGGCCAACCTATGACACACGTGTCACAAGTGACACACCAAGCCCTTTTGGGTGACACACATGGCCACCCTGGCACCTGGGCGTGTAGTGCTTGCTTGTTCTTGAGCTATACGAAATACCAACTTTCAATTGAAGATTTAGCAACACTAATGTAAAGAATTTTGTTTTTGCTTTTAATAAAATACATATATCAAAAATATAACTTTTTTACTAGAGCCACAAATATCACAAAATTATGGATATTTCTAGATGTGACACAGCACCCGAGTTAAGCTAGGTTTTCTTGCGAATTTTGACACACCGAGCTCAAAAGGTTTGCCATCACTGCTCTATATGGTGCAGACTGAGATTTTTTTAAAAAAAAATGTGTGCAGAGTGCATAATAGGTAAACAGACATCAGGCTTTGCAGTTGGCCAAACCAGAAGTGCCTGAGCCAGATGTAGTGGTTACTGGGCCACGGCAAAAAGCCAGTCTTGCCCAGGGGCACCTATACTCCTAGTCCTTCTCTCCAGCATAACATTAGCCTCCAACAACTGACCTCAGAGAACAGACCTCCAAGAGCTCAGTCCTCAGTCACTTAAGACCTCAATGGGTAAAAAGAACAAGTACTAGAAAACCATAGCTCACTCTGTGTATATCACTGAAATTTGAAAATATCTATTGCGGTTTGGATGAGTGGATTAGTTGCAGTCATCAGAGCAAATAATGTTAACTGCAATGAAATATATCATTGAGTAAGGACCATTTGGGGCCATCAAAAGCCCTTTTGGCACTGGGTCTTATTCTGAAATATATCTTGGAATAGGGACCTGCCACCCACAAGCTAACAGTCTGCACTATTCTGGGATATAATTCAAAAGGCCCAGTGCAGAAAGGTTCAAGGAAATCAGCAGTTATCTGAGAATATCGTAGCTACAAACAGAACCATTTTCCAAGCCTGAACACTGTGCAAAGTAAGATATGAAGCCAATGATGCTTGCATTTTTTCTTACTCAAAACACCTTGACTCATGCACATTTTCTTTAGTTGTCAAAGATTAGCATTCTAAGACTTTAGGAGCAGGCAGGGTGTCTTCCAATCAAGATATGAGTGCTAATCATAAATCTGGCTCATGAAAAGAGAGAGGGAAGATCTGTCAGAACAAATCTTTGCTTGCACTGGCATTACAGAACTGAGGCTCCACCTCTCCCTTCCCAAGATGTCTCTGTCCATCACAGGAACATGTAGATACCTGTATTCTGCCAAACCCCAAAACACTTAGAATAGTCAGAGGAATTAATTGGCTGTGATCATCCTAGGGCACAGGTTCTTAATTTGGAACTGAGATCTCAGACAGGAAGAGATGCTTTTGCTGTCTTCCTTTCCCCCAGAAACCAAGGACTGGTATTACACATACTTCTGGCTAGACAGTCTTGCTGTGGCTTAAGAGATCAATGAAGGCAAGGTGTGGGTACAGACCCATAAATTGGAGGAAGGAACAGGAACCTCTGCCACCCACAGAATTCCTGGTAGCAGACATTTGATGTAGAATATAGGGTTTTCCCAGAGATAGAGAAGTCCTTTTTTCTCCCAGAAAAGTTCTTAACTGCAAGTGACTGTGTAGCTTCCATCCATTCTGAAGGAGTCATGGATGCATGGATGAAGCGAATTCAAAATTTGTGGGAAACAAAACACTAGCATATATCGCTCCTGAGGTCTCTATTTTTCTGAGCACTTGTCTCTCCAACATTTACACACTAGACACTTCAACAAGTTCATATCTTTGTATAGGCTCCTTAACTTGATCTCTTGTATCCCAAAAGTACTAACAGGGTTCATGCAGAACAGCCTTTTCAGAAGTGTGTGTTCAATACATCTGAAAAAGCAATTCTTAAGGCAGGAAGCAGAATTAAACTCCCTGCCACATTTTCTGATGGAACAAAGAGAACCCCTTCATTTAATGGACAGCCCCTATGTACTGCCATTTGAAAACACAGATTTGTGATTTCCTTCGTTCAAAGGTTGAATATCTAACAGAGAGCAAGGGCACTAAGGAGTTTTCCAGGCCTCAAGAAAATGCCAGTATCCAGATGTTAACTAATGCTTCTGCAAACCAAACAATCAGGCATGGGTGGCAAGCCCTTACAAATAACTTTTAAAGATTACTATCAAGAACTGCCCTACTGTGTCAGACCAGTGGTCTATCCTGTCCAGCAGCCCATTCTCACAGTAGCAACCAGTCACCACTTAGAAGCCCACAAGTTGGTCACGAATGCAACGACCTTAGTTTCACTGGAGAGCTCAGCTTCAATGGGGGCATCTTATAAGCCCCCAAGAACCCATCCAATCCGTTCCCATAGCCCTTAAGAGTGACGGGCACCTCCAAACACCACAGCTTAACTATAGTCTAAGCAACAAAATCTTCCTTTTCCTGTTTGGTATCCTCCCGACATTCAGCCTCTTGGGACGATCTGGTATTCTAGGATTCTAAAGGGCACACACAATCCAACTTCTTGGAATAAAGCAAAACGAATTATGCGATCTGTCCCCCTTAGAGATCTCCAGGTCAGTTACCCATCCGGCTTCAGGCTCCCACCGTGCATGCAAAGAGAAGAAGTAAGTACTGAAACGTGTGAGGAAGAAACCCCATCATTCTCTTGCTACTGAATCAGAAGTCACTCCCTGGATTCAAGATTTATTTCCCGGGACCTGAGCCACACTTAAATCACTCAAGTGCCGACGCGTCTCCAAGAACTCCAAGTTCATCCGCAGTGTCCCGGCAGGAGGCAGAGAACGGAGCAGCCGCGTCTGCCCTTGCCCTTCTCTTCCTCGCAACTTGACCCTGACGGAGCCCGCTGGCTCTTCGACCAGGGCCAGCTGCCGCCTCGCGCACGTAGGGCCAGAAGGGCAGAGGAGTCCCGCGGAGCCGAAGGTGCCTCGGTGATGCCCGAGGGCGGCAGGCGTCGGAGAGCCGGTTTCCCGCTAAGCAAAAGAAGGCGTTGCCGTCTCCGGCGAAGGCTCCGCCGGGACGTTATTGCCCTGAAACGCCCCACGGCGAGCCCCCCACCCCTAGCCTGGCAGGCCCGGGACGGCCGCTCACCTGCGCCCGCTCCGGCGGCCTCCGTCTGGTTTCTGCCGCCGCCGCCGCCGCCCTTGCGGGCAGTCCCCGCCATGCAGACCCCCTTGCCTCGCAGCAAGGCGTGGAGCGGGGCGCGCTCCCCGGGCCGGGGGACGCAACGCAAGCCCTGGGCGCAGCCGGCCGTGTAGACGCCGCACGGCTCGCCCGACGCCAGGCTGCCGCCGCCGCAGCCTTTCTCCTCCTCACAGGGAGCCTTGGGGTCGTTCTCGGGGGAGTCGCAGCCGCCCAAGAAGGAGCAGGCGGCGGCGGCGGCAGGGTAGCCGTCGGGCCCGAGCGCGGCCCCTCCGGCCGCCGCTGCCGCTGCCGCCGCCGAAGAAGGCGAGAGGAAGAGAAGACCCAGCAGCATCCCGAAGCAGCCGGCAGGCAGCATGGTGGCGGCGGCGGCGGCGGCTTCTCTCCTTGCGACGGAGCGCGCTAGTTTGAGCGCGGCGCTGGAGCCGCGGCGCCCTTAAATGCAGCAGCGCCCTCCCGGCCCACGAACCGCTGCCGGCTTCCTTCCGCGCCAGGTGTAGCCAGCCCGAGCCCGAGCCCGGCTGGAAAGGCGCCAGCCAACAGGGCGTGGCTGTAGGCGACCGTGGCGGCTGGGCTGGGCTGGGCTGGGCTGGGCTGGGCACCCCGCTGCAATGAGCTACCCCGCTTCCTTCGCTTGCTGCCGCAAGGCTCCCTCGGCGTTGGTGCCTCCCTTGGAGCTCAAGGCAGGAGGCGCCTCGCTTCTCGGAGGACCTTTGCAGAACTCCTTCACTACAGTTGAATCTGGCGGGCTGCTGCCGCTGCGTAGCTCGAAAAAGCGGCTATTGGAGCAGGTCAAGCGCGATGAGGATCCCCCCGCGTCAGCCTGGTCGGGCTGCTGCTGCTGCACTGTAATGCCTGCCCGGCTGCCGGCTGGCCCGGCGCGAGGTCGGTCGGTCGGGCGGGCGGCCTCGCGGAGGAATGATGGGAGTTGCAGTTTAGCCCCCTTTGGAGAGGAGCGCAGGTAAGCTGTTCTCCAGCAGCAGTAACGGTGCCCTGGTCCCCCAGGGGCCAAGAGGTCAGGGGGCGATAGCTGGGCGAGGCCTGAAGGACCACCCTGCGTGCCCAGCGGTGGGATTGGTGGGTGTCACATTGGGGAAAACAGAGATGGAAGTGTCTGCGTGATCCAAGGGAAAAGTGGGCCTTCCCTTCATGCCCCCCTATTAGCCTGTGCATCAGCTCAGAAGAGGGAGGGGCTGGACCTTCCAAAGTCAAGGGTTCCGGTTCAATCCCCGGCCTCCTCCCAGAAGTAGGCAATGGCAAACCGCTACTTGTGTGTTTCCACCAAGAGATGCCCATGTGGCTACCAGGAATTGGTCGCCACTCAGTTGTACCCAACAGCACAGCTCAGAAGTGTGTTTAGTGGGGCCAATTCACCCAGGATTCAGTCCTTGTCTTGTTCCACCTCCAGGGAAGGTTCTCGTCTGTGCCCAGCTTAAGTCAAGCCCTTGTCAGGGAGGTTAAAGGGGAACTTCACTCTGCCTTGTCAAACAAGATGCATTCAGACATGGCAGTAGAAACGAGGAGATGCCAACAAGGCAGACTGGCCAACTTTAATTAGCCAGCCTAATTATTCCTACACAACAACCTTACCTTAAAAAGCCAGGTGTGTCTTATTGGTTGGCTTATTTTGGGGCAAATCTGGGAATCCTGCAAGGCAGAGGACATTATTAATCTTCACCTGGAGGAACCATGTGAGAGCAGAAGCTTCTTTCTTCTTCTTTAAGGCCTGGCGATGCATAGACCTCACCTCAACCTATTCCATCACACAGAGTGAGCAGGCAGGTAGGCGGGCTTTCTGTACCTCTGTACTATTCATGGATATTCATTCATTCACTTATTTGTGTGTTTTTCTTGCCCATAAATGTCTCAGGGCGGGTTATAATAAAATCAGTATAAAAGCTGATAAAATAAGTTAGCTAAGACAATGACAGTGTCTGCATTGGGGAGGGGAATGAATGCTGGATTCCAAGGTAGGAGAGAAAGAATAAAATGCATATGGGAACAGTTTGTAGATGTGTTACCTAGAACATGCTTCCTTTGAAGGATGGCTCACTGCAGTTTAATTAAGGACAGGATTGTACCTTCCAGCTGCCTTCATCATGCTGCCTTCCAACTTTAAGGGGAGTAAAGCCGTGAGATCAATGAGCACTACTGGTTTATTTTTAAAAGTTTCTGTTCACATAGACTTAAAAAAGTAAAAATGGGGAAAGATACTGATTTTATATGTATTAAACATAAACATCTCACTAACTGGAGATCAAATATCCAAGTAGATGTCCGTGTGATGGCTTTTTTTATAGATAACATTTGAATGATGAACATTGAACCAGCTTCCCATTCCACTAGATTCCTTGGATTCATTATTATCTTTGCAATAATAATGTGTATGTCTTTTATAGGAGTGCTTGTGGCAATAGAGCCCCCCCCCCAAACCACTGCTTTTTGCACCCATCTCCAGTCACACCTTATACCAGGGAGTAGATATTTACCAGACAAAAGAAGGTTGTTGTTGTTATTATTATTATGTAAAAGCAGCACTTACACACAGCAAACGAGATCACTGTGCTGGATTTCGTATTATATCACTA
>MTQE01002208.1:1389987-1455522 GCA_014337955.1 Aspidoscelis marmoratus
AGCTGCCTGCGCCGCAGCGCCAGGATGGGTGGATGGATGGATGGATGCTGATGATGATGATGCTGGTGGGAAGGGGGAGGGGAGAGAACGGGAATCCCCAGCGGAGTATGGATGACCCAAAGGGAAGGGAGGGTGGGATCCTGGGACGGAACACCAATGAGAGAGAGGGGGTGGGCAATGGGTGGGAGGACAGGGCTGCCGTCTGGACTCCCAGGATTGATTCCAATTTAAGGCTGAAATCGGAATGCCACTGAACCGGGTTAACTTGCAAGTCGTGTAAACAGGATTAACCCGGTTAACTTATTTCGGTTTCCTTAAACCGAATTAAGGCATCCCATGTGGATGCAGCCAATGTGAGGTAGCTCTCCCCACAAGCAAACTGAAAAACATGGCAGAGGAAGGATCCAGAAGTAACCTCCTGTGGTTGTTCGATTCCATACTGCACAGAATTCTTTATTGCTTCCAAATTTGTGGACTGAGCCTGTGCTTATTAGTGTGTTTATTAATGTAAGTAGTATGTCTGCTTGTCTTAATTTGTCATTAGTTCTTAAAATAACAACAACAGGTCCAAAAGCTTGAGGCCTACCCTCCAACATCCTTCCCACAATGGTCAAGTCAGATGCCTCGTAAAATCCTATAGGCTGGACATTGAAGAATCACTTTTTATGATTATATCTAATGTCTGGCATCTTGCAGTTGTAGGATCCAGCTGTTAATGTAGCAAACATTAGGCCCCTCCAGTTTTTTCCTTTGAAGCTGTAGCTGAAAATCAGACTATTAAACTTCTATTTTTTTTATCACACAATCAAAACGACATTAAACAGTTGAGAGTAAGAATAAGACAAATTGCTTCTGAGTGTGCAGACAGTATGGTGTTTTCACTGCTAAGGAAGCTTGCAGCCAGACCCAGCTTTAGAGTTGCAATAAGTTAAAAAAATTTGGTGTCTCCCAAGTTTTATTTTAAAAGTCCCTTTTTTTGCAAGTGAATTTTAAAGCTCATCTGATTCCTGCTCCCCCTCCCTCCAGTAATCCCAAGATGCTAAGCCCAGCCAATGGACAGCCACATACCACCAGGGCCTTCAGCAGGGAACTCACCAGGCAGACATTCTCCTGCCCTTTGCTTTTCAGAGGATGGAGGCACACAAGAACTTGGAAGGGGTCAACTGTGTGTGGGGAATAGGCCATGAGGTCCTTGGAGCATCTGCACCCAGATCTGTTTGTCTGGTATTGTCCACCTCCAGCTCACACGCATGAGATACAACCCCTCATGTTCTACATTAATTGTAACCCTTGAATTGTTTTCAAAGAATGTTCCATGTAGAACGTATGACAGGAATTCAATGTATTGCTTTACATATCTGGGGGTTAGAAGTTATTGGAACAGATGTTTTGTAAAAGGATATCCATAGCTTGATTCAGGGAGACAGGATGTATTAGACAACACGTGTATGTATCTTTAATCACTGTGCCGTGTGACATAAGTAAAATTTGGAAAAGCCACAGTTGTCATAATTTTTTTTAAAGTTATAAGTATTCTATAATCTTACTGAATTTTGTCAGGGTGCTGAAGCTTCATGAAGCATATTTCCAAACAAGTGTGCCTTGATAGAATTTCAGCTTCTAACTCTGTTCCATTTTGTAGTGCCAGCTGGGTTGAATATTGTTCTTGGAGATTGGGGAACCTCAGCAAAATACTGTGAATGTTCATGTCCTTTTATAGCTTTAAAACAAACCTTTACAGAGACCTTCTTGCACTCCCATGGGCAAAATTCCATAGGAATCTAGGTTCCTGACTTCTTGGCTCTTGATGGTCCTTGTTCTGTAAAAAAGATGCAGCTCTTGGGAGTTGGAAGGAATGTTCTCTGATCCACAGAAAGGGAACAGGCGGATGCAATATAATTTTTAGGAATGACCTTGGAACATGACAGATCCTCCCTTGGCTGAAATGGCAGTGCTGCTGGGCACTGGAGCAAATGTAGGTTGGCAGAAGAATAAGTAGGAGCAATTTTTACTGGGGTTTCATGAGGCATCCCTGTATAGAAATCTTGAACAACTGAAATTGCTTATCCTCCTCATGGGGTGTAGATGGTTTATGAAGAAAGACAGAAGGTGGGGTTGGTATATAGGGGAAGGAAGACAGATGTGTGCGTGTTACCAACCAGCTACAAAGAGGTCCAGCCAGGATCTTTTCTTTAGCACCAGGGCCAGCTGCCAGAGGATTTTTTTTCCTCCCCCAAATATAAATGCAGCTTTGGACCCGTTGCCAGAATTTTAAGGAAAGCTTTTTTTAAAAAATCGTTCTTTCACTTCCTTCAGACATGAACCACATAACCCAAACTGATCAAAGGCATCCCTCGTGTGCTGTTTTAACATACTACTTGCCCTTATTTCAATAACTTCAGTTAGTAGCAGGGGTGTAAAAGCATCAACTAAATATGCAAGCAGAGATGCAGGTCACAGAGTCTGTTACTGCCAGACATGAAAGCTGCAGATTTCAAAGTCGCCAGTTCTACAGTCTGCCAGATTCCACCCTTAAAAGTATTTCCAGCCAGGGGAGTTTCCATACATTGTAGAAGCATCAGGATGGAATCAGGTTTTCAGGGTGGTGGCCACACATTCCTGCATGAAATCCAAAGCTGGGGGGATGGTCCATGCTGCAGAAAGAGAAGTTTGAGGAACCACAAACATGGCGGGTTTATGCAGCATGTCCAGTCTCTACATGTTTTCTGAGGAAGCAAGCTTTTTTAAAAAAACACACCTCTGAGTACATTTAAATGCATGAATACTTGCATCCTATTGAGAAGTCAAAGCTGGGGAGGATGTTGTCTGCCCTCTTCTGAGGAGGGACCATCCGCCCCCCAGTTAGTCAGTGTTTGCCCTAGAAAACAGGGAGATGGGAGCCATGTTGATCAAGGAATTTTATGCCTCCCATGCCTATGGAGCTGGACCCTTCCCAACTACCCCTGGTTTGTACATCTGATCCAAAGGTTTTCCTTGCTTGCTTTGTGAGCCAGTTTGGCCTAGTGGTTATGGAGCCAGACTCTTATATGGGAATACTGGGTTTGATTCCGCACTGTTCCATGAAGCCAGCTGAGTGACCCTGGGCTAGTCACAGCTCTCTTCTGAGCTCTCACAGCCCCACCTACCTCACAGGGTATCTCTTGTGGGGAGAAGAACAGAACGTTTGTCAGCCACTTTGCCCCCTTAAATGGGTGAGAAAAGTGGGGTAGAAAAGCCAAATCTTCCTCTTCCTCTTCTTCAAGTTATCTATGCATGGGTATACATGTTTGGGTGTGTGTGTGTTTTGGCAGATTCGATCCCCATTTGCCCCTAGTAAAGAGGGAAGCAAGGTGGTCAGCTAGCACTGCCATCACAACAGAGTTTCATCCTTCCCCTTCCCTTGCACAGCAGGGTTTAATTTTTTACAAGAAAATCCAAAGGACCAGGGGTCCAGGTATCTGACTTTTTCTATAAAGAAAACCAGAGACTTGGATAATTTGCTTTAGGTAAAGTAACTACAATGTTTCTAAGCCTTCCTTGATGGGTTATTATGGCTCCACATTTCTCTGCTCTTGTTTTTTCTCCAAGCTTGTAAGGAGTTTAGAAACGTGCAACTCCAGTAAATTATTTCAGATTCCATATTTATTAAGAGACAAAAGGGGCGGGAGCCATTGTCATTTTCTTTTCTTTTATTCTGAGAACTCTGCTTCACTTTTCTGCTTGCCATTGCTTCAGATTTTATTTTGTGTACACTTCCCCTTCCATACTCACTAATAGGAGAAGGAATCCCATCATGCTAGGAGGGAAGGACTGAGCATGCTTATTGGTGGAGAAGGTGGCCCTCTCTTTAGGAATGGTCAGCCAATCACAGGGAACCAAGCCCACAGCATCATCATCACTCACTCACATACCTGCAGCTAATGTGCAGCCCCCCCCCCCGCACCACACAGGGAAAACCCCAAATTACAGCAGTATGTTGGCTGCAGTGTAATGGAGAATTACCCACATTTAATGTGGAAGAGAGAAAATATCTTGTTTTTTTTAAGAATGCAAATATAACCCATTTATATGTAACTGCAGCTCAGGTTTAAATTGCAGAAACACCCAATTTGCAGCAGTTTAGTGCAAGGAATTTTTGTCTGAAATTAGAACTTCAGTGTTAAATTAATGAAAAATGGACCGTTATCTTCTACAGTCTGTGGGTAGCTGTTTTATAGCTGAACCTGAACTGATAAGTTCTGAAATTCCAACAATAAAAAATGAACAGAAGAATTGGAACTGAAGATCTCAAGTGCTTGCTTTTTGCTGTTCCCTGTTCCTTCCCACACCATTTTCCTTTTGTATCTGGTCTCTTTAGATTGTAAGCCTAAGGGCAGGGACCTGTCTAAAATTAATATAATATTTTAGCCTGCCCTGAGACCTTCGGGTATAGGGCGGAATAGAAATACAAATAAATAAATAACGTTGTGTTTCTTTTTCCTTTTGATTGGCAGTACAGACCTCCACAAGAATTCAACATTCACCCCTTTCCCTTTCTCTCTGAGCCAATGGCCAGCAGCCATTTCCAGCGTGTTCCATAAGTGTACCCTTTCCCCTTGCCTGTAGAATCAAAAGAGGTGTCAAACAGTGTGATTAGAATGTTTTTCTTTCCAGTCTACATCTTCATAGGCTTAACCCATAGGGCATGTTCCCTTGCATGTTTGGTGCAGTACCAAAATCGGGTTCAGCAAGGGGGCGCCCCATGCATTTTTTAATTGGTCCGATTTCCGCGTACCAAATTGCCCAAACCCGTGCCAGACTAGGAACAAATTTGGTACTGAAAAAAACAAGTCTGGGCAAGGTTTGGGGGTCCAGCATGCATTGCTTTGTGAGCCAAGGCTGCACATGGGGATGGTCCCAGGCTATTTGGGGAGAAGATTGGCGCTCGTGTCACTGGGAGGTGGGGTGTGCTTGCCATTCCTGCCCTGTACACTGGAGATTGCAACCACTGAGTTTTTTGGGAGTGAAAATATCCTGATCGCCAAGGCAGGCAGGAAAATGGCTTGATTTCTGTCCCTTTTCCCAAATATTCCACCTCCATTTTCCGATTGCCAAGGCAGGCATGAGAATGGCTTGATTTTTCTTCCTTTTAAGCTTGCCAGGTGTTCTCACAGTTCCCAGGTGAAGCCGAGGTGCGCAAAACTGCTCAACCATTCAACTGCTGCCAAACCTCATAGTGGCTTTGGTTTTAAAAAAATTATTTTAAAATGTATTAAACTTAAATTATTGTTTTTTTCCAGCTGCAAATGCCACACACACCGCTTATTAAGTGGGGGGAGGAAGTGGCATTTGCAGCTGGTGGCGCAAGGGCATTTGCAGCTAGCGGTACAGGGGTGGGGTGATGTCAGTCCAGCTTCCAATGAAGAGAGAGGGGGCGGAGAGGATATGATGCTGCTCCCCCGTCCCGGGGTTTGGCATGGTTTGTGTGGTGACGCCTGCATCTGCACCCAAACCCACATCCAGCCTGCATTACTGGGAATGGCATGGTGACAGGCAAGATTCAATCTTGGACCTGCTCCTGCTCCCATGCGTGCCCAATCAGACCCAAATGGCTTGCATGGGGATGCTGCCATATTGTCAGCTTTTGCATACACAATGTAATGGAGGTGGATGAATGAAGAAGAAAGATTTGTGCTTAGGTGTGCAAAGGCAGAGAAAATGTTTTGGAAGCCAGCATCCATCTTGTCCCCATTTTTGGAAAGAGAGCTGCATTTGGGGTGTGTGACCGATTCAGGAAAAGGGGTGGAGCTGATCCTTCCAAATTTGGGCAGCTTTACGATGTTTCTTCAGCTGATGAGGACGTGCTCTGGGTTAACTTCAGAGCTAATGCTTGAAACTCTTTTTTCCCCTTTGAAATGCATGCATGTGGCAGGAGTTTGGATGCCACCCATCTTGACTCTATCCTACCTGGTTCCACATTATTTCAGCTCAACAGTCGTGAACCAGAAAACTGGCAAATTTTAACTTCGGCCCAAGCTGTGCTGTGGTTGTCACAAGATCCAAGATCCTACATCAAGGATAAGCACCAGGTAAGGATGGCTGAGATGGTCTGGTCTCGTCCTCTCTGTCCTTAAAAAAGGAGAGTGACAAGGCTCTTAAATGTAAGAGGGCCAACCTGGCTAGACTAAAGTCCTCAGTGAGCACCAAAGTTAGCCTTCACTATCTCCTTGAAAGGGAAAATGTAAACAATAGTTGTGTCTTAGGGTGTTTTTCCACGGTCACTTAGTACCCATCTTAGCACCCATTAAGGACCCATTTGGGTGATAGCCGGATGACCCCATTTCCACCATGACACCCATTAGGGACACATTTGTTTCCACCGTGCCTCAGGAAATCTGGATCATATGGGTACTTTTTGGCCTTTAATCCGGATTTTCTGGAGACCCCATTAATGGGGTCTACACTGGGGTCTTCAACCAGAAAATCTGGATTAAAGGGAGCCTGTTTCCACATTAGTTTGGCAATGGGGTCTAGAGGAGGCTAGGGGGAGGGGGCACCTTTGGGGGGGGAGCCCCAAAACCTAAGCTTTGAAGTCACTTCAAAGTCTGTGCAAAATAGCTCCGGAGCATCTTTGAAGTCTGTGCTGATCTTCGGAGTGAACTTTGAAGTGACTCTGAAGTCACTTTGAAGTCACTTCAAAGTCACTCCGAAGTTTACTCTGAAGATCAGCACAGACTTCAAAGACTCTCCAGAGCTATTTTTCACAGACTTCGATGTGACTTCAAAGTGACTTCGGAGCCGCTTCAAAGACTGCACCCCCTGTCCCCCCAAACTCCTGGGGTGACAGGCAGACCCCTCGTGGGTAGATCCAGATTTCCAAATGGGTGATCCGGTGTTTCCACGGCAGGGAGGCTAGCTATTGGGTGCTAGACCACCCATGGAAACACATTGGGTACTTCCCTTAATCTGGATCTACTAGATCCAGATTAAGGGAAGTACCCATTCCCTAGATCCGAATCTTCTTAAATCCGGATTAAAGGAGCACAGTGGAAAAACACCCTTATTTGAACAAAACTGCTATAAATCTCTGACTTCCCAGCAAGAATTGAAGCTCTGCAGAAACCTAACCATGAAGGTGCAGCACACTTAGGGGCTTCAGGGTGCCCATCAACCATCTTCCCTGAGGGATATTTGATTAGTTAACTCTTAAGATCTAGTATCATGTCTTTTGCTTGTTTTCTACTTTATGGTTTATTCTCTTATTACATTTTAAATATGTTTTAAGAATACTGTATATGTTTTATTTATTTATTTTTGGGTGACCCACCCTGGGCTCTTTTAGTGAAAGGTGGGATATAAATTCTTAAATAAAATAAAAATTCTGGTCAACCCCAGAATAAAAACCTTTAACTTGATTCATTTGTCTGCTTATTTTTATTTCTAACCTTGGACAGGACAAACAATTCAATGCTTCTTTATAAGTTGCAGTGCCAGGGTTACTGTTACCCTTTCTTCTAGTCTTGCTGTCCTTGTTTCTGCTTCTGTAGCACTTTCTGATGGCACTGTCAGTCTTCTGTGTGCCAGGGTACTACCAGACCTAGGCTGTGGTCACATCTTGCTGAAGTAGTTCATCTTATTAAGAAACGGGACTCAAAATAGACTGAATTTGATCACACCCAATACCTGAAAATCCTTCCTTTGTTTGGGTTGCTATGCCCACACCTTTCTGTTCCCATCATGAGACTCTTTTATGAGACTTTTGTAGATCTCCACTGCTCTCCACCGTCACAACACCCTCTGTGCTCTGATAGGATAAAGGTTCTGTCAATCAACAGTGTGTAATCACACACCGGACAAAAGGAAGAGCAAATTCATGCAGTATCCACCCACTATAGTGCAGTTCAGCCCCCTTTAGTCTCCTTCCCCAATCACCCCCCCCCAAATGAAAATGGATTAACACTCTATAATTGCTTGAGATCTGTAAAAATCAGGACTCAGGAAAACACGGTTGAAGGGAGGAAAGTCAACAAATAAAATGGATAGGACTAAAAAGGTGTGAGCGGTGAGGAGCGAAGATGGACTAGAGAAGGATTAAAGTGAAGGTGTGACCACAGCCCTACTTATTGGTGTTGCCTATTCTAAGGTAGATCAGCAAGCACTTTGAGACTTTATAACATGAATCAGTGCCTCTTGTGTCCAGATGCAGTCTTTCTTCTTCCTGGTGAAGCTTGACTGACAGGTTGGCCTTTTAATGAGTTTTCCTTAAAATGTTGAGAAGCAGAGTTTCACTTAAAATGGAAAAACTCAAGATGCTATGGAATTGTGGCCTTCCAGATGATGTTAGACAACTCCAATTTTCTCTGATCCTTGGAGCCAATGGGAATGTATTCCAGCAACATCTGGAGTGCAATGGGTTTCTCCTCCTTGTATTATGTGCTTAAAAAGCTGGAGTGAGCGGGGAAAGGGATTGGAGACTAATATCCTGAGATTACAGACAGGGCTCATTAGAGCAGAATTGGGAATTGGTCCCACTTTGGCATAAAACTGCTCATTGCTCTATTATCAGTAGTACCCATCTTGGGAGCTAGTTAGCAGGCATTCAGCTGCAATCACTGCACGTTAACATCACTATTAAGAACACTGTCAAAATAATGATTGAATGTGAATCCTCTGCCAAAGTATCTTTATACAGGGCCTGATTTCCATCTGTGCTCTGTTTCAAAGCTCCCAATGGGCCTATGGAAAAGGTGCAGTTAATGGAAGCAGTTATTGATTATGCTTTTATTTAATGATTTGACTGCTGATTATTCTCCTCTGGGGGCAAAGGCTCTTGCCTTGGTAAAGTAACTTTTGTTGTTGTTATTATTTTTAAAGTTTTCGCTGCTAGATAACTGTCATCTAATCTTAAAACTTTACAATTTGCCCCCTTTGTTTTCCTTGCCCTGTGGGGTTGTCTACTGTTCTAAACTGACTTTCCAGTGTTCAGGAGAGGCTCTTAAGTCTCGTGTTGCCTTCCTCCTTAACTGCAGAGCTGTAATTGTAATATAACTTTAAATGTATTGCTGCTGTTTCTCTTATTTAAAGAGCTGCCACCTCCCCTTACAAATTCCACTGTTTATTACATATTCTTTCCCCTGTTCAGGTAGATTGCTCTTGCTCAGGCATGTTTCTATGACAAGTAGACCAATTAAAAAAAGAACCTATTTGTTGGCTGCAGTTGTTGCTCAAGGTCTACTTTCTCTCTCCCCCCTCTTCAACCACAATATTCCATGACCAAATATGCTATTCTGTGTTAGGCTGAAGGCTTAATGCTAAGGAGAAGCTGCAAAGAAATATTCTGCCCAGACCAAACTTCCAAACAAAGGGGTGTCTCTCTTTCCTCTCTTTGCTTTCCAGAAAACAAGGGTAAATTATTACATACTATTACTTTATAGCATGTAATAGTTCACCCTTGTTTTCTGGAAAGCAGAGAGAGGAAAGACAGATACCCCTTGGTTTGGAAGCTTGGTTCACATAGTGTGTTAGAGTTTTAATTACCGGTACATATTTGTTGCCTATTTTCCTTGTCTGTCTGGGTCCCTCATTACACTACTGACACTTTATGTATTTTTGGTAAAATGTAACCCCAAAATAATTGGTTCTGAAAACTAACATATCCTTGTTTTTGGAAGTATGATTCTTTATTATTGAGGTGGCCATAGGTCACAAGGAAAGATGAAAACCGGTGGCGTCTTGCGGGATATATCAACTCTGTCCTCGCAGAGGAAACTATATGGATGGTTGGTTACAAAGGTAGCTGAAGATTTTGTGGTCCTGTCACAAAGTGGGCTGTGGTAGTAAGACTGTGGAGAAATCACTCTTCCCTCCTTCAGTCTAACCTTCTCATAGCTCCTATTGACCTTGTGAGGAAAAATGTAAAATGATACCGCATGGTAACAAATAGTGTGTATAATATGCTCTGTAGCAACTAAGGATGTGTGTGTGTGTGAGAGAGATTATCCAGTCATAGCTTTCCCTGCCATTTTATCTCATGTGCCTGAAAACACTGTGTTATACATTGCTAATTTCTGCTGATAAAAGCTGCTATTTAAGGAATAGCTGTAGAGGTTGGCTGAACAGCTAGTAATCTTAGTTGAGAGCAAAACTGAAAACCGAGGTATATGAAGCTTCCTGTCTGAAAAGAAAAGTATACTTGCTTATACTTGCTACTTTTCCAAACAAAATATAGTATCAGGATTGTTGCAGTCCATTTAGCGATTAACATAAAGTGATGAAATCAAGTTTATGCATTATTGCTTAGGTAGCATAGGACATTTTTGCTATCTTCTGTAAGTGTGCTTTGCTCCTCTGTGCCTGAGGCACTATTTACTATTATATTGTACCCCAGCCCAGGTCCCCCAAATGTAGAGGGCCATTTATGCATATATTCATAAAAATCTTACATGACTAGGCGGTATCTGTCACCTCCTCAAACATGATCCCTTTCTGCCAGCATGTTGTGCCATTTTTATTTTACAAGGGTCTTTTGAAAAAAAAGTGTTGCAGAATTAAATTGGATTTTAAATTGGGTTTTTAAATTATTTCATATCTTTTATTGTTGTTCCTGTGGTAGCAAGAACTAACTAAAACCTACCATAACTCCATTTTTTAAAAAAGTTTGTTTTAAAGTACTGCCGAATATTTTGATATCTCTGCTATAAAAAGAAAATAGCAAGGCCAACACAGTAATTTTTTTGTATCGTATTTTGCATATATAACTTGCCTAACTTCCAAATAAAGTAGCCTAAGCATTACTTTCCTCCTGTTCACTTTATCTTCACAACAACCCTGGGAGGTAGGTTAGGATGAATGGCGGTGATTATCCAAAGGTCACCCAGTGAGTTGCCATGGCTGCCTGCACATCCCTCCCCAGCTTTCTGATTTCTAGGCTGAAGTTTAGCCACTTGGATTGCCCAAGACTTGGATGGGTTCTTTATTTGTATCAGAAGCAGCAGCTACAATTACAAGCAATCATGCAAATTAATAAAAAGAAGTAGAAACAATTAACCTGAATTGTTTTGATTGCAGTGCCAAATGCATTTGATGTTGCAAGTACCAATTTCCTCCATATTGCACATTGCCAGTCATAAATTACATTCCATGAAGTGGGAAATAGTTAAGATATGTCATCCAGGAAACCTCATGTCAAATGATTTGTTTTTGATCTTGCAACCCCTGATCATCATCTGCAAAGTGACTTCTACCTTGCCTAGTCTTTCTAATGACCCAGGGGAAGTTCCTCATATAGTATCATCCAGTCTGATCACTCCTAGCTTGCCACATTTCCAGTGCAATTCACACCTTTCTTTGGTGCAATGGCCAGGTAAGTTCAGGAATAAATTGGGCGTCTACATTTTGCAACGCGCCACTTCTCCAAGTGCCAGCTAAGTAAAAGTCACCTCCATTAGAAAAGTGATTGTGGAGCCATGGGTAATGGTGCCAGTGGGCCTGTGTGGCACCACTGCCATGCAACCAGGCAACGTGAGATGCAATCATGCCTGCACCCCCTGGTCACACACCCCATTTAGATCTCTCCCACTCAGAAGAGGTATGAATGGAGTGTGCAGGGCTGTTCTGGCTCGTGATGAAGTAAGCTGTGGAACACAAAGATGTGTTCCACACCTATCCTGACTGTAAGACACTCTGGAACACATGGAAACACTTCTAGTATAGAAGTGTCTCTGTGCAGTACATATGGAGTGTTTTTCCACTGTCACTAGAAGTACTTAATGGGTACTTTTAGTGACAGTGGAAAAACACCCATGTATTCTCTGTTTGGGAATATACCAGCAGTATCCCTATTCATTAAGTGTGAAAAGGCTTCTAGTTTGCTGCCCTCTCAGAATACCAAAAGCTTGGAGTTATGGTAGGTCTTAGCTATTTCTTGCTAGCTGGCATAGAACAAATCTCTGGTGCTTTACACACAAAATAGATTGTATCTCTATTAACTAGTAGCAGAAGGCAAACATTGCCCTAATTTAAAGAATGCTGCACCAAATGTCAAATCAACCAAGAGCCCTGAGATTATCCCTCAGCAGCCAGGTTCCTTGCTTCTTGGCCCCTGCAGTGCTGCTCCTAGAAAAAGGAGGGAGATGGGATCTTGGAGCATATTTTCCATCTGGTGCAGAGGGACTTGGTGCAATGCTTGGCTTTTACACTGCAGGCTGCCAAATGACTGCTTGCTCTCTTAGCAGTTCCCAGAGCAGGTTTTAAAGACTTTGCACTTGAAGGCAGCTGGCATGGAGGCTTCACTGCAGTACTGTGCAAGACGGGAAGCAGTGGCGGAGGGGGGCAAGAGGAAGGCAACATAAATTTGGCCTCTTTAGTACAAGGAATAGAAAAACAGATATTTGGAATGGATCTCTGGACTTGCCGGATAAGTTGCAGCAATGTCTCAGGAAACAGATAGGAAAGGGAAGAAGTGGAGAGGGAAGTGCCAGAAATTTTTCACTTGGAAGAATATTAGTAGCTTATTTGCTCTTTCATCATGAATAGCAAGTCCAGCAAAGCTGATTACTGATGGAATATTTTCATTGGTTAAGGAGTAGTACATTTAGAGTTACAGACTGTAGTTTGTTTTGAATCTAAATATTGAGAGGGTGCAATCCCACAATCCTATTACTGTGCTTAGGATGAACACCTTACTTATTCACTCTTAATCTATTTTATGGTGCAGAATATGCTGGCAATATTGAGGGGATAGAAGAAACATCTACACACTGCTTCAGGCTGCAGGTGTAAAATGTTTGGTATTTTCTTAATAAACAAACCAAATTACTGCATTGGAAGAAAACTGAACATCATAAAACTTTTCCGCAAGCCCTTGCTTATAGTGGTAATATTATCTTTAAAGCATATGTTTTAAGTGCAGTTTTTAGATTTGAACACAAATCAGGAGAGTCCTTCCTGTCATGAAACTGGTATAAAAAGATTGTGTGAGCTGTTCTGTCCTCCACACCCAGTTTGCCCTCAAAAGTGGAATTTGACATAGGGCTGTCTCTTTCCAGGAGATCTTTTCAGAAGACCACAGTGCCCAGTTATTCCTCAGGCAGAGATGGGGAACTTGCAGCTCTGCGGAGGTTGCCAGAATGAGACGCCTTCAACTCCTGATGGTTGGCAGTGCTGCACCTGGCTAATGGGAGCTGGAAATTTTTAACATCTGGGAAAACAACTGGCTCCCCATCTTTAGGTTTCTAGTCTGCTGTTGAAATGAAATGTATGTCTTATATGATTTTATCTTTTGTAAACTCGATATGGTCAAATGACTAATCAATAAAGTTCATTTCATTTCTAGACTGCCATGCAAGTAGTGGTCCCAGAAAGGTTACGAAAGAAACCAAAACGTTTTACCATATGTGGTGGACATGCGAAAAAGCAAAAAAGTACTGGGCGATAATAGGCAACCTGATGAGACAAATTTTGAAGTGTAATTTTATGTTTAAACCAGAATGGTTTTTGCTGGGAATAGTTGATGGTAGTTTAAATACCATAAAGAATCTGATATTATATATGGTGACTGAAGCAGGATTGTTATACGCGCAGAAATGGAAGGATGAAGAGTTACCTGCGGAGGAGGATTGGATAATTAAACGGATTGAAATGGCCAAAATGGACAAACTGACAAACTTTTTAAGGGACAAAACAGTGAATAAGTTTCTAGAAGACTGGAGCCCCCTTATTGATTATCTACAGGACTTGGAGGTGATGACAGAGGGCTTTGGCTAATGCGTATGGAAAAGAGTAAAAGGCATACAAGGGAAGCAAAGAAATAAATGAAGGAGTCGGAAGAATGGAGGAAGTCACGCAGAAAATATCAAAGCATTGTAATATGGAGAAGTGGGGAATATTAATGTTGGAATTATTACTATATAATTTATTAGTTGTTATAACATGGGGTGTTTTTCCACTCTCACTAAAAGTACCCATTAATGGGTACGTAACGGCATTTTTGTACCCATTAATGGGTACTTAATGGGTACTTCTAGTGACAGCGGAAAAACACCCATGAAATGTATTTTTGACTCATGTAAACTGCCTTGGGCAAAAATTGTCTTTGAGTTGTTGATTATACTTATTTGCTGTACTTCTTGATGTAATGATTGAATTTGTATTGAATTTTGTTTTTGTATTGTATATTTGTTGTAAACCGCCTTGAGCAAATTTTACGTTTGGAAAGGCGGTTTACAAATAAAAATGCAAATGATTGGAAAATGCTGTTGGAAAATAAAAATTATATGGAAAAAAAAACCCAAAACATTTCAAAGCAAAACAAAAAATGCAAATGATTCAAAACTATAGTAAAATATATACGGTAAAAAAGAGGGCAGCCACATCACTGGCAGTATAAACATCTCCTTAAATAATTTAGAAACAAAACTTTATATATCAGAGGGGCAGATGAAGGAGGGGCCCACGTGGACCGTCCTGAAATGCCAACGTCACGCTACTTCTACTTGCTCCCCGTCAGAAGCCCCCAGCTCGCCACTCGTCACTGCCGAATAGTTGCCATCTCCTATTGGCGTCATAGTGGCGCTGGCTGGAACTTCGAAGTCCACCCTCGTTCGAGAAAGCCACGCCCCCCATTCATAATTTGCGCGCCGCTTCCGTCATTCACCGCTCCCTTCCCTGGCGGAGGTCGGTGAGCGGGAAGCCACGCCCACTTTGCCTGCTCATTGGCTTAGCGTGGCAGCGGGGGCGGGGTTACGATGCAGCTTTCGTGGATCGGCGGAGGGGAGAAGCGAACTAGTCGAGAATGGGCGTGGTCAAGGCCGGGGAGCCCGGATGTGATCTAGGCGGCGGCAGGAGGCTCCTTGTCGGCGGAGGAACCGCACGAGTAGCACGAGAGGGAAACGAGGCTGGGGACGGAGGGGCGGGGCCCATGGAGGGAGCGCGAGGGCCTCGACGCGGGGTAAGCATTGCTGCTGCGGCAGTGCGGGCCGGGGCGTTTAGGTCGGGGGGGGGGTGAAATAGGGGAAGCGGTTTGGGGGGGAGGGGGAGGAAACCACTTGGGCAGAAATCCAGTGCTGTGCAGTAGGTGACTGTGAGCCTGAAATGGAGGCGAGTTAAGGAAGGTTAGAAGATTACACCGGCTGTGGGCACACCTAAGGTTTAATCCAGCTTCAGTCCACTTTCGGAGCGAGAGAATACATCAGCAAAGCGACAGGGCGTTTTCTCTCAGTGTCAAAGAACTCCGAAAATTCACCTTTGGGGCAGAAAATGTGGAAAGAAAATAACTGCCCACTTTGCTTGACGTCTTCTCTCGCTCTGGAGGTGAACTGAAGGCGGATTAAACCTGAGGTGTGACCACAGCCACTGGCATTTGAGATTGTGGAAGAGTGGGTAGGTAACATTGCCTTAACGTCAGAGGGAAGTTGCTAGTGGCAGGGATTTGTGTCCTGGCCTGGAGGCGCTGAACGGTGTTGGGACAAAAAAGCGATGGGAACTCTGCACGTTTTCAGAGGAACTGTCTTCCTCACCATCAGCTTCCTTGCCTAAACTCTGACACTGAGGTTGTTGGTGAAGCCTGGATGGGAAAAAGCTGGGGGGGGGGCATGGCAAGAGGGAGCAGAAGGGAGGCAAAACGTGGGTGCTTAATTTTCATTCATTTTCCCTTACTCTGCCTTCGAGGTCCTGAAGGCGACGTTTTAGCTTTACAGGGGCTTTGAGAGGTAGATTGGGTAGAGTGTTGTGTGTGAAATGCACTAAAGCCTATTTAGTGGGTTTCTTAATTTAGGAAGCTTTTTACTGATTCTGTATGTCTGTACTTCCTGCTTTAGCTGCTACAGGGTACTGGCTGGCTTCCTGACATTTATGTAGGCCCAGATGATTGGGGGATGTCTAAGGAAAGAAGGATCAAGGGGGTAGTCGGGAGCATACTTGGTGGGCTGGTAAAAGGTAAAAAAGAGACATAGGTCGTACTGTGATGCGTCCACTGATAAGGAAATGGTTTCCATGCTAGGCAGGTAGTAGAAGGGGTGGTGGTGTCTCATATAGATAAGTAATCTTGCCAGAAAAGTGTCATAAATATTTTGCAGTAGAAAGCATATTATTAGGCTTAGATTGGGGGAGTTTAGGGTTAGTGTACTAAATTACTAAAGTTCACAGAGTGACTTTATTTATTTATATTTCTATCCCGCCCCATACCCGAAGGTCTCTGGGCGGGCAACGATGAATTAAATAACAGGTTAAAAACAGGATACAAAGTAAAACAAGATTCAGATTAAAATGGGGTACAAATTAAAACAAGATACACAATTAAAAACACCTTAAAAATTCAACAGATTTAAGCCTTACACTCAATAGTGCATAATAGTGATTATTAAGAGACTTTAGGCTATCTCTTAGTTACTCTGTGTTAAGGAAGTGTTTCTGTGTGCTGATTTTGAAGAATTTTGTATTCTGCCCTATAGCATTGAGGGCATAAATAAAGCTTGGTGAATAAAAACATACCACTGAAACTTAAAAAAAATGGTCAGGACTGAGTGTAAAGTGAGCTCAGTGCCATGGTGAAAGAGAAAGCTACCAGATTTTTTGATGAGCCATAGGGCTTGCTAGGTGCTGGATTGTGAGGCTGGTATCAAAGAGGAAGCTCCCTGTCCTTGTGTGCTTTGATAGGGAACTGAGTTATTAGAAGGTTGGCCTACTGGAATTTGCACATAACATTTGACTTTATAAGATGGCATTAACGCCAACTAGTGCAGGATGAAGCAATGGCTTGTGAGTTTGCCACAGTGGGTGAAGCAGCTTAACTGAATTGGGTGCTGGAAGTAGATAATTTCCTATTTTGCTGGAGGTTGTCTCTTGCTCCTGATACCTGATCTTGGTCTTATTATGCCCTGATGGTTCTGGCTTCTGGAGCAGTTTGGCTGACTCCTTGCGACCCTTAATGACATTTCTTCACTTCAGCAGGGGTTTCTTTTTAACACTGGTCTCTCCCATAGGTAGAACTGTACAGCCACAATGGATGATTTAAACCTGCATTACAGGTTTCTGAACTGGAGGAGGAGGATTCGAGAGATTCGGGAGGTACGAGCCATCCGTTACCAAGAGAGATTCAAACATATCCTTGTTGATGGAGATACTTTAAGGTAATAGTTGGTGCTGGGAAATGCAGGTGAACTGGAGGAATCTGTCAGAAGCTAAAAATATAAGCATCCTATGTGCTATGTTTATTGTTACAAAAAGAGCCTAATTCTTGTTTTTAGTATGGATGGGAAGGACGATTCTGGGAAATAAACTTAAGTCTCCAAGATAGATGGCTGCAGCTCATTTTTATTTAAAGAAATTATATCTGTTGTTGAGTGTGTCCCTGAAGCTTTTATTTCAAGATAGTGGTGTGATCATAGTATGTAGTGCTTGGGGTGTAGGATCCATTTACAGTTCAATAAAATGCAGTTTTGGCTAAACTATTATGTAGTACAACACAGCAATATTCCAGTGTATTAACATCTTTCTTTTTAATTGGTAAATAAATCATATTAAGCTGAGTTCTGGGACCGATTACCTTTTAGTTCGTTTTTGTAGCTTAGAAGTAGTCTTGTAATGTTTCACGATATTATGGCTCATAGAAGTAATAATAGTAACTAAAACGGATGAGAATTTTTCTGAATAATTTACTCTCGTTTGTTGGAAGTAACATCTAGCCTACTCAATGTCTTGAGAAAATGTTACAGTTGTTCAGGAGTGTTTCCTTAGCAAGAAACAACTATAGAAATTTTAGATTTGCAGTACTCGTAATTCTTTACTGTTTAATTATTCCCGTTGCTGTGGATGTAAATAGTCAGGCCTTCATTCTCATCTAGCTTGACTAAAGGAAAAACTGACCTCTTCTCTCTTCTGCAGTTACCATGGAAACTCTGGTGAAGTCGGCTGTTACGTTGCTCCTCGCCCACTAACCAAAGACAACAATTATTTTGAGGTAACTCATTTTACCATGCAAAATTGGCTGGGAGCAGTAGCTCTCATCAAAGCAAGAGTGGCGTTCTTGAAGCCACCTGTTTGATTTCTGCCATTCCAGAAGAGGGGACTGAAGCTCACAGAAGGAGAAACTTCAGGATAGTGGAGCTGTCCACAACAGTGGCTGGTCAGCCATGTTCCAAACCTAAGAATTGGGAAAGTCCTTTTAAAAATTATTTTGTAATCAATCCAAAGTATGTTGTTATTATTTGTTGTAATTTTGCTAGCAAAGACTAGGATACTGTCATACCTATAGCAGGGGTGGTATCCAGTGGTTTGAACCAGTAATGTCTTGGTAATTTTGATCTGCTGAAGGCTTAGTGGACTCAAGTCACATGTGGGTAATATTAAAAGGTGGAATTTAAAGTTTATCTTTAAAAATAAAAAGGTAAGGATAGGAGAATGTGAAGAGTCATAAACTAAAAACAGAGGGGATTGGATCAAGCAAAGAGTTTCTGCTAAAGCGCTAGTGGCTTTAGGCTTCAGCAAGGTTTATAAAGCCCATCTGTTGCTAGTGGTGGACTACTGTGAGTTCAGTAAACCTTTTGCCACTGTTGTTTTCATGGGGTGTGAAAACTTGGGGATTGTGTCAGAAGTATGCATGATTCCTAAATAGTGTGTTTAGTTTAAAGTGCAGATGACAAGTAGCACATATTCCAATTTGTTCCTAGGTATCAATTGTAGACAGTGGTGTACGGGGGACCATTGCTGTGGGGCTGGTGCCCCAGTATTACAGCCTGGACCACCAACCTGGATGGCTACCAGATTCAGTTGCCTACCACGCCGATGATGGCAAGTGAGTTAACAAGCTCTTTGGCAAGCTCTTTGCAGGAGCTTGGGTGAGTTCACAAGTGTCACTTTCTGGATATGGTTGTATGACAAGCACTGTGGCCCTTTACATGTTCCTAGGATGATGTTTCTTCATGTATTGATGACCAGGTACACACAATATGAAGGAGATAACAGTAAATGATCTATAACCTTAGAGGACTACCCTCTGACAACTTAAGGTTTAATACTAGGCTATGACTCTCTTATTATAAATAGTAGAACTGAATTTCCACCAAACCCAACCAGAAATAGGATGTAATGGGAGATGGTATTCAGCAACATCTGTTGTACGTTAGGCTGTTCGTCAATGGTGTAGGAAAGAACTAAAAGAAGGTAGACATAACCTAGCATTAAACCTTAAGTTGTGAGAACATTATAGATGATCTGTAAGGTTATAGATCATCTCAGTGTTATTTCATTGTGTTTATCTGCTGGCTTAGTAGGCAGTGCTTGTCACCAGAGGTCTTTTCATGATCTGTTTGCTTTTTTTCACCACCTAGACTCTACAATGGCCGAGCCAAGGGCCGTCAGTTTGGAACAAAATGCAGTTCTGGGGACCGAATTGGCTGTGGTATTGAGCCAGTGTCTTTTGAAGTCCAGACAGCTCAGATATTCTTCACCAAAAATGGAAAACGGGTATGTTCTAACAATTTTCTGTTGATGACATTGTGGATAGCAAGAGTACAGAGAAGTCCTGCTGGATTGAACCAAAGCCCCATCTAGTACATCCATCTTCTGGGAGGCCCATGAGCACGAAACAGGCATGATTGCACCCCTTCACTCATGTAAGCCAGTGCCCAGCCCTTCAAAAGTAGAAAGGGAGATGCAAACAACACTTACTTTAATGGATTGTATGGTGACTTCTGTTCCATTAAACCCAAACGTTTAGTGACAGTCCACACATGATCTCCTGTCATTTCCTTACCTGCCTAAACTAACTTGTGTGCCTACTGTACCCCTTACTTCATCCTCCCTCTTCCTGCATTTCCCCCCCATTCCCCCCCTTTTTAGGCTGCCCTTCTTTCTCAAATCGTTTCTGCATCCTGTTGTTTTGCTCTCCATCCACCTGCCTGTTTGTTTGCCCCCCCTTCTGCCCTCTCCCTTCCTAACCTGCCATTCTCGGACCTTGTGCATAGTTACCTGTTAGCCTCCTTGTACTTAGGTGAACATGAGAATTCATCCTTTTGTTCCGTCTGAACTTTACTGGATAGACATCTGTTGCCCTGCTTTCTAGTAAGCTCTCTGTGGCCTTGTCTTCCATGAATTTTTCTAATCCTGTATAGAAATTATTCACATTAATGGCCTGTCGGCACACAATACCTTGCTGGAGCCAAGCAAGCATGAGCTGGAATAGGATATGGCACAGGGATTTCCTTGCTTTATGCTCCTGAAGTCATTCTCCAGATGTGAATCAGAATGTGGTGATGGAACTCTGGAATACACCAATTTGAATTGCAGGAGAAATTGCTTATTTTACTGCTTCCACCTATAAAAGCTCTTTAACATGCTAGGGAAGGAGCTGTGCTGTATCTTTTCCTTTGCTGTTCTAATTCTCTAATTGAAATGAGTTTTTCCCCCCTCTTATCTTGGTGGAGGGATCCAGGAATCTCCCCCTTTGTTTTCCTTTAGTCCAGAATGGTTCAGCCCAAGAACTCTGCCAACTCACACTGCCAGTTCCTCCTGTGTAATCTATAGAATGGCTCTTGGCCAGGACAATATACCGGTCTGTTTAGCAGAGTAGGTGCTGTGGTATGTATAACAGGGAGTCTGTTTTCCTTCCACAGGTAGGCTCAACCATAATGCCACTCTCTCCCGAGGGACTCTTCCCAGCCGTGGGGATGCACTCCCTGGGAGAAGAGGTCCGGCTTCATCTTCATGCAGAGTTGGGCAATGAAGAGGAGGATGACAGCATCATGATGGTAGACAGCTGTGAGGATGAATGGGACCGGCTTCATGATGTGAAAGTCTGCGGCACAGTGAGTGAGCATCGTTTGTGGTGGGGGTGGGCAGAGGCTGAGCATTGGACCTCCTGGATTTTGGTGTCTTTGCTTTGGGAAGGTCTTTAACAGAGGACCCTCCCGGGACTAGCTGCTTATATACGCCAGTGTTACTTTGGGAGTACAGCCCAAGGATGTGGCAGCCCGCCTCTCAGGGGTGTATCCTGCCTAGTCAATAGTGTATTTTGTCATCCTTTTTGACTGTGCGGGGTTCAGCAGCAGAATGGGGCCACCAAAATGCACTTGGGAGATTTCCTGGGTACACTGAAGTATTCAGGTGCATCAAATCAAGGGGGCATTCCTAAAGTTCCTAAATCACCCTGATGTGATCTGGTTGAGGCTCTAGGATGAACAGAGTGTTGTAGCATCAGCTGTGGGGTGGGATGAGGAAAACAGGAAGAAGAGACGAAAAAGTTGGCTCGTCCAAACCCACTGCGGTTTATTGTGGGATTCAGGAGAAGGGAATGAATGTCTTCCCAGGACTGTGTTTTACACGTCTTTTGGGAAGAGCAGAAAACAAACAAAGTATATTTCCCCTTCTCCCCACCCCCTCCCACCAGCATTCAAATGTTCACATTGAGGGAGGGTAGCGAGCTCCACATTTGAGTTAAGATATTCAGCTGGGATGGAAGAGGAAGAAGGTGCCTCCTTTATCCCCGTGAGACCTGAATAGTACTGCAAGATCCAGACTGGCTTGGAGCCTTAAACAGGATAAATCCTCATAGGCAGATAGATTATACAGCAACATTTTGTTGCAGATCCCGTTCTTTGTTATGATAAGCATGACATCTCTGTGTTTCTTTTCTTGCAGTGGTGGATATTAGGGGAAATAAGAGTGACATCGCTATTCTTTTCTCTTAATGAGATTCTAGCTTTAAATGCAGTGTGCCAAAATGTATTATAATGCCCATGTAAAGACAGAATTCTGTACCTAGGGTGTAAATTTGCGCTCCTTTTAAAGGGATAAGTATGCAGGCAGGGAAACTTGGTGGGGCCAATTAGCCGGATGCACTGGTGGGAGGCACCACTGTGAGCTAACATTTGAGTGGAGTGTATGACAGATGTGCTGAAAATTACTGGAACAGAAGTAGATTCTGGTTCTTTTAAACGCTCTTTTCTGTAGTGGTGGATTCTGGGTGTCTCGCAGTTCTCTTATTTGATTCTGTGGCTGTCCTTTCTGCTTTCGGTTCTTGGCTGGTTCAAAGTATGACGGCAGAGGCCCGTTTTCATTTTGAAACTTTATACAAAATTGTAGAAACATCGCTTCTTACATGCAGTCATGTCATGTACGCAAGCTAGAGTTCATTTTTCTCAGGAGACAGAGAGCAACGTCTTGGCTGTCAGTAGAGACTGTATTGATTGTGATGCAGAAGGTGACTTGCAGGAATGTAGCTGAAGAAAGGCATTGGCAGGTCAAGGTGCTTGGATGGGGTGGACAGGGATGCTGGAATGAAAGCGGGGAGAGTACAGAGTGTAACAACGGTGACAGAACCCAGCTGCTCAAGATTGGCAGATTTAAGGTCTGTAGTCCTTTTATATTTAGACTGGTTGTTCAGCCTACCATGGAGCTCTCTGGAAGTCCAGGGTGCTTGGCCTGAGCCTGTTCTACCGTTTTCTTCAAGTAGCAAAAAATAATTGTGTTGCTGGCAAATAATTCAGGAAACCTCTCTGCTCTGAAGTCCCTGGGAAACCTGTGGACTGCCAGCTGGCACCCTCTTGTGCTTTCTGTGCTGGTCTTAAAAGCATTTATCTCTGGTGTTCCCAAGGGCGGGCACTTGGCATCACGCTGCAGTTGCAAGGGCTAGGCAGAATGCTCCAGCCTTCCCTCCCTTGCAGACTGGGGAAGAATACAGTCTCCATCCAAAAAATAATCGGAGGTGACATAATCCTTAAAAGGCAGGCGGGGGGGGGGGTACCCAACTGGTTGCTTTGCAGCTGTGGGAGTGCACTCACTGAGGCCTGAGAGTCCAAAGCTGCCATTTTGAATTCTTTCTGATAAGGATTTGGCAGGTAATGGTCACTAGGTGACCCCAGATGCAAAAGCTGCAGCCCACTGGGCTAACAACAGCAGTGTTACAAGAACTGCTCTGGAGTCGTATCTTAGACGTTCTTGTGTGCAGGATCTTTTAAGCTAAAGGCTTGGTTTGTTTGTCATGCCGCCTGCTGCCAATCCTCAGAAATGGGGGAAATGATTGTGCTGATTCTAATATAGTGTTTGTTGACCAAATCCAGAGGAGGAAGAGAAACTGTTTCCTCACTGTATCAAACAAATCAGCAAGAGCAACCTGAGGAACAAATTTACAGGCTGAGACTTACAGTACAATAATTCTGAGTTCTGAGAGCCAGTCAGAGGGTGCTGAGCTCACAGGCCTTAAGGCAAAATTCTGGGTTCTTTTGCATCCAGTGACTCTGTGCGTTAGGTCACCCTCACTGCCGATGAAGTCAGAGATCCCTTCTACCTATTACCAACCAATGAATTTGTCCCACATCAACCTGGGGGTTCTGCAGCATAACCATTCCCTTTTCTTAGCTAAAGAAAAGGAGCTTGCTTGTTTAAAGGGCCCAAAGGAAAAGAGAAGGAGAAGGGAGAGAAGGAAGCAAAAATATTAACTCTTGGCAAGTTCTGTTCTTGGAACAAGCACTGACCATGAGGTTGGCCCAGGGTTCTAAGCGTGTACAAAACAGAACTCTTATAGAAGAAGGGTTGTTCAGGCACGGTTGAAAACAGGGCTCTGATGAATAGAAGTGGCACAGTATAATAGGTGATCGTTCTAGAGAAAGCTCATCCCATCACCCAGTGGTGAAAAATTTCCTTGTTTAAATGGAGTCTTCCTCCCCTGAGACTAATGATGTGATGCTTATAAATTATTGGTACAAATAGCAAAACTTTGGAAAACTTAGCTCAAAACTTTGGAAAGAGCCAGAGGGGAATGCAGTATCTTGGAGAGACAGTGGACAAGGGGATGGATCATTGTTGTTGATGGCCAGTTCGTACTGTTCTTTTGTTGACTTCGTGGGGCTGAGTTGGTGCTGAAGCCTGAGGCCAAATTCCTTGCTTAAAATGGTCACTTATCCCTCCAGCTTCTGTTCCTCATAGTTAAATCGTACCCATGTGTTTTGGCCCCGTGGCTTAAATGGTCACTTATCCCTCCAGCTTCTGTTCCTCATAGTTAAATCGTACCCTTTTACATCTGGCATGTTCATCAACCAGTTATGAAATATGCCTGGAATATCTGGCCATTCCATGTCTGTTTGTATATTGCCTGCTTATAACCTTGGGATCTCTGAACAGTTCTCTCCTTTTAGGTGGAGTAGTGTGAACCCCAGAACCTTGGACTACTTGGATCCCTAGATTTCTAGTCCGTAAAACATTTCTACTGATCTTTGGTCCAGTCCCACTTATTAACCATAACTTATGCCATAATCTAATGATAAAGTTAAAAAGGACATACAAAGCGGCTGTGATCTTGAATCTCTGAAAGCAGACCAGTATTGTTATTTAGGTACAGTTGTTCATTGCATAACATGATTGGCTGTGGTTTCCAGGAATGGAACCAATCACAGTTGGGAATATGCAGACATGCCCCCTACCTACCAGTTTGCAAAGGCAGCAGAGTCATCTATAACACAACTTCCATAGAGGGAAAACTGAACTATAGAAGGAAAGCTTGTGTTTCTTAGCTATTGCATATGAGTGAAAGTGCCTGTTATATACAGTATAGTAGTCATTCCATGTGCTGAATAATCTAAGTACTCCAGATTCAGCAGTCTGATTTGTTGAGGTTCATGGAAATAAAGTGTGTATGCATGGATTTTATTTTTAGATTTTGCAGAATGTTTCTGGTTTTGAAATGAAAGAGCAAGGATCTATGCATATTGGTATCTGAAATTATAGCTACTGATGACCAGTTACTTTAAAATGTAACAGAGTAATGCAGAGAGATGCTTTATTTAAAAAAATGAATTGAGATTTTATGCCAGTTTTGCACAGTTCTTCTCTTTTTCCTCTTTCTCTTGAAACTGTAGCATAGAGGTAGACCTGGATATTAGGAGAGTTGGAATATTTGATTTGAGTACACAGAAAGAAAGAAGCTGATCTGGAGGGCCACAGGCTATGTTTAGCTTTTGGTACCAGAAAGGTGTGGTAGAGAACAGTTTTAAAAGCTTGTTACATATAACCCAGGGCTACCTCCTTGTGGCAAGTTATTCCCCTTTCCAAATATTTATTTTATTTAGTTATTTGCCTTTTTATCCAGTCCTATAGCTGGTCCCAGGACAGGTTACAACATTTAAAATCAAATATAAACATATTAAAACAATAAAAGTGTCTGAAAATTGGAGAGAAAAACACAAATCAACCCGATGGCATTGCACATCTTCATTGATTTCTCTGTGGCTGCATGAAACACAGATGAGTGAGGAGATACATGGGGATTAAGAGTGAAAATGTGAGAATGTGGATGTCTCTCCTCATGGGGGACTCCATGCTGACTTAACCATGTGTTTTGGCCCCGTGGCTTAAATTTAGAAAAGCGTTTGAGCTTTTGAGCCTGCTATTTGGGAATGAATCGATTTTGCTCGAAAGCCTCTCTCCGTTGCAACTAGATACTGGCTTGGACTGCCTGGTATTTTGCAGTACAGAACATCTGTAAAGCTAGCTAGGCTAGAGGAAGTGCCAAAGAGACATTCCAGACTTTTCTTGAGAGCTGCTTGTTCTTCCAGATTGAAAGGGTGACTGGAAGCCTAGCTCTTAAGCCAAAATGTACTTCTATTGATGCCTTTGCCCCAACAAATACTTTGGGTTGTCAGCATTTGCCAGCTCTCTCTTGTAGGCTGTTTGGCTGCTGCATAATACCACAGATGTCTGAACAATGCACTGTGCTTTTAGACAAGGTTGGAAGGGAGAAGTCAGGGTGTGGCCATGCTAATGGGAGCTGGTCATCTTTCATACGGCAAACTTTCTTGAAGCATCCATCTTGCTTTTGATCCTCCTTCCTTGCACCATCTTCTGACCTTGTAAAGGAGAGCAGTTATAGAGACATGCAGAGTGTTACAAAGAGCACCATGTTTTCCCTGTGAGGCAAGGGAGCCCGGTGCCCTGTCCTGCACATGGCAGAGGGGTGCAAGCCAGCATGTATCCTCAGTGTGGGGGAAATGTTCTTGTGTTCCGTTCTTCCATCCTTCATCTTCAGGTCTCTTTCTTGCTGCATCCTGCAGGTTAAGCAATGTTTTCCCGTTGCAGAGGGAAGCCAAATTTATGCACACACTTCTGCAACTAGCTTCATCTTAGTTATTCCTCTTTAAGTGAAGGGTGGAATGTGAATTTAAATAAGAAATAAAATATATGGGAACTGGAAAACTTTTAAAGCCCATCTCAGCTAAGCGACCTGACATATTAAAACAAGTCAGAAATAAAGAGTGTGTATATGGTCTGGGAAAATAAAAGGGATTTTGTTTAGTGCCTGAGGGATGTCCAGCTTGGTACTACATTGGTTATCAATGATTTGATCACTGCTCAGCAGAGAACTGTGCAAGATGCTGATGAATGGTTGAGGTTCTTGGACCAGGTGGTCACCACTCTTGGAATGAGCGAAAACACAAATTAATTTCTTTGTCAGAACTTGTCTGCCTGATTATTAGTGATTTTTCCATATCTTGTTTGTCCAGTCTGATCTATTTATTATGTCAGTGTTCTCTTTTAATTTTAAATATTAAGCGATTGGTAGAACATTATGTTGTTATGCTTTTGTAGGCTACTGTTATATATGGTATTTTGATGTAGTTGAATTGTTGCAGTATTTAAATTAACAGTAAAAAAAAAATGAGAAAAAAACCGTTGGCATTAAATAAACCTGCCTAGGAACAGAGTTTGGGCCTGGTCCTGCTACCACTGTAAAGACCTTTTTTTCCTCTGGTGCACTTCAAAGAGTGGTAAGACTTGCATAAGGTCAAATGCAGGTCCTAATGAAGCGGCCTACTAATATGATGGACACTCTTTAGTTGGTTGGGCTGTGTAACCCTTAGAAAGTGAATTATCCACTGCAGTGAGCTGGAAGTTTGTGCAGCTGCATGAAGATTATCAAGAGGGTTTTGTGCCCGATTCTGATGTTCCAGTTACTATATTCCATAATTTCCAAATGTGCACGTATGTGAAGGAGAGAATTTGACAGCAAAAGTGTGCTTTAAAAGTAATGCCTGGATTACTGGATGTATTGGGAAGAAGATGAGAAGCAAACCAAACAGGTCTGCGTTGTCTTTACCACTCATTTTACTTTTGGTTTCTTCTGAGGGACATTTACCTGTAAAATAAGAGGATGACTTTTTGTTGCTGCTTTAATATTGTTTCACAAGCAAAGCCCTCAAAACTCTCTCATTTGTACCTTAGATAAGAATTGTGAAGCATCAATTAAATGCAGGTAAGAAAAAATTTAAAGAAAAATTTCAATCCCTTTGGACCGATACAAACACAACCTCTAGTTTTAGCACAGAGATTGCTGAAGATGTTTTTGCAAAACAGCAGTCTGGGTGGGGTATATAAAGAGGTCAGTGTGTGCTGCTTGGGAGACCCTGGTTACTGAGGTTCTAACTGGGTGTAAAGGTGTAGTATTGATCCAATGTGGACCATAAGTTGGTTTTAATTAGCTCTGTGTAACCCCACACCTTGCCTATTGGAATGTGAACGTGTCCCAGTGTAGCAGTGCATTACCTTAAGCAAGTGATGTCCAGACACACAGTTAGGGTTGCCACATTCTGGTTTCTTTTCTTCTGTTTTTTCCACAACAAAATATCCTCTGCCGAAATGAGACTTGGGGTTTATTAAGGACAGGTGAGGTTTTTTTGCAACCTGCCTTGTAGCTTTAGAATGTACTGCAAGTTTAATCTGTCTTCCACTGCTGTTAGCTTAGCATAGGGCTCACTTGACCAGTTCAGAGAACGAGACCTGCCTTTGCTTATCTGAGAGGCTGACCTGTTTGTCTTGGACACTTTTTTTGCTTGATCCATTGGAAACTTCCCCTTATAAATTATGGTTCGAAACAAAGTGCCATCCAGAAGGGCTCTGGGTGGAATTCCTTTTTTATCCTTGCAAGTCTGGTAGAAGTGTAACTCTGGACTAAGCATTCAAGACGAGACAGGCTCTGTCTGCTGGCGTTCTGAATCTTTCTGCTTTGAGCCCAGTGGGTAGCTAGCCAGGTAGTGAAGTATGGGACTGTTATGCTAAGAAGCAGCATACCTTCAGTTTGCCAGATGTTTGGGAACAAACAGAGTACGGCTGTTTCCATTTTCCTCTGCCGAGATATCTGGCTGGACTGTCCTGGAGCTGTGGTTCACAATTTTAGCCCAGAAGCATTTCCGCCAGCACTTCTGTACATGCCTCACTTCTGTCCTGTAAAGATCTGTGATTTGAACTCATTGTGATCCTAAACAACCCCTTAGAACATGTAAAGGGCTTACTTCTTTATTTCAACATTTATCTCAGCCATTCCAGGTCACTGTGTGTGAGGAGAGAAAAAGGGTGTTTTTCCACCATGCTCCTTTAATCCGGATCTAAGAAGATCCGAATCTAAGGAATGGGTACTTTCCAATGTGTTTCCATGGGTGGTCTAGCACCCAGTAGCAATGGGTGCTAGCCTCCCTGCTGTGGAAACACTGGAGCATCCATTTGCAAATCCAGATGGACCCACAAGGGGTCTGCCTGTCACCCCAGGTGTTTTGGGGGGCAGGGGGTACAATCTCCGAAGTCCCTCCGAAGTCTCTTCGGAGGTTAGCAAAGGCTCCGAAGTCCCTCCGAAGGCAACTTTGGAGATTAGCAAAGGCTCCGAAGACAAACCCCTTGCGAGAGCTTGCATATTAATTAGCTCCTTGTGAGCAGGGATGAGTCAGCCTCATTAATATGTACCTCTTTCCATGCCTGAAGGTAACAGTCCACTTTGTTCTCCATTTGTTCTCGGAGGACTGTCTTAGGAGCCTTTGCTAATCTCCGAAGGCAACTTCGAAGTAACTTCGAAATGGCTTCGAAATGACTTTGAAGCCTAGGTTTTGGGGCTCCCCCCCATGGGTGCCCCTCCCCCTAGCCTCCTCTAGACCCCATTGCCAAACTAACGTGGAAACAGGCTCCCTTTAATCTGGATTTTCTGCCTGAAGACCCCATTGTAGACCCCATTAATGGGGTCTACAGAAAATCCGGATTAAAGGCTGAGATGTACCCATATGATCCGGATTTCCCCAGCGGCGGTGGAAACAAATGTGTCCCAAGTGGGTGCTGTGGTGGAAATGGGGTCATCCGGCTCACACCCAAATGGGTCCCTAATGGGTGCAAAAATGGGTACTTTCTGCTAGTGGAAAAACACCCAAAAACACTTTTTTATCCTTAGCACAAGACCCAACCGCATGTGTTCTTTAGATTCGGATATGAAGCTGAAATTGTTTCAGGCCTCAGAGGTGAGTCATAGAATCTCTGCTTATTAACGGTATGTGTAAAATGACCCTCTGAGAAAGTGTATAGAATTCCTTGTCCTGTCACAGATTCAAGAAGACAGAGCAAAAAGACTGAGGGACACTGCCGCAGCCATCACTCTCTGCTTGGTGCTGCCCTGGCCTGATGGAAAAATGAAACGCATGGCTTGAATTCTTCTCTTGGATAAGTTAATATTTTGTTTATGAAAGGCCCACTCTTCAAAGGCTGGGTGTAGGTTTTCAGCACACTGGCAGCGTGGGAGGTAGGCGTGGGTTTGATGTGTGTCTCTTGAAAGTGTATGTCTGTCTCTGAAACTGGTTGCCCTGGAATTTTGAATGTCTGGATTGCAGTAGCCTGAAGCCACTTGCTTTCCATTGGTCATTTTGTTTTAGAATCCTCAGTGTCTTTCCTCTCTTTCCTTCCTTTTTTAAAAAATGTCTTTTGCTTGACTAACTTTTAAATTTGAACTTGGTGGGATCAGTGGGCAGGATTTTTCTTCCGTTGGGAATAACTGGTCCAGGCAAAATGATCCCCAAAATATATAATTAATCCTCACTTCAGGATATTTCTAACTGAAGAAATTCCCAGAATTAGTTTTTATTATGGTCTTCCTTTTTCACAGCATCAATGAGCAGTTCCTGTGCTGGGAGTCTGCTGTAAAATTCAGTACCACCTGATGTGAGGCCAGAAGAGGATGACAACCTGGTCTAGGTCAGGGATGGGTCACATGCTATATGTCACCCTCAAATTACTGTCCATGGCCATTTTGCCAGGGGCCAGTATGGACAAAAGTGAATGTAGCAGCTCCTTGACTGATCTGTGCAGATCAGCAGAGATAGGTGTGTTTTAACCACTTCCTACCCTAATCCATGAAGTTGTCATAAGAACATAAGAGGAACCCTGCTGGATCAGGCCACAGCCTATCTAGTCCAGCATCCTGTCCCACACAGTGGCCCACCAACTGCTCATAGGCATCTCCAGCAGGTACAAGGGCAAACCTTCTCCTGCTCTTGAGTCCCAGCAAATGGCCCTAGAGGCACCCTCCCCATCCCAGTGATTGGGAGGAGAGCAACCTAAATCAAATCCTCATTAAGTACAGTTGCCCCTTTTCCCCTTTTGCCTTTATTAAAATGAAGAAGTTCCTTTGTCTATGGAAAGGAGTGGGATGACAAGTGCTGGAGCCTTGTCTTGGCATGCCAGACCAGGCCCTTAGTTTTGTTTAGACAGGCACCATGGAAATCAGTTTCTGAGTTCTGATGCTCATCATATTTAGGGTTTGAGTTGAGAGGAGAAGACAACTGATAGCTCTTGGTGGAGTCCCTACTCTTTTTTTTTTTCTGGGGGAGGAGGAGGGTCCTGTCCCTTGAATCCAGCTGTTTGGCAGAAGAAACCTGCAGGTGCAACTTTTAATGAGGTTTGTAGCAGTAAAAGTGTTGCTGTTAGATGCAGTGGCAGTGTTGCTTAACAGTCTGTCCTTATACAGACCAGGGAGAACTGATAGAATCACAGAGTTAGAAGGGACCTCTAGGATCATCAAGTCCAAGCCCCAGCTCAATGCAGGATTCATTAAACCATCCCAGACAGATGGCTGCCCAGCCTCTGCTCGAAGCCCTCAAGCCAAGGCTTCTTCATGTGTTTTCCTGGAATAGTAATAAAAGCCTTCAACCTGGATCCCTCCTTAGAATTGTGGGATTTGAAAAAGAAAAAGGAAATTAAAGTTTAAGTGTGTGTGTGTGGGGGGGAAGGATCCTGAAACTTGTCAGGAAAATGGAGATCTATGACTTGAGTAGGCTACACAAATTCTTAGTCTGCAAGTGGATGTTTATGGTGTTCCATCACTGCTGATTGAGAGAGAAAGCTAGCTGGCTACAGGAGATCCTCTACCTTAGTGGTTCTCAACCTTCCTAATGCCATGACCCCTTAATGCGGTTCCTCATGTTGTGGAGACCCTCAACCATGGAGGTGGGGCATCTTGGGTGAGGATGGGGCGGGAAGGCGGGAGACTCGTCATGACCCCTCTGAAAGGGTAGTTCGACCCCCAAAGGGGTTGCGACCCACAGGTTGAGAACCACTGCTCTACCTGTTTGCAGCCCGTCTTTTGATTCTTTTGAAAAGAATGGACTATCTCGCGGGAGTAGTCTGAAATTGTATGGTTCATATCTTGGTTAGCTTTTAATGAATCTGAAAGTGTGGGTTTCTTTTAGTGGCTTGTATACATACGTGACTTTGTAGTACAACTTGTGCATCTTGCGTTATTTCTAATGTATTCTCCAGTTGCAGCTTTAAATGACACATACTAGAAACTTCCTGTTTTAAAAAGCTGGAATTCTCATGATTCCTAGTTTAGTGTCCAGTTAAAAAGTTTTCTTGCCCTTGTATATTAGTGAAGCCATGATACTGGTTTGTTTAGCCTTAAGGGTTTTTTGTTTTTGTTGCAAGTGGAGCAATCCTCATTGCTACAGTGCATGTTTCATTCACACAACTGATTTGATGTTGACTCGCCTTTACAGGCTGAGGAGGAAGTGTTTGCATGTTGACTGGATAAACGGTGGCCAGGCTGGTATGTGAGATGAGCCCGTTACTCAGACATTTGTGCTCTGCCCCATCATTTTGACTCACACACAGGACAAGCTCCATCAGGTGCAAATTTTATTGATACAGTTTGTCCTGTGTGGGTTAACTAATATGGGAAGCATGGTTGCACTGGGGTGCGGCAGAAAGATCTGAGCAACAGGCTCCTATAACCACAGGGTTCTCAGTTCTGCTGGCCTGGAGCTCTTGTTCTGCATTCCCATTGGTCATGCTGACTGCGGTTCAGGCATTGGAGGTCAGCAACATCTGGGCGGGTGTCATATGTTAGCTATCTCTGACCAAAAGAGAGGCCATTTTCAGTCATTAAGAGGTGAGAATGTATATGTAATTTAAAACATTAACCAGACACATAACTTTTTATTCAGATGGAATGTCCTGATGTCCTGTTAAGACAATTGCAAAGCAAGGATTTTGAACGAAGAGCAAATTTCCTGTGCTCCGGCCCTCTTCTCTTTATTCTCACTTCCTTATTCTAGTTTGACATCTGTTGTTGTTCTTATAACTAAAGAACAAAAATCAATGTAAGTACTGCCCCTACTAAAGAAATCCAAAGCTTGTGCAAAAACACCACATTGGAGTTGTTCTTCCTCCCTCCCAGGATAGATCCTTGTCAGGATAGGTCACCACTTGTGTCAAACTCTTTCCTGTTCCAGCTGTTTGAAATGTTTCCTATGTGCTGAGATGGATGAGCAGTTCTTAGAATCCTATGGCAATGTGGACGGCTAGTGGAAAGGGTTAGTGGTTTGCATTTTTTCCACAAGACTGTAGAAGCCAGGAAAGTTTGGCTCAATATGTGTGTGTTTGGGGAGGGGTGGGCAATGTTTGCATGAACATACTCAAGTTTTTAAACCCTGATGGCCCATGCAGATTACAACATGTTTGTTGTAGCTACTTAACACATTAATGGCTTAAGGCTGAAATTACTCCTCCTGGTTGAGTGGTGTTTGGATTTCTGGAACAGTCAGAAGAGATGTCCAATCATCCCAAGGGAAGAACGTGATCCTATGCACTAATTTTATTTATTTGGTTCAACTCTTTCATTTACTTTTTGGATTAAAAAAAGAAAGCTTCTAGTCCTTATGTCTGAAAAATATCATGCCATTTCCAGTAAAATCTCCATGATGAGACCAAGCGACCAGGATTTTCTGAGCTTTTCTGAGGTCCCTGCATATTGCATCATTAGCAGAATTATCTATATGAAATGGGTAAATGCAGAATTCAATCAACTGACAAAATTTACCCAGTGCGATTATCTTCTATGCATGAAACTATGTTTGTCTAAACATTGAAATACTGTACCTTAGATGAACTGCTCTGCCCATAATGAAGTGACCAAATGTGAAGTACAGTATTACAATGCAAGTGTGTGGATGTTCTCTCTCTCTTTGTAGTCACTTGGCCTTCTAGGGAGAAACTCAGAGCTGAAAGACTGTATTTTTATTTGGCCAGGCTCAAGTAGCATTGTTCCCCTGTAAAACTTCTCAAAATCTCTGTTGGAAACTGGCGTTAGTAATGCAGGGAAGGTTACATGAAAATCTGAGAAGAGTATGTCTGGAAAACAGTGAAGTTTGGAGAAGAAAAAGAGGGGAGAAAGATTGCTCATGAAAAGAACTCAAACCATGGCAAAAGAACCCCATAAATTGTACAGTTGTTTGAAAAGATGGTGGTTTGGAACTCTTCAAGATAGACTCTGAACTATTATCATTGGCTACTAATATGTGATATTTTCCCAGAAGTGAAAACAGTTGAATGTATTTTATTTAGGACTTTATATACCACAACCCTAAAAGAAGAAATATGTGAACCTACCGGATGATTTGTGGTGCAGAGGAGTGGAGAGTAACAAGTGGAAGGGTTGCTGCTTGTGATCTGTGAGGAGCGTTAAACTGGGTTGTGGAGTTAGTATGTCGCTGTGGAGATGTCATTATTGGTAGCCCTGTCTCCCATGAGTTTGATTTTTCCTTGTTTGGCTGAATCATCTCTCAGTGTTCGAGCATATGATGAATGTATCTTTCTTTCTTTCTTTGCAGCTCCTGGAGTATGTGGGGAAGGGGAAAAGTATCATCGATGTGGGCCTGGCCCAGGCGAGACAGCCATTGAGTACCAGGAGTCACTACTTTGAAGTGGAGATTGTCGATCCAGGGGAGAAATGTTACATTGCACTGGGCTTGGCTCGGAAGGTAAAAATTGTTATAGGAGAGAGTTGGCTTGTATAAATGTGTTACTTGCACATCACCCCTTAGTGTGAGAATGATACAGCCATGTGGCTGGAGCTATTTGCTAGCATTTTCCCCATGTACTAGGTAAATTAAGAGCATAAGCTCTATGAAAGCAGTGGCCCATGGAGCTGAACTTCTTTTCTCAGCAGTTGGCCAGAGAAATGTCCTCCTTGCTCATGGTCCGTAATATCAGAACCTTAGAGTCCTACTTACCTCTGTACTGTTAATAATAGAACACAGTCGTTGTGACTAAGAGCCATTGATAGTTCTGCTGTGATTTTATTTAATACTCTGAAACCTTGCTAGTGACCATCATTACATCATGGATTCCATCTTGGGTGGAAAACCCCATGACCCCAGACATCTTGAAAGTGGTCATAATAACCAAATATACCAGAAGTTAGAAAGACTCTGGGTCATTCTTTAGTTCTCTATGTATGTCTAGGAAAACAAAAATAAAATCTTTGCTTTGTTTGTTATTTTTTGCAAAGCTGAGATAGTTGGCATTTGGTTGACTATGAAGGAGTTACTTTGTTGGGTTTGTTTTAAACTTAGGGCTTCACTTGGACAGCTGTGTGGGAATACTCTAGATAGTGGCTGATAAATATTTGCTCTGGTACCAGATGCTACCTGGAAACCTCTTCAAGCAGTTGCTCTGTGGTGGTCATGACACCAAGCTGTGGTGACATTTGCCTGTAAATCCATCCTTCTTAGATTGTCAAAGCAAAGGCCCAACACAGATTCCTTTTGAAAAGAGGAAATTATTCTGTGCAAAAAGCTATCAAGAAAGCATTTGCAATTACTCTGTTAGTTCCTTGTGTTGACACAGGTCAAGCGCTCCGGAGAATTCCAAAGCTCAATCATCTTTTGACCCTCTTGAGTCCTTCTGCTCTCATTTTTCTGAGCCAGGGTTTCTTCTTGTGCTGAATTCCTGATAATAAATTAAAAGCAGACAGCCTGTCTATTGGGCTGGACTGGCATTTGTCCCTGTTTCTTTCCTGTCTCACATGGCCATCTGGTTCTGTTGTTTGCCGGACACACAGTCTGGATTCACGTGGCTGTGCTGTGCTGACCTTTGAGGCTGGGCTGTTCCATTCTTTCCTCATCTTGGTACCACAAGCAAATCCCAGCAGCCACACAAGATCCAAAATACATCTGTAAAGAACTGCATCAACTTCCTTTCGCCCTCCCTCAAGATTCTGTCCCTGCAGGGGGACAACCTGCCCCTAAATGATCCTGGAGATCCTCCATTTGTTGTAGGTGGAAGGCTGCCAGAAGCTACATTTTATGAGACTGATTTCCAGGTCAGCTGGAGCTTGGGAGCAGCCATGCTGAGTCAGAGTCTTGGATGACAGTGTGATGTCAGAAAAGTAATGTTTAAAAGTCCTTGTCCTAAACAAGTGTTTCCCAAACTTTAGAGAGTGGAAGTGTGCTCGCATTCTCTTTTGTCTGGATTGAACTTTGGAGCCACAGAATTATAATGGCTGTGTAAATACAGAACAGGGCTCACTGTTCAGGAGAGGGAATGTCAGCAAGGGAAGCTTGTATGAGAAGCAACACCTGCCAAAATCCTCTCTCCTGCACAGACATTCAAGATGCAAAAGTCCAGAGCCAGTGGCAGCCTGCAAATAGGGACTGTGAGATGGAGGAGGCAATGTGGAGACATAATAGAAAGGCCTTGTTTTTGCCTCTTGGAAGCTGTAACTTGTGAAGAATGCAGCAGTAAGGACACACTTTGTACCAGGGATAAAGGAACAGTAGTAGTTGTCAGTTCACTACCAAGCCCAGGTATTAATACTGATTTACAGACATCTGTAACAACTAACTCCACGTAGACTTGTCTCTGTGTTGAGATGGGTAGTGCCACTACCTAAATGTGTGGGGAGAGCAGAAGAGGGCCCTCTCTGTGATGGCCTCCATGCCATGGAATGATCTATTCTGTGAAGAAGAAGAGTTGGCTTTTCTACTCCGTTTTTTCACCCATTTAAGGGGACTCAGAACAGCTGACAAAGCTTCCTATTCTTCTCCACACAACAAACACAAGAGATCCCCACTTGCCTGCTTTTGTAACTGAGTCTCTGGCTGGTCCTCCTGATTGGTAGGTTGCCGGCTCAGAGTGTTCCTGTGTGCGGAAGAGGGCATCTCTCATCAAGAGCAAAAGAGGACCGGACCTCTCCTGGAGAGATGTAACAAGATTATTCTCCAGTGCAGAATAACTGAAAGGAATCTGTATATCCTAAGAACTGCATATACATAGTACCATTATTGTTGGAATGGTTATAACTACTGCAGTCTCTTAGGGCCTTTCTGCTCTTATCTTGTGCAGTCTGGATCAGCTGATCCAAGTTGTGCAGTCCACTGATGCCAGATCATCTCCCTGAGCTGTTCTGAAGTTTATGCCAGCTTTGGAGATAGTTCTTGTCACGGTGCATTCCTCGCCAAACCCTCTGCTGCTCGAAGCCACTCAGCCCCGGCTCTGCTTACTGTGGCCCCGGGTCAGCGGGCACCACGCCACGGCAAACTCTCCCCTTCCGTTGCTAAATATCAACCACAAAGGCTTCTTGAGCTAGCTGAAGGCTGGCCCCTGTGTTCTCTTCCTTTTACTCTTAAAGGTACAGTAACCGTAATGAGATCTCTTGCCTCCACACACACACGGCACTCAGGCACTTTTAAAAAGAAACGATGTAAAATGCTTTATTGGTTACAACTTCTTAAAGAGGCACACAATCTTCAGTATCAGTTTCTCAACTGTCAACACTACTTATATTCATCAACACTTAGAGTACTCAGGACTCGTCTACCCAGATTCCCTCCCAATAGCCCGGTTCTGTCCTGCCCACCCCGCAGTGAGTTACCCCAGGCAAGGAACCTTTGATACCTGTTTCCCGAGCCTTTATAGTCTCTCCCCGCTGCTCTCCAGCTCTGATTGGTTCTTCTACTGAGCTAGCTTACCCCTCCCTCTGGAATACTGTAAGCCACGCCCCTCAGCCATTCCATAACAGTTATCCTACATCTACGCTTATATCTAACTAACTTACCTCACCCTGCGGTCATCACAGCCTTCAGAGCTCCCATGGGCCGGAATGAAAGTTCTGGCCTTGGAGCTCCCAGGGGACTGTTTTGGTGGTGCATCAAGATATGCAACTGAAGTTTGTCCTTCAGGACCCTTGTACTCCAGCAGCAGGGCCATTCTGCTCAACATTCTGCATGTGGATAAAGGAGGCTCAGAAAAGGAACGCAGGGCTGGCATATTGGGAAGGCATGGGTTTGCTGTGCCTTCCTGGTAAGAGGCACAGTTGCTGCACCTTACAGAGTTTTCAGTGTGCCCATTTTGGGAAGAAATCCTACATCAATGGCTTTATTGAGCTTGGGAGAGTAAATATGTCTCTTGTTATCCACTTGGTGAACATGCAATATTCTAAAAATGTTTCCGTGCAAATTTTCTTCATGGAGAACTCTTTTTTTTTTTTTGCATTTTTCCAGTTCTTGCATTGAACAGTTCAAACTTCACTTCTTGCAGTGTTCCATTTCTTTTATTCTAGGACTACCCCAAAAATCGACATCCTGGCTGGAGCAGGGGATCTGTGGCCTATCACGCAGGTAAGTGTGGGCCTGAGATTCCAAGGGCAGAATTTGGGGCATAGTAGGAAGAACGGTGCAGTGAATCAGCCACATTTTGCATTTTCTCTGTCCTTCCTTCCTTACAGTAATCCTGAAGGAAAAGCTAAAAAGTTTCTCTTTCCAAATGCAAGTATGAACCCCTCCAAACTTGCACAGTAAGCCTATATGGGAACACTACAGCTGGATCTCCAAAGTCTAAGCTAAATCAGTAGTACTGCTGTCATCTCCACCTTTGGGACTTGTAAATATAAACTGATATCAAGCCTAACACCTGAATCTCAAGTATTCTATGAACTGCCACTTAGGGATGCCTGATGGTTTTCCCACTAAACACAATTTAACTGCTTTGCACTCAGTCTTAGTCACCCATGTGCCTTCAGCAGAAGACTAGTCTGCTAGCAGACATGTTACAGTTTAAACCTGCCTAGAAAGTAGGTGGCATGGAAGTCTCCTTTTCCCTCCAATCAGTGATGCCTTTTGGTGAGGCAGATGGATATTGCATGTTTTCAGGTTATAGGAGAAGGTGGAGCTACATACTAATTCTGTTTGGGTGAGTTTGGATGGTTAAAGAAGGATGGTTAAGAAGCCAGACCAGTGCTTTCTGCTTTGAAGTAAGCACTCTTCCTCAACAGCGGATAGGAAAATGCAGCCATCTGGAAATGTTGAAAAGATCCATTCCTCCTTTGCTGGGCTGTTTGCTAGAAGTCAATATTCATTTAAAATAGTCAACCGGAGGAAGCGTTTTTTACTAGGTTAGAATTGTTTTGTTTCTTAACATGCTAGTTACCATTGTGGCATTATGTTTGAAGCTGATTAACACTGCAAAAACACAGCTAAAGAACTGAACAAACATTTGACTTTGAAGCACAATTGCAGGAATAAAACATTGCAGTGCTGTGGTGCAAGAAGCAGAGAAGAAAAAGCTGTGCTCTCTGCCTCAGCCCTCCAGTCCAGTCCCTGTCTTGTTTGGTTTTCTGACCGCATTTTGCATTAAATGTGTCTGCTCAATCCCTCTTAAGAATGCTTTTGCTTCAACTTTGCCCATTTCCCCTTAAAGCCCCTCTGTACAACTGCAAGTTCCCAGGTTCCAGTTGAACATGTGGAAAATTTTCCTGAGAAGAACTGTACAACAGTGGAACAGTCCTGCCTATGGAGGTTGTGGGTCCTCTATCTTTGGAGGTTTTCAGGAATAGTTTGGGCAGCTATTCCTCAACCATAGTTTCATTTGCTATGTTGAACATTGCAGGGTTTGGACGAATTGATCTTTGTGGTCCTTTCCAATGCTAGAATTTTATGATTCGGTTACTATATGTTAGTGTAAGAATTCCCTCCTGTGATATTTTTGTCCTGTAAAGGCACAGCGGCACCTTGATTGAGTTGGAATCTATACTCTGGGATGTTCTCAGTGCACTGGACTTGAAGACTGAATACAAACCAAAGTGTGTGAGACCGCATACAAGGCTCGTTTAAGAAAGTTTTCCCCTCTTGGCTTGTAGGCAATAGGCAAGACTGTTTGGTGTCCTTTGAAAATGCCCTCTGGAGGTCAGGGTGAATCTGGTAATCTAAGCCTTGGTCATAAGAACATAAGAGAAGCCTTGCTGGATCAGGCCACAGCCCATCTAGTCCAGCATCCTGTCACACACAGTGGCCCACCAAATGCTCATGGACATCTCAAGCAGAGACAAGGACAAACCTTCTCCTGCTCTCAAGTCCCAGCAGATGGCCTTAGAAGCACCCCGGTTCCTCCCCCCCCCCAACCTGAAAGATGCAGCTAGGCATTCATTCTAGTAGCCATTGATACATCTGTCATCCATAAATTTGTCTAACCCTACCTTAAAGCCATCTAGACTGGTAGCTGTCACCACCTCTTCCGGCAGCACATTCCATAAGCCGATGACCCTCTGGTCTCACTGTATAATTGGCAAGCTAAAGAAAGCTTAAGTTTTACATCTGTGTTACAGGGGAAAATAATATCCCAGGGAAGAGAGTATCCAGCTCAAAATGCATATGATGGCATTGCTTCTGCTTTTGTAGCTCTAGGTTACTTGTCACTTCACACAGTGTACAGCCAGACTTGGGTAGGACCTCACGTTACCCTCATGATCATTTCATACAATGGATTACAAAATCGGCAGTGGCAGAGAAACCAATCTAGAGTCCCAGCTCATTAAACGTCTCCTGTTAATTTTTCTAAGGAATCCTAGAGCTCCTAGACACCATTTGCCTTCTACCCCTGTTTCTTTTGTTTCAGCCTCATTCTTGACTGAGCTTCAGCAAAACTGAGAATGGTGTTTACCCCATGCTGCAACTTTAATTTTCAGTTTGCACCTTGCCAACATTCGTTCCTGCCCTTTCTTCCTGCTGGAGGAAGTTTTGGAGGCTGTTTAGAATCAGTTATGTCTCAAGATTATCCTCCCTTCTTCTCTGCTTGGTTGCCTCTTTTCATTTGTGGCACATGAAGGAACTAGAAGAGCATTATGTATGTGATCCTTCACATGTGTACATATTAACATTGTTTGCTAATGTACCTCTGAGTCAGCGCTGATTTTGCATATACAGAGGTTATTGCCTTCTGGGAAGATGCTGTGGCCTCTCCCTGTTGGCACGTATTGGTGCCAGTATTGGAGTTGAGTGGAGTTTTTGTAATTGCATCTCAGCTGCCGGATATCCTTTCCATTGTCCTTATAATCTTAGCACCTTGTTAAGACTTTTTGGTTCATTTGGCTTACCTTTAATTTAAGGAGCCTGTGCTTCAGTTTGCACTTATTTACAGTAAGCCAACAAGAGGACTTCGTTAGGTAAGCAGAATAGAAATATCATGAATAGGAATTACACCTGGGAAACCTGTAACCAAATCTGTGTGAAGAGCTATACTTGCTTGTTTCTCAACAGTTTATAATAATCCCCTTCTCTGGGTGATTGGAGGGAGAGTGGGTTATCCACCAGTGAATTTTCAATCCCTTTTTAAACAAGTAAAAAACCCTGTGGTTCTGAGGATACTGAATTCTGTGCTTGCAATCACTGGTGGCCTTCTCACATTTTTTGTGATGCCATTTGAGCGCCTGATTTTAAAAATAAGTCCAAACAGGCAAGCACTTGATGCCTCTGGCAACGCTCCATGCTTTCTCGAGTTGCCGTCTCACAGTTTGAGATCTGGTGCTGACCATCAAAGCAAAAGTTGCCTGTGGCCTGTTGGTTTTCACAGATTTGTTTCCTGTCAGAGCCAGAAGCATCCGAGCTCTCCAGCCTTTCCCATCTGTTGTGGATTTGGCTTGTAATCTCCGGTAGACTTTTGTATATCCTTGAACTGGATGCTGCTGTTGCTTTTTCAAGGGCAGGGTCACTTCCAAGGATTCTGTTTGCACTGACTGGTCTTCAAACGTCTAGCAGCTTGTGGGTTGGAAGTTAAAATGAGGGATTCGGCGCACATGATTCTGTGTGAGAAAGGCCTGCTGGGCCGCATGCTGGTGCGATTTATTTTTACAATGGACAGGCAATGTTCTTTAAGTGCAAACTTTCTCTGTAGTGGAAGTTCATGGCGAGGACAGTTCTGGTTTAGGCTTGGAGGATTTAGGGTCATCTGGGCATTACTGAACCGTTTTATCTCTAATCTTTGGCTCTGCTGGCTGGGGCTGCATTTGGCAACACCTGGGTAGTCACAGGAGCAGCACCCCAACTGCAGTACACAAAAACTAACCCTGTTAGAGTATATTATGTCTGTAAGTAAATCGTTTCTGTTGTGTTTTTTGTGTTTGGAGTGATCCATGTGAATCTTTGTTTTTCTTTCTTCATCACTGTTTTATGGCACTATGAGTTTGTCTTAATACAGTGAAATGAAGCATTTTTTTTAAAAAAGTTTCATCCTGAGATCCTCATTGAGATTGTGTGCTTTTGTTGTTGTTGTTGTTGTTGTTGCTCTATTTGGTTTGAAGAGATCAAGTTTGGTAAAGGAGTTGTGTAGTGGTCTTTGGTGCAGTACTGCACTTAGTTGTCATTACATCTTTGTTCCCAGGATGCCTCGAGGCAGGAAGACTTAGGCACATGGCAGAAATCTCACAAAACCTCATAACATTTCAACAAGGGAAGGAGAAAAAGTCTTGATTGGCCAGGACTCTGGAAGATGATTCTTAAAAGTGTAAAGCCCGGGTGGTTAAAAACAGATGAGGGGCTGATGGCCAGAAAGCTAAACTTGACCAGGAACTCCAATTTTACCTACTTAAACCAGACCCATTATGAGAGAGTCAGGAAGCCCTGTCAGAGTGAGATAATTTAGCATGAAAGGTGTTTTTAAATATCTTTTCTGCTAGATATGTAGACCAGGCAGCCTCCCCTTCCCTCTCCTTCCTGGAATTATTTCAAGAGAAAAGATAATGAGATTAGAGAGAGAAGAAGGCATTCCAGATCTTATGGTCCTCACAGCATCTGCCTTCCTGACTGAATGTGATCACACATAGAAAAAAGCATCTCTGAGGCACTTCCGAGGCTTTTGAGGTGGGATTGTTCACACTCTCCTGAACATGCTGTGCTAGGAAAGGTGGCCGAGAGAAGGCTTGAGAATATGGGGGCCTCTGAGGTGCCTCCAACCTGCCTCTTTTGTTGGGTCTTAACACAGCCTATTGCTGCTGCTGCTGCTGCTGCTGCTGCTGTTCTCATCTCTTTTCTTGTGCTTGTGGAGCAGAGGGGATTCCCTAAAAGGCACTCTTTCTGGACTGTCCTCTCTCTTCCTTTTTTAAAGACACACATTGGAATGTTTACACAACATTATTCCCAAAGTTTCCTTGGCAACAGGAGGAAATATTTACTGCCCTTTTGCTGAACAAACCTCCCTGCTTTGTGGAGACAAAGGGCCTTGGCCACGTGCCTTGTGCTCCAGGCGCCCGCATCCGCTGCATAGCTGGACTCGAGGAGGAGACGTCATGTATGCCAAGGCCTTTTAAGTGGTCTCCTGTCCCCTCCCTTCTCTTTTCTCTGCCTAGAAGCTAGGAATGGTGCTGACCACCAGGTTCCAAGCTTGCCTTGCTTTGATCATGGGTAGCAAATAGCATTTGTACCCTCTTTGGCCAGACAGGGCAATGTGCCTGATTGAATGAACCCGCTTGTTTAGCCCTCCAGGAACCTTTCGGGGTAGAGGCATTGTGGGAAGCCTTCTCAGCTCTCAAGATCTAAAGTAGCGCACGTGGCCATCTGGCTCCAAATATAGCTTAGGAATCAAAACCAGCCCTGTCTGAAATGGCATTTGTTTACCAGCCAAGGCTCAGAGGCAGGCTCCTTCCCTGGTATTCTTTACTTGTTATAAAATTCCTCTTCTGGGACCCAAGCACATTTTGGAAGAATCATACTGGAAGTTCTGTTAGTTCATCCTTTGGAATCATGAAATGCAATGGATATTCAAAAAAGAAGTAGTATAAGATAAGCCCATGGGTGGTTAAACAGAGAGTGACTATAATTTAAATAGGGTTCTAGTTTTGCTCCTGAAATTTTCAATCCCTTATTAAATAAAGGAAGAATAGTCTCTTAATACACCTCAGGACTATTCAGTGGCTTGGAGCTATAATTAGGAAAAGGGGAAAGTTCAAATATAATTATCCTACCCTGCTGACAAAACAGTGGGCTTTCCTGCACTCACTTCTATTCCGAAACAGGATCTCACATGGTTCTTTTCAGGGCCTTATCAGTCTGCACTTAAGTGGGGTTCAGTGAGGCCCTGTCCACTACTGGTATGCTCTGCCTGCACAGGACAGAGTGTAATCCAGATCAGAGAGGCCCTGATTACTCGTAGACTTCTATATCAAGGAGTGCAGGCGTACCAACTCTGGCCCATCTGGAGCACAGAGGGATGCAGCAGGACCGCCTCCATTTTCCAGACTCCTGGAAGACTCATTTTGGCAGCACATCAAAGCATGCTGCCGAAATGAGTTCCCTGGGGGCTCTGATGCTAAGAATGATTGTTCCTAGTCCTTTAGAGCTCCTCAGAGGCTCATGCAAGCTTTGGGGCTGGTGTAGGACCAACCAGTGTTGTTGTTGTGCTGTTCCAGACTACATATTGCTGTGATCTGGACTGGAGGGCTCACTGGCCCACACTCACTAGGCCAGAAAGACCTCTTGAGTTGTACAGAGCTGTGAAGACAAAAAGGAACTATGAAGAATTCTAAAAAGATCTTTGAATGGGAATGGATATAGAAATGGGTTGTACTGCTAAATATTGGCAAATGATGTGAAATAGATACTAGTAGCACTATCAGGTTATTGACCTTGTATATGCTATTAAAGCCAATAATTAAAACTTTTAAAATGCTGTTGAAAATTAAACTGTTGATACTTTATGATATCATGTCTGTACAAAGTGATGGGACAACTTCACTTGGCATACAGGCTGCATTGTGATAGAGGCTGAACTGGATGAAAATTGATGTCTGTGACATGTGGAGACCCACAGGTTGCCAACTTCTGGTTCAACCTTCCTTTTGGTCCAGACAGCTGATGCAGCCCTAGAAGTACTGCATTAGGTGGTCAGGGCAGCTCAGAGACTGCCTGAGGCGCCTCTGTTTGGACTTTGGTTCTGTCAGCATTTTGCTCGCTTAGTACCTGCTTCTTGTTTACGTTTGCAGCCCCTTCCACAGATTGTTTTTCCTTTTGCAGATGATGGCAAAATATTTCATGGGAGTGGAGTGGGGGATCCTTTTGGGCCCCGCTGCTACAAGGGGGACATCATGGGCTGTGGAATCATGTTCCCACGTGATTATATCCTTGACAGTGAAGGTGAGTTATAACGCTAGGTCCTATCTGATTTAGGCTGGGGTTGTGGAAGAACTTCAGCTTTGAGGGAGCAGTGTCAGAGGTCACAACATGTCATGTGTCATTTCTCCAACGTTTATACTAACAGTATACAGCAACCACTACTAGCCACACACAATGCACACAATGTGGCATGGTTTGTACTTAGCAGCCAGTCCCACTTCTGTGTATGCGCTGTCTTGGGCTGCAACTTCTGTAATACAAAGATGGTTACAGGATTTGGGCCTGGCTGTCTCTATTGCACAGCACTGAGGGTAAGCCTGAACGAGCCTGGTAAACCCAGTCAGCAGTGCAGGGTTTCTTTGTGTCATAGTACGAATGCATAAATAGAACCTTTCTTGGTTTGACAAGCTTCTGTAGACAACATAGGATTTGATTTGGTGACTGGCAGCTTTCGGTTCAGTGCGGCTACTACTGTCTGTCCTCATTTTTGTCAAAAAGGTTGTGTAGACAGAGTGACAGGCATGGAGTTGACTCAGTTGAGTGTTCCATAAGTTCATTAGAGGTTTCCATCTCCCTTTCTTATTTGCCACTTCCTGGTAAAAACATCTGCTAAACCTTGCATTTTGGAATCAATATGGCAAGTTATTCACCTCTAAATAAGATGATGTGTCTGGGATTTTACTATGGAGGCTTTGTGGGTGGGATAAAATCAGGCGGAAATGTTAGTTCACCATGATGATCTTTATTTTCTTTTTGTGATCATCAAGACTTCAAAAAATAAAAATAAAAAAATAAAAAGCCCTTTGGTCGGGGATTGAGGAAAAAACAACAAAATACTATGTAGTTTTCATTGGCAGAGATCTATATAGTCCCCCAAATTTATTTTCTTTCTTTTTTCTCCTTTGGGTAGAATGGATAATCTAAGAGTAGCAAAGCTAAAATCTTTACATTATATCAGTATCTATATATCAGTCATTTGTGCACTTGTTTAGGAGAGGGATTAGTGTAAGGGCATGAACAAATGGGTGTAAGAAAGTGTTCACCTGCTTTCGTGAAATTTTATTGTTTGGTTTTTTTGTTATAATGGACACTTTGCCTCCAAATATCAGAACGTTTGCTATCTTCCAAGGCAAGTGATGATCTGTCATTGCCATGTTTATATTTTACCAGCTTGGTCTTGCTTCCTTTTATGTTGCCTAGCAGTGAGGATCCTGCTAAGGACATGGCAAAAATTGTTTCTTGGAAGCAACATACTTCTAGGAAAAAAAAGAAGCACTTCCAGTTTTCCTAGAGCAGAAACCTGGACAGGAATCGAGGAAGTGACATTCCTTGCTGTTAAATAGAAAATAAGAGCATAACAGTCCAGAGCTCTTCTGGTCCAGCATCCTGTTCCACAAAGTGGTCCACCAATTGCTTCTTGTCGTCTCAAGCAGAAGACAAAGGCAAGACCTTCAGTTGCTCTTGAATCCCTGGAAATGGCCTTTAGAGGTATCCTTGGCATCAGATATGGTAACCATCGATACACCTGTCCTCCATGAATTTGCCTAATCCTTTTTTAATACTGTCCAGGCTAGTTGTTATCACCACCTCTACAGGTGGTAAATTCCACAAACGGATGACTATATAGATCTGGGTGAAAAAATACTTCCCCTTTTTGGTCCCCTCCTTTCCATCAGCTTCATACAGAGTCTTCTGGTTCTAGTATTGTCCAATAGAGAAAATAATTTCTCTCTATTCACCCTTTCCACACCATGCATGATTTTATATACTTCAGTCAGCTCACTTCTTAAACTCTTTATCCGTCAAGGCTGACGGAAGAAGAAAAACAGGAAGCTTTTTAGGTGGCTTTAGATTTGAGGTGATCTCTGATGACCAAGCCTCTACTTCAACCATCTTCCAATGCTGGAAACAGAATCTTATTGCAAAAGTTGTGCAGCTTTGTGGGTTCCTTGCAGGTGACAGTGACGACAGCTGTGATATGGTGGCTATTCGAGCCAAGCCAAGGGGTGTGAGGAATGTCCTGTATTTGCATCAGGAAGCTGAGGAAGATGAAGAAGAGGAAGACGATGGAGAAGACATGGAGCAGGAACATGAAGGAAAGAAAGTTGTGGTAAGTGCAAGTGAACCTCTCTGGTGCAGAAATGTTTTCCCACAGTGACTCTAAGTGTCTAAATACCAGTCTTCTTTGTGTCAATTAAAAAACATAAAAAGAGGCACTATCCCAAATACATGCCAACCCGTGCAAAGTTTCAGTAACTTCTGCTTTGCCCATCAGTTCCACCTAATGTTTCACTGACTATTGCTGTTCTTATTTCCATCCCCTTAGCAAATGGATTGATATTAAGAAGTCTGTTTACCAGATGTAAATCATCTTGGTACAGAATTGTACAGCTCCTGTTAGGTAGGAAATACTGTAAGAATTTTGGATGGTTCTTTATCATGGTAGGTGCATTCTGTAACTGTACAAGTGCAGAAATCATTATTGGCCTCTGAATTATCATCCTGGGAATCTTCACTCTGTTGTAAATGTGTGTGGTGACACCTTCAGTAGTCCTAGAGGCTAAAGGGGTAGGAAAGGCAATAGGCAGGGTGCCCAGTTGTCTTTTTTACTTTCCCTTTTTTGGGAGAAAATCATTCCTGATTCCACAAACTTCCTTAATTAATGTAATTTAAATAAGTTGCAGAAATGTCTCTGAATGTTTGAACTGTCTCTTGGCTCCACTGTCAGACTTTGCTTGTGTACTTCAAGGCCTGACTTTGCATCAATAAGGGCAAGAAACCTTTATAAAAACACAGATCAGTAAATCACTTGAGAAGGCCGAAGAACTGGTCATTCCCTAATTCTTATTTAAAGCATGTGGACAGCCCTCAGCTCAGTGTTAAGACAGGTGGAGCCCTCTAAGAGGCCCAGGAGTCCTAACACTTCAGTGCTTAGCTGTCTTTTATTTTCATCAAGTGTTGTGAGTCCAGAGTATATGCGTTTCCATTCGCCATCCTCACTTTTCTAGCATAGGGTGCCTCCTAGTGGCTGCTGGAAGTAATGCTCGTAGATACCTGTGGTGCGAAGGGTGGCATTTGATTTTCTCTGAACCTTTGGGTCAGGTAGATCTCGATTATGCCAGTAGTGGCATTTACAGCAGCTGTGGCATCCACTTTGTATATTAAGCAAGTTGTGCACTGAAGACATTTTTTTGTTCCTTAAAGAGTCCTTTTTCTTCTTGAGTTTGTAGTCATTGTAGCCTCTCTTCACCCACCTTGTTGGTTCCTGCTTTTGAGATCTAACAAAGGCTGAAACTTATGATGTGGAACTCTAAACCCAGCCTCTCTTTTTGACTTGAGCTACATCAGAGTGTGAGGGGATGGCTGGTGATTATTTTTTGAAAAGTGCTTCAAGGGGAGAGGAACCCCTCTGAGGTGCACCAGGCATCTTCATATGTTCAGTGAAGATGAACCTCTTTGCCTTGGTCTTTGGCCAAACAAGGAAACAGCTTTTCCTCTCCTCTTTCAGGCATTGTAATTGTTTTAGTATGTTCATTTTACACTTGGTTTTTTATGTTGAAGCCTCCCCTGAGACCCCTCAGGTACAGGGCAGGATAAAAATGCAACAACAACAACAAATTCTATATACTGGGAAAATCTGGGAAATCGAGGGGAGCTTAATATTTCCATAACTCTGACATGTTGTTTCTGTAGAGAAAGTTTTCTTAATGTGCATTCAGATAAATGATTCTCCCACATGCAGTCTTAAATGGTACAGTCCAGTGAGCACCCAAGCAGGGCGAGGCACTATACAGAGGCGAGCAAACAGCTCTTAGCAATTTCTTCTCTGCATAATGGGCAGCCCTGTTGCAACATTGCTAGAACACCTTTGAGTGGAACACGTGGAGGAGAGACAGGTGGTGGGGGTGGGGGTGGGAAGCTAGAGTCAGCAGAGTCTTTTGTGTGACAGGCCTAAGGCTGCTGTCTTAAAATAGCTGCTTTACTTCAGCACCCTGATGCAACATCCACCTTTTGGAAGCTTCAGTAAATGATGATGTTGGGTGCCATTGAGTCATATGTCCAACTCCTGGTTGACTGTGCGAACATCTCTGAGAGCACCGCTATGCAGCATTCTTGGCCGAGATACAGAAGTGGTTTGTCATTGCCTACTTCCAACTCTCTGCTTTCCAGGCTGTTTGCATTATCACTGAGCGACAGCCGAAGCTCCCTCAGCAGATATAGGTTTGACTTAAACAGAGAAAACGTGCTGACCCTGATTTATAGAATGTGTCTTTCCTTCTCACTTTCCTCTTCCACCTTTTCCAGGTGTTCTTCACAAGGAATGGGAAGATCATTGGCAAGAAAGATGCTGTGGTGCCTTCAGGAGGCTTCTATCCGACCATTGGGATGCTGAGCAGCGGGGAGAAGGTCAAGGTGGATCTGCATCCGCTCAGTGGCTAGGGATCAAGGGCTGGGGAGCTTGTCTCTCATTCCCTTCCGCTGCTCCTTAGGACTGCCCGATCGTTTTGAGATGTTTCTTCATTGCACTTCCAGCCCCTGTCACCAGGGGCAGCATTTTGTCTGTGGAGCCATACTGATGTCTGTCTGCCCAATACCACCTGAACCACTGACTCGTCTCTTTTTTCTGCTTGATTGCAGCCACTCTTGGGCTCATGTTGTTGCTGGAAAAACCTTGTGATTCTTGTTCCCAAGCAGGTCTGGGATGCCCTGCTGAGACCGAGGCCCAATCTCTTCCCACTCCCTTGCCTGGCTGTTGCTACCCCGGCAGAGGTATGGCCAGGGCAGGTTTTATGCTGGATGGGTGCAGGGCCCTATTTTGTGAGGAGCTGATCCAGGTGTGTGCTGGACAAGACAGCTGTCCTTTAATGTCTTTCTGGACCACATTGTATTACCATATCAGTACATTGGATGTTTATTACCTCTCCCCAGCTGCGGGCCAGCCCAAATCCCGTTTTTTTTCTTGACCTCTTAAAGTGCAGCACATTCATTGGCCACCACCTGACTTCCTCCTTTGAAGTTCAAATGTAGACCATCATTGGCTCCAGGAAATTCATACGCATTTACTTTGGTTCTGAAAAGAGGAGCCTGTGCCAGTTTTGTTGATGGTGTGAGATTGCATGGAATAGTTTGGGAAGGCCTGTCTAGGATTGCGTTTCTCTGTGGAGATTCCACAGGCTTGCACTTTCCTTCATGCCAGTTGCTTAATCGTTGCTGAATTCCTCCAACTGTTGGGCTACTAGTTAGTCCCTGTCGCTGGATTCCCTCTGCTTTCGCCTTTTTCCTTCTACCAGTCTGTGGGATGGCAGCAGCTACTGAGGGCAGCTTGCCACCTGTTACCAATTTCTACACGAAGCTCTCACAGGCCTTTGAATATTGCTGGAGATATACATGGCCGTGGTGGACCTTGGGAGGGTGGCAGCTCTTCCGGGTCCCTTGCTGCAGTCATCTTTGTACCACTGCAGTTGTATGTTTTTGTAGGATGGAGGTGGGGCAGAGGCACGGGACACAAATCACGTTCTGCATTTTGATTTGGAAATATGTACTCTCTTTTAAGATGACAAAGGCTGCTGCTTTTATATTCCTCTCCCATCCTCCTTTGCTCTCTTGTTCCCTCTGCTGTGGCTTTGCTTTTGGATACGTCTTACTCACCCTGGCTTTGAGGTCAACAGGGGCTCCTAGACGCCGTCAAAAGTTGTCATGTTGCCACTTGGAACAGGGAGAAAAAAGGAGAGGGGAAGGGGGGGAAGAGGAAGAGATCATACTCTACACGCCAAAACACAGTAGAATGTGATAAGCCAGATGTTTTTCAGAAATATCTTTCTCAGGAGCTCTGCAGGGAGATTTGACACATGAAAATGCTACTAGTATAGATCTGGCCCTGAAAATTCCTTACTGGTGTTGGTGTGGTTTACACTTTGAAAACGTCATAATTTGACTTTCTGTTGGGAAGCTTTTGGGTAATGCATTTGAATTTTGATCACCTGTATGGATGATTTCGTGTTTTCTGCAGAGCCCTTCAAGAAGATTCTTCTGAAACATATTGAGGATTTTCATATTAAACTCTGTTTGGTTCCTTGGAGAAATGCTCCTCCTCTCTATTTGCCTTTTGCTGCTGGTGCTTCCCCAATTTTTTGCTCATGATGCCCTTTATGCATGTATGTTGTTACATCTTTGGCAGAGGAAGTCAAAGCATAGGAGCACCTCTGCTTCTTGGGGCAGTTGCCAAGCAGGAAACAAGCAGAGAACTCTAGCCCAAAGAGTCAGGGATGGAGTAACAATGGGACCCTTGCAGTATTGCTGCTGGAATTATGCCTTCTGGGGAAATTATGACTTTGGCTCTCTTGTAGTCTTGTTGTCTGGCTTCATTATAGTCCTGTGTTAAAAAGCTGGTGAGATGGGAGTAAAAATATACTTTTGTGGCCCTTTCTTGTTTTGAATGTTAATGTCCTGCCAGCAATTGTCTGGAAATGTGAGAGTGCCTCCATCTTCAGCCTCTGCCTTTGCTGCTGTTATATATTTCGTGTATTTCACTGGTGGCTGCTTTCTCTCTCCCATAACTGAATGTCTAGGTACAGAAGAATGATGTATGGGATGCCAGTGAGATCAGAGAGCATTTTGTAAGCATTCACTGCTTATAGCAATTTGTGGAAGGAGCCAACATTCTTCCCCTTCACCCTCCTGTACAGCCTGGTAATTGGGCTGTACAGAGTGATGGATGCCTGGTCAGAACAGAATTGCCTTCTCTCCAGCTCCATGGACATCTGGTCCTGCTGCATCTCTGTAGACAGATTCTTTATACGTTCAATAAAGTTGAAATATCTGTATTTATCCAGCACTTGGAGAGGTGTCTGTCTCTTTTGCACATCAACCCTCTACCCAATGCCACCTTTTGGACTTTGCATCTTCACATTGTTTCTCCTTGCTCACGTATGCCTTATACCACTTGTTCCTTATACCACACTGTACTCCAAGCTGGTTCTTCTTGCAGGGGTGGCTAGGAGGAAGTGTTGTGGAGCTTGACACATTGTGAAGTGGCCCTAGTGCTCATGATGTTGATTAGGGGGCATGAAGGAGCTGGCTAGATGGCTGACCCGGCATTCTGCCACAAGGGAAATTGGTTCATTAGGAATTCGGTAACATCAGCTGTTCAGCTGTCCCCTCTAATGCTGTTCTCCACCCATCCGCCAATGGCACTGTCCCATTTTTTGCTCCTTCCTGGGAAGAATTGCTATTGGCGCTAGCCGTGATCATACTCAGTGATCAGCAATGATAGTTGGAATAGAGAAGTCCTGTTTGGGGAGGTCATACCCAGCTGTATGCTAGTCTTTCTGAGAAGTAAGATGATGACACTTTATGTATGGTATTTCATAGCTGAAAACTCAACATGGTCCCAGGGTTACTGTGCTTTCACCTAAAGGTGTAATTTATCCCTTTGTAGCTTGAGAGTAGAGCTACATGTTCAAATAGCAGGCAGAAGGTATGGAAACAGAAGTTACTTTTCCTTGGGTAGAATCTGGCTAACCATACTGTTGCATGGGTATGGCCTGTATTACATGGCTGTTGCCTAGGATTACTGGAGCAAAGTCACCCTATGTGAAGTGCCCCTAAAGATACTCAACTCGGACAGTAATTAGATGCACACAGAAATAACAAAACAGGGAATTTGATGCATTTTTTTCTTTTGTTAATTTTAAGGAGTAAACAAATTATATTGCCATTTGTACATGAAGAAGAAAAATACAGATATAAAAAATAATAAAGCTTAGTGCTGCAGCTTTCTCCCCTCCCCATACATATATATATTACCAACACATCTCTGACTAACATCCATATATAAATTCTTTAGTAGACAAAAATAGAACTCTTTGTTAGATCCGGCCCTCCCCTCCCCTCCCCTCCCTCCCATGAATTGGGGGCAACACCCCTTTCTCACTAGCTCACCATGTCTACCTGCTGCTATTGCATCTGTAATCCAGATGCCTTCCTTGCAAGAGATGCCTGAAAAGGCAAAAACCTACCCCAATTTAGCTCTTGTGCCTTTTGACCTTGTTCTGGTATGTCCTACCAGTGAAAGGCAGGTGCACCAGTGAAGATTAGCCAGTTGCAGCCAAGGAAGAAAATTGCAGTGATTGTCTAAGCTGTTAATTCAACCTAATGCAATTATCTGTTCCTTTAAAAACGAAAGGCTATTGTTTTTTCTCTGTTAAAAAAGGAAGGGCTTAGAAAGAGTTGGTAACTAAAAGAAAAGACAGCTGTTTCAAGTTTCATTGCTCGCTGTGATGAGAGCCTCTTCCTTAGGACTTGCTGGTGGCTACCAAAAGAAAAGTAGGACTAGCCCCCTACACTTTCAATACTGGAGTTGCAGCAAAGGACACTTTTGGCTATTGGTAAAGGAAGCTATAAAAAAGATGCTTATCATAAAATGAAATTGGGATTCTAAAACATACCTGCCCTTATCCAATGTTTTGTGAGTTTCTGAGCCGTTTAAGTATCAAGAACATTATAGAGCAAACAGTAAAGTCTCCCTTTACATCCCCAGATCATCTCCTTTCTTAACAAGTCGCCTGTCCCAACTGATTTTTATTCTACTGAAAGTTAATGCCAGAGGGGAGGAATCTGGAAGACCCTGGGATGGATACTTGAGGTTCTTACTGCTAATTGCCTCATATATGGCTCCAGTAATGCAATAAAAGTTGACTTGCTCTTAGAACTGCTTTTGGGAGGATATAATTTGGAGCACCCTGGCAGCTTGAGACAAATGGGTGGGCGGATATCCTAGGATGGTGTCTTTGGACACTGTAATGTTTAGTGGTAATCAAATATAAGATTGTGCACTTAATTTAGTACGTTAATCCAGCTGGTCCGGAACTGTGGTTTCAAGATGAGGTTTTGAAGCCATTTTGCACCTTCTGGAATGAAGGCTGGCTAAGTACTAGGATGCAGCAGATGTCCGCATTGTGTGATACCTGATGCACCTGAAACTTATCCTGTGCTTCCCCAAGTGTTGGGTGTGGTCGCTGTGATCACCTTGCTTGGCAGTGGGCACATCCAGTGCAACTGCTGGGCGATAGGGCATGCAACCTTGGCTGGGCCACTCCACTCCGTTTGCCCAGCAGAGGTGCAAAATAAGCATGCAGGGCTTTACTAGCCATACGGCTAGTATAGCTGTAGAGCACCTTTTAGTGCTCTAGCTACATGCCCAGGAAGTGCTCCAGCATGTGCAGAGCTGCTTCTGTTATGGAGCGCAAGTGCAGAAAGGCCCTAGGTTCCAATGCAGCAAATGAATCACAGGGGTCTTCCATACGCACACATAAGTAACTGCTTGCTTTTGCAGTGACGACTCCCATGGTTGATCCCTCCTCCCCATTTTTTTTTTCCTTTTGAGTGGTGTAAAGATGGGGGCTGGAAGATGTGAAACAAAATGCCTTCGTTTTGTCAGACTTTAGTGTGAAGCCAAGCAACACCCTCTGTAGCTACCTGTGGAATTGGCAGGCAGTCCCTTAAAGAATGGGCCCCACTAGAATTTCCTGAAATACATGCTAAGGACAGCAAATGGATGGGAAGCAGAACACAAACTGATCTCAAGTCCAACTTGAAAGTCGTTAAAAGGGTGGATGTGGCATGGAAGGTATGGTTTCTGGTACTGGAGAAGAGGATGTGAGGTGAGATTCTGTTTTTTTCAGTGTAACCAAAAAGAACAACATAGGAGCAATTTCCCAATTCCGGCTTTTATGTCCTGAGGCTATTTTTTCGCAATGTTCTATAAAAATATTTGAAAATATTTGAAAAGTTCCCCCCACCCCCTTACGGCTATCTGTCTGCTTCAAGTTGCGGAAAATAGTCCAGGGTGGGTCAGTTCCAAATGCTCACTGGTCAGAAGATGAACTCCAGCATTCAGACACACAGCGGGCTAAATGCCAATCAGAGTGGCCTCTTGAGCCTTTCTTGAGCCTTTACAAGAGTCTCTGCTGCTTTTCTGCCACCCCTGCTGTCCTGACAACATCAGAAGCCTTCAGGGAGTTTGTTGGTACAGCTGGTTGTCAGTCTCCTCAGAGGAGCACGGGGAAGAATCAACCACGTCTTCCCACTTCAAGAGCAGTGGGAAGAACACAGTGTGAAGCAAGACAGTATTTTACAGAAGGGTTCACAGACTTGGAGGTGAGAAACTGCCAGCCCGGAACCCTTCCCTTTACCTCAAGGAGGCCTTCGGTTGTACAAGTGTAGGAACTGGACGTAAAGGTGTTGGTTATCAGTAGTATTTGAAAAAAGGTCCTTGGTGGGGCTGATAGGAACTGTAATTAAAAGCAACTGGAGGGCATTAAGGTAGCAAAGGCAGCTTAAGTGTATGCCAAGCCAATGGGAAGCTTTCATTTTATAGCTTGTGACTATAAATTTGGCTATGAGAGTAGGCTGGATGGAGCATTCCCTTTTTCTTGCAATGGAGAAGCCCAGGACTGTGTGATAGTGATGCCCTCTGTTGCTTTTACAATTGCACTTAAAATGATTTTTAGTGAATGATACACATAGTCATGAGAAGACACACATGTCAGAAGTTTCCTTAGCTGACTGAAGTTTGGCTGGATCATGTTCTGTGGATTCTTTGCAGAGACTGTTTTCTTTCTGAGCAGGAAAGGTGGTCTCTACATGATTTCCATCTTCTGGAAATGTATGGAAGCCATACCGAAATGAGACACCTTCTATAAACAGCCTTTCAGGATCTCACCTTCAACTGAACTGATGTTTTAGCCTTTTTTTTTTACATTTATGTAGGTGCTTGTCTAGCAAAGAATTTTATGCTGTACATAACCACAAAACTCTAGCACAAATCACTTCCCCTCAGAAGTTCCTTGGTGCAATTTGCCTTCTCATGTGAAGAGTAGTTATTGTTTATGATATTTCTAAACTGTTTTTCCTTTTTAAAGAAACTGTAACTAATGCCCTACAGCAAACTAAGGCCAGGAGACCCAAGTAATCCACACCTCCTCTTAGGTCTTAAGAATGACTTCTAGGCTGTGGTCCTACTTTCTTTCTGCCAGTCCCCAGGTACCTACTCCTTTCTATTTAAACTGAATGCAGGAGCAAGGATTTCCATTCCCCCCTCCCCCCAATCTTACTGTTGCATCTCCTTCCTATAGATTCTCTCACATGGCACCAGTGAATTAAGAACCAAGAACCAAACAAAATGCAGCTCTTGTTCGGCTTACCTCTTTAACCCTTAATCACATACAATAGCCTCATGCCATAAAATGCTGCTCCATTCTGGAGCATGGAGAAAGATGGCCAGGGCACAACCTACTCATCATCAAAGCCAGTAGGAATGTACATGTGGTAGGAGGTCTTTTTGTTCAACTATTGAGGTTTCTCGTCAGCACACCAGAGGTCTACGGGTGCATTCTCATACATTATGCACTCCAAAACATCTCCCAGTTATTTATTCTCTCCTGATGCCCTAACCCAAATATGGCCAAGCATCATTGCTTTTTTCCCCTTCTAAAGATGGTACTTTTTCTCAACGATAGTTTAATTTGTTTTCCTAAACATGACAACAGGTTCGTCTAAAGAAGAAGAAGAGTTGGCTTTTCTACCCTGCTTTTCTCACCCATTTAAGGGGCTCAAAGAAGCTGACAAAGCTTTCTGTTCTCCCCACAGCAGAACACCCTGTGAGGTAGGTGGGGCTGTGAGAGCTCAGAAGACAGCTGTGACTAGCCCAAGGTCACCCAGCTGGCTTTCATGTGGAGAGCGGAATCAAACCCAGTATTCCCAGATAGGGAGTCTGGCTCCCTAACCACTAGACCAAACTGAACCTTGTGGTCCCCCTCTGACTCCACAGCACTATGATCGTATGACTATTCTGAATTGGCATCTCAACAGCAGTGACTGTTGCTGCCTTGAATGAATACTGTTAAGTGTCTTGGATACTTAAAAACATTCCACTTTGCCTGGCTTTCATTCATTTGAGTACTATTTATATTGGGAGGGCCCTCCAACTGTTGCTAGGTCCCATTATTTCTAATCACTTACTATGATGGCTGGGGCTGATGCAAGTTAAGTTTCCAACAGTATCCAAAACAATATAGGTGCTCAGGTAGATTTGAACCCCTCAGCTGGCCAGGACTTTTTCCACTGTTCGGGTCAACCAAGATGCAAGGCAGCAAGGCACTGTGACCGCAGAATCAACAGACTACCAATCCTATCTGAGGGCAGAGTTTTGAAAGAGCATAGTGCTGGATAAGAAGTAAGCGCAGAGGTGCCTGTTGCCACCTGCATTCTGAATTACAAAGATTAGAAGAGTAATGGAAACCCAACTCCAAACTTTAGTGTTGGGCTAGACATTTAAAAAACACTGCTTAGGATTTCAGCCCTGACCAACCTCACAGTAATAGCCTGTGTGCGCAAAAGGTCCATTAAGGATCTATGCGCCTTTTTTGCCCCATGGAAACTAAGTATAGGGACACTGGCCAGCCTTTGCATTGTGCACACTGACCCTGTCCCAAACCTAGCTGGAACTTACTCTGAAGCAGGGTAACTACAAATGCTGCCATCTGGCAATGCCTGCCTTACTGCAGCAGTGGCCGTGTGTTTGCTATGGCAATCAGGCAATGTGGTATGTGACTGTGCAGCCATAGCTGCTCCATCCTAACACAACGTTCACATGGAAGTAGGTGGGAGGCTGCATCTGAGGCTGTAGTAGGAGCACCACTAATGCTCCTGGTATAGCTGTGGAATAGTTTTTACTGCTCCACAGCTATCGAACATGGGGGTGGCTGTGCACAGTGTATGCAGATGTTCCATGCCGGAGCGTCCATGGCCACCTCAGAGGGCCTAGTGTGAAAAAACCCATTGTTTCTTGCTGTGCTGAACAGCTCTCTCACTGCTAGCAGATAAGTTTAGTACTTAAGCCTGAAAAGTCTTCTTTTTTTTTCTGGAAGGAAAAAAGCAGTTTGTCCCCTGGCTGCTGCATATTGGGAAGCATATGCTTTGGCATGTCTGTTGCAAGACAAACTACCCCAAGTCAAGGAGGGGGATATTGACACATTCCTCTCTCCTTTTCTTTTTTCTGCCATCCAAGGGGATATTTCACACACACATTCCTCTCTGCTTGATGCCACAGAGGAGCACAGGCCAGGTTTCCAAGCATTGCGTTTTCCACCCAGGGAGCAAGCTGCCCTATCGTTTCACCCTAAGAAGAAGGTGCAGCAGTAATAACTTGTCCTGCTACCATAATGGTACAGAATGCCAAGTCTTTGGGGATACTGTGTGCCTTAAATAGTCATTGCTCCCAACCAGCTTTAACTACTGTTGAGTAACTTGAAGCTTTGGCTTATGGAAAAACAGCCAGATATTCTAACAGAAACAAGGAAGTGCCATGAAACTTCAGATCCTGTAGTTGGGCAAGGCTGGTGTGCTTTTCTGCATTCTTCCTAGCCCCCAAACCTCTATTGTTGTTCAGCAGGTGAAATAAGCACTCCGGGAAGGTTGAAAGTTCCAAGTGGGGATGGCTCCACCTACCCTACCAACTTGCTCTAGAACAGCTTCTTCCCATATTGCAAGTGGCTTCACATCCCAGGTGGAGCTGGGGAAGGGACAGCAGGTAAGAACAGCTCAGTTGTCTTCATCTCCGATGAGTCCCCAGCATAACCTTGGTGATGAAGTTGACAATGGCAGAGGCCGGCTGTTCAGGGTCTAGCTCAGCAAAGAGGTGGCAGACATTCTCGCATGGGCTGCCCTGCTTCTTGGCTACAAAACCAAAGATCCTGGAAAAGAGAGTCAGATTGCTGTCCTTGAACTCAAAGGTGTGCATGCACAGAAAACGATCTCAGGTCCTAACCAATTTGTTGTAATATGTTTTTCTTCAAATAAAGGAATGTTAGCCATTTGTTTATTTATTTCACCTATTGGAACGTTGCCTCTTACCTGAACGTTCATTCTGGAAGGGCTCCTAGGTGGAGAAAATGCTGTGGGTTCTGCACCTGCAGTACTACCAATGACCGAGAGGGGAAGATTTATAGTCTCTGCCTCCCCACCCCCACCCCACTCCCCAGTTGTTGCGAGGAAGATCTAACAACCTACAGCCGAGGAACCCTGCGCAACCTGGAGAAACGAGAACCGAACAAGATTAACACTTCCAAGATGGCCCCACCTAGGAGCCCTTCCAGAATGAACGTTCAGGTAAGAGACAACGTTCCATTCTCGGAAGGTCTCCATTGGTGGGGAAAATGCTGTGGGACATACCAAAGCTCCCCACGGGAAGGAAGTGTCCCCATACTCCCACCAATGACCACCCTGAGGTGTGCCAGCACCCAGCACAGCCCCTCCAATCCTAGCGCACAAGGAACCACTGCTTGCAGGACCCAACGACCAAATGCCGCCTTGGCAGACCAGTAAGCGTCCAGCTTGTAGTGTTAGGTGAAGGTCGAGGGGGACTTCTGCGTTGCCACCCGGCAAATCTCAGCTATTGAAGCCTCTCGTCCCAGGGCTGCAGAAGTCGCCGCCGCTCTAGGTGAGTGGGCCATGATGTGTGCTGGAGGTATTAAGTCTTTAGCCCGATACGCCATCAAGATGCATGCCCGAAGCCAGGACCCTATAACCCTAGCAGAGGCCTTACCCCCCAAGTTGCTAGATGAGTACCCCACAAACAGGGAGTAGGTTTTACGAGCATCCTGAGTGTGAACTAGATAAGTCTTCAGTGCCCTCCGCACATCCAGCATGTGCCATTCCTTTTCTAACCGATGGACAGGCTTAGGACAAAGAGAAGGGAGGTGGATCAGAATGACTTGTGCCCCCCTCCTTCCTGATCTTGCAAAGACAAGCTCCCAGAAGCAGGAGTGGAGAGGAAGCATAAAGGAGGCCCTCTGGCCAGGGGGAGGCCAGAACATCCCTTGCCAACGGTCCTCTCTCCCAGAACCGCGCCATGAATGCTGGCACTTGGCAGTTCAGGCCCGTGGTGAATAAGACCAGCACCGGAAGACCCCATCTGCGGACCAACAGATGAAACACCTCTGGATTCAGTTGCCATTCTGTCGGTGGTAGGGAGACCCTCGAAAGACTGTCTGCTAGCCGATTGAGATCCCCCTGAATATGAATAGCCTAGAGAGAGGGAATGTGAGACTTGGCTCAGGAAAACAGTTCAAAAGATAGTTGCATTAAACCCCAAGATCTGGTACCTCCCTGCTGGTTCAGGTGTGCTTTCGCTGTAGTATTGTCAGTTGCCACCTGTACGTGCTTCCCCTGAAGGAGAGGTAGGAAGGCTTGCAGTGACAGAAAAATGGCTTTAAGTTCAAACCAGTTGATGTGCCTCTTGCTGTCCTCAGGGCTCCATGTGCCTTGAGTAGTGCGACCCATACAATATCCTCCCCAGCCAGAAAGGCTGGCACCTGTGGTCACCAGAATCCTATCTGGTTCGCCTATCAAGACCCTCCAGGAGATAGTAACTGAGCAGGTCCACCAAGTGAGGGAGGAACGGACCATCTCCGGAAGGGAGAGGGAAAGGCTCCTCCCCCATGCGATGTTGTAGCCTAAGGGAACCACTGAAGGTACCTGGAGTGGATTCTGGCCCATGGACAGATGTCAATGAAAGAGATCATTTTCCCCAATAAGAAGGCTAAATCCCTAAGGTCCACTCTGGGAGAGTGGATCACCTTCTTAGCTAAGGAAGCCAGGGCCTGCGCCCTCTCTGGCGAAGGGGAGATGTTATCCCTGGCTGTGTCAAACAAGGCCCCCAGATGGACAAGCTGGAAACTCAGGGCCAAAGAATTCTTCGGGATATTGACCAGAAATTCGAATTTAGAGAAAACGGCCATGGCTATCCATACGGAATCTTGCATTTCTGCTAAGGACCGCTCCCTAATTAAAATATCATCCAAATAGGAATAAACCACCACCCCCGGAGGCATAGTAGGGCCATAACTGCTCCGAGCGTTTGAGAAAATGCAAGGTGCACAGGAAATTCCGAAAGGTAAAACGCGGAACTGGAAGTCCCGCCGCCCGATCCGGAATCTCAAAAATGTCCTGGAAACAGGGTGAATGGCTAAATGGTAATATGCAATCTCCAAGTCCAGACTGGCCAGCGCATCTCCCTGGAACACCTGTTGACAAATCGAGGCAAGAGATTCCATACGAAACCTTTGTTTCCAAATGAACTTATTAACATATTTGAGATTGAGAATGGCCCTCAAGGAGCCATCCTTTTTCTTAACAAAGAACAAGATAGAATAAACCCCACAGCCCCTTTGGTGTTCTGGAACTGGCTCAATTGCGTGCAGGTCTAGAAGGCGTGAAAGCTCTGCCTTCACCAGAGCCCTGCGAGAGGAATCATGGGAGAGAGAGGATACAGCACACCTAGGGGGTGGTCTGGTCTTAAACTCAATGGAGTACTCCTGTGAGATCACCTGTAGGACCCAAGGGTCTGAAACCACCTCTTGCCACACCAGAGCAAAGAGGAGGAGGTGCCCCCCAACCGGGGCAGAGATGATGCTAGGAGGTCGTGTTGCCAGGTTTGGTGCCACGAAAGGGGCCCTTAAAAGGTGGTTTGGCCCCCTGGGCTGGGCAAGGCCAGGGGCTTTTAGGCTTCTCCTTTGGTTTAAAGGTGGATCTATTCTGGAAAGTAGAGGAACCTTGGTTGCAGAAGAAGGAGCGTCTAGACTGGCACTTATCCTTGCTCTTGTTATTACCCGCTGAAGCTGGGGAAGTTGCCAATAGTTTCTTTTTGTCCTGGGACCCCACAAGAACATGCTTCAGGGCTTCCTCCCCGAACAGGTCCGTGCCCAGGAATGGAAGGGAGGCTAGCTGTATCTTCGAGCTGTAATCTACATTCCAGTGGTGGAGCCAAAGCAAACATCTTGCAGCCGTGGTAGCTCCAGTTGCAGGATATCTATGGGGGCATCAGCGCAGAGGGCCAGGACCTAGTGTATCTTCTGAATCTGTGCTCTAGTATTCTTTGGAACAGCTGGGTCGGACATCATCTCATCTGTCCAGCGCAGGTCCACACGTGTGAAAAGTGACGAATTTGTCACCACCCGAGATGCCAAAACATCTGCCTCAAAAGAATGACAGAGCATCACCTCCGATTTGCGGTCCAGAGGTTCTTTGAGCTCCCCTTCTTTGGGGAAAACATGATTGAAAACCAGCACCAACAAAGGCGGATCAGCTGTGGGTGGGGCCCAGAAGGTGTCAGCTGGGTCCAGGGGCTAAACAACTTTCGAGGGACCTAAGGAAGCTGCTTCAGGGAGCAAGGAGAGGCCCACTCCCCCAAAAGGAGATTACGGAAAGATTTTGGAACAGGAAGAGTTTTCTCCCTGGAAGGGGGGGGGGCATCATCATGACCTGCGCCTCCTTTTCTAGATCTGAGGAGGCCTCCTCCAAGGGTTTGATGTCAAACATAGTCATAAGCGCATCTAGGAGGGAAGGGAAATCCTCTGGCATCCCCAGCCGTGGCTGGTGGGAGTGAGAGCCCCCCTCACCAAAGTCTGAGCCTTCCCCTGAATGGGAAAAGTCCAGGATCTCTCCTTCCTCCCCCTCCAATGCCCTGAGGTTGGGCTGGGTTAAGAGCAATGGGGTGTCTGGGTTATCAGAGCCTTGGATAGGGGTGGATCTTGTCACCCCTGTAGCAGCTTGGGTGGACACAGATGAGCAAGAGCTACGAGAGGACCTGCTTCTGCCCCTAGAACGGCTCCTTTTCTGCTTCTTCCTCTTGCTCTTTTTATGCCTAGAGTGAGAGGAACTGGAGCTAGAGGAAGAGGAGGGGGAGCGTTTCTGGTGTTTTTTTCTCTCTCTTCTCCTTCCTAGCCTGGTGGGAGCTCTCTGGGGCTTCCTGAAATAGCTGGAGGGCCTCTGCTGTTCTCAGGGGTGGGTCCCATGGGGTGGTGGTGGCCCAGAGGGGCCTGCAGGCCCTGGGGGGGGGCAGGGAAAGGTCTCGCGGGGGGGGGAATCGGCCATTGCGCACTCCCGCGGTCCTGTCGACTCACCTGTGCTCTGCAGCTCCGTCCAGGGTGGAAAGCCGATGGCCTCCTTTCTTGGGGGGTTCCCGGGAGGGCTGGGAGCTGTCTCTACCTGGCGCACCCCAAGGGGAGAGGTGGGAAGAAGCCCCAACGCCGCGGAGACCTCCAGGGCAGCAAAAGAGCAAACCATGTCTGTCTGAGTCTCCACGGCTCTGGAAAATGCTTTGTTACTCACCCAGGCCAGCAGAGAAGGTCCAGGGGTAGCCTCTTGCGCCTGGGAGATCCAGATGGCCCGGCGCCGCAGCCCCGCAACTGCATCTGCAGATGGGGGCCGGGTGATCCATTTGACAAGGCCTTCCGGGATCTCGCCAGAAAAAATCAGACTGACTCGGCCGGGGCGCAAAGCCATAAAACCGGCCGAGAAAAACAAATGCTTCCCATGTGGGGGAAACTGAAAGTAGCTCGCAGGAGCTATGAGGATGTCGTTGGTAGAACGACCGAGCAACAACTGGGGAGCGGGGTGGGGGGTGGGGAGAAGGCAGAGACTATAAATCTTCCCCTCTCGGTTGCTGGGAGTACTGCAGGCGCAGAACCTACAGCATTTTCTCCGCCAATGGAGACCTTCTGAAAAGTGATTTCCTTGTGGCGTGTCCCTGTTTCAACTTTGCCTGCAGTTATGTGGGTCACTATTTAAACCATAGGGATAAAATAGGGAGCAAAGAGGGAAGAAAAGGACATCTAGAAAAACGTCAAAAAGCTTGTTTGCACTCTGTGGTACTCCCTTAATAACACAACTTTTTTTATTTCACCTCCAAGATTAAAACTAACCTGTTTGTTCATGCTGAGGGATAGGTTTTACAGTGTGACTACTCTAAATAGCTGCAGGCACTGTTTAAACCACTCAAACGACTGCTCATCAGATAATCCGCACCAAACAGCAACACACAGGAACCAGAGGGACTCAACATGCAAACTGATTAATCTTGCGGACAAAGTCTGACCCAAACAGGCAATCAATTCTTCCACGCTTCCATACCAAGCAGGGTGCTTTACGCCACTTTCCACCCTCCAGCTATTCTGCAGTGGTTGCCTTGGACACTTGAAAGCAGTACAACATGACTGTTGGCTCTTCCAGTACTTACTTGGATGTGGTGCCATCTGGATTAGCCCATCTGGAATTAAACAGAGACATGTCACAGGAGGGGGAGGGGTAACAAAGACTTTTCAGTTATTTCGCCCCGAAGGGAGGAAAAATAATATTCCAAAAATGTCAGCACTCCTTCCCCGCTAAGCAACTGCTGTGTTCAGTTACAAAGGAAATCTCAGAGATCTTTTTTTTCAGTTGAAGTAAGGCACACTCTCCATGTAAAAATTAGCAAGAATTTTTTAAAAATCACGCAACATGTTTTAATGCACCATAAAAGCAGTATGTATTCTCCCCTGGTTCTTCACGGTAGACCTGCCAAGCATGTCTTCTATCACTGAGCTACAGCAATGCCACAATCTGTTGAGGCAGAATGAAGCACTTTAAAAGCTTGTCTGCAGAGCTCCTGGATTATTTCTCACTATTTTTAATTGCAAAGGTGAGCAGTATGAGGAACTATCAGAACTTTAGCATCAGTGAACAACATATAAATGACTGCAAAGCTGCTTTTTTTTAACAGACCTGTGCAGAGAGGGAAAAAAATGTCTGTTTCCAAGCCCAAGAAGCTGTTCGAATCCTCATTGTAAGAAAAATAGATTCCCACACACCGTGTCCCTAGAATATTTCAAGCACTAAGGTATTGCTCACACTTTCACTTTAATTCTTCTTCAGTCCACCTTCAGGTCTGACTGCTCACACCTTTTCATTTCTATCCACTTTATTTGTGGACTTTCACCCCTTCATTTGGACTTTCCTGAATGGGAAGACTTTCCTTATGGATGGACAGGTTGGCATGGAGGAAGCTGTTCCTTTAGATATTTGGGGCCCAAGTCATTTAGGGCCTTATAAGTTAAGGTTAGCACCTTGAATTGGGTTCATTGGCAAAATGGCCGCCAGAGTCGCTCTTTTAAGACTGGCATGATGTGTCTGTGGCCAGCTGTCCTGGCCAGCTGTCTAGCAGCTGCATTCTGTACCAGCTACAGCTACCAAACTATCTTCAAGGGCATCCCCATTACCCATTACAGTAATTTAGTCTGGAAGTTACCAGAGCATGGATAACTGTAGCCAAGTAATCTCTGTCCTGCCCATGCTCTCCCTGCAGGTAGGCAATCTTAGTGGTGTCACCCCTTTCAGCGATTAAGGGTGTGGGGACGTATGGGAGGAACAGTATCTCCTCTGAGTGCAACAGGCACCCTTGTATGTATTCAGATGAATAGTGAAGACACACGCATTTACTCTGAACCTCAGCGGAAGAAACAGCATTCCTCCTCATGCATGCACTGTCACTGTTTTAGGTAATTTATTTTATATGCTTTTATAGTGTAATCTTATTGTGACCTGCTTTTGTAATCTTCTGGTTTTAGGGTGCATTAGACAGACAGACAGACCTGAAATTCACAAAAGAGAACAGCGCAAAAAGCTGTAAACAGATATTTTTACAAACTTCAAACAAGTACTGCATAATTTCCATCTTCCCAATTTTCCTATGCCCCATCCCCCAAGATAAATAAATGGTGTGGGGATATGAAGCTTCAAGATTTCCACAAAGTTCCATCTCTAGGGGGGTGTAGAGTGGAATGTGGCTTGATATATTCCCCAAGCAGCAAAGACAGAGTCAGAAGGTACACGAAAGGCTGTGACTGCGTAGAGATCAGCTGTTGAGTACCTGCGGTCCTGAGGATCTGTGCTGCAGAAGGTAACACTATTGACAGGGTAATGACGCCGAAAAAACACCCTGCAGGAAGGAAAAGAATAATTTGCTGAGGCAGGAAGGGAGGAAGAGTGCAAAACTAATTTTGGAGCTCCCATGTGATAAATAAACCAAATTATCATTATTTCTTCACAGGATCCAAGTCAGTACACATAAATGGAAAGACTCATAAGCAGTGATAGTAAACCAACCAAAACCGTCAAACAAATGCAAACTTAAAGACAATTCAGTCATTCCCTCATACACAATAGGGATTCTGTTCTCAAAAAATTCAGGGCGCGTCTTCATGGCATGTGTTATTTCAGTTTAAAGAATTCG